>JAWZYV010010736.1:0-600000 GCA_038373885.1 Cheiracanthium punctorium | reverse complement strand
ATTAAGATGAAAATTTCGTATGGCGCAGTTGTTCTCATTTTTAGATTCGAGTATAATATCAGTTTCAAATCATTTTAACTTTTTAGCTCGGCAATGCAACTCGAGATTATGAATTTTAAAAACAGAAACGGTTAAAATTACAATAGCAGGAATTAAAGTGCCATGTATTGTGTTAATAAATATTTTCTGTATATTAAATTAAGAACTTTAGTTATAGTTATCATTTTCAACGGGTGCCTTACATCTAACTAAACGATAAGTAATCCAACGTTTATATATCCTACGGTAATATTGCAACTGTATGGGAATGCACATCTCTAATTTTATCTGATATGATAAAATTTAAAACCCATAATACTTTAAAAACAAATTTAGATATTGCGTACCTTAATTTCTTATGTTATCTACTGTTAGTTAGCCCGAAGACTGTCAACACATGAAAACGTACATAGTTCATAACATATTTGCCAGCTTCCGTGTAAAAAAAAGATTAGCTTTCGTTGATAGTACTAAATTTTGCCCGTTGAAAATCAAAAGTTGTGTCAGATCAGGATTCAACATGTACTAAATTTGTTAAAAATAAGTCACCAATTTCAAAAATTCATGGAAATCTTAAAATTATTAAATATGATTTCTTTTATACAAAGTTTTTCTAAGAATATCACTGAATTACAGCTATAAATCAGATATTAGATGCGCTTCCAGAAATATAAAATCATTCGTTTTATTTTGTATCTTACAGAAATGGAATTCCCTCACGTATATCCAATAGAATAAAAGAATTATTTTAATGAGATATGGCTCAGGAAAAAAGGAAACTTATGCATAAAGAGACGTTATTTAGAAGTCATATCACAATTTAAATATTTAAACCTTACTCCAGCTCATAAAACATTATAAATCACAAAAAGGCTCTTTCGTGCCTAAACAATAAGAAACTTTTCCAAAATAAGTGCAAAAGACTAGAATTTAAATAACTCCAGTACAGTTTACAGAGTTAATTGTGTTAATTAGCAAGTTAAACTGACTGATTTATTTCTTAAATTCTTCGTTACTTTTTTTTTTCATCGTAATATATTCCGAAACTCAAAGGAAAAAAAAATCACTTCAACTTCTAAGAAGATCAGGAATTAAGCTTAGATTAAAAGTGTTATACAGGAAAAACTCTCCTGTTCTTAAAGAATAATTTAATGTTTAATTAACTCGATTCTTTACAGACTTTTCTTTTTGGTTAACATTTGTTTGGGTTGTAAATTTATTTTAAAAAGTTTTAATTTCAGGAGGAATTTCTGGTGTAAAAAATTTTTCTTTTGTTCTTTCTCGCCTTCTTCAACATGTTAACAATAGTTTTCAAAATAAGATAAATTTTAAAAATACATACGGTTCACCAACATTTCCGAGTGGATTAGACATTGAACATAGTAGATGACAGACGAGTGAAGGCTCGAGGTTCAAGTCTACCATGCGACTCTAGACCTAAGGATTTGGAGTTTCGGGCGGTTTCTCCAGGTGTAACTTTAATACGTGTTAGAACTTTTTAAAAAGTTCCCGCTCAAGGCATCATTCCCTAGGACGATGGACCTCACATACCATTGCTTTAATACGATAACAATACATAAAAAAATATTTTTTAATAAGTACTTATTCTTTTAATTTGAATTTCATTTTTAAATATATCAGTACACATTATTAATTAAAGTTATTTTAAAACATTTATTGCAGGATTATTAGAATTTTACAACATAAATATCGTGCATATAAAACCAGAAAATAAATCATTTTGGGAACGGAGTACCAGACAGAATTTGCATTTAACCGAGACTTTACATTTTGATCCGTCACAAATACAGACATGTCTTTGAGGTGGTGGTAACAATCTCTGTTTGAGCTTGTCAAAGTTTGTTTTCCTGCCTATCAGCAGTCAGAGCAATTCTCTGTGCATGTATCCTTGAGTATCTGTGTGTGTTTATGTAACCCATTGCAGTTTTACAAACTTTCTGCAGAATATTTCTTGTTTGTATCTGAATCCGATATTAGTGTAAATTAATTTGTAATAATTGATGCGTAATATAGTAAATAAACAATTATAAGTTGATCGAGCTCGATGGTTGATTAGTTCTGTGCTTTTTTTACGGTAACTAGAAGCAAATAAGCTTATTGTTTACAGTGATGTATAAGAAAGAATTTGGTTTTATATCATATAAAAAAGTAATAACGTAAAATTTTCTTCATACAATGAAACATCTATCCTAATAAGGATTCAATGCAAGGTGATATGAATTATTTTAAACTAAAAAATCAAACTATTCAAACTATCAAAGAATAGTACAGCTATTGTATAATGTTACATATGCCTATGTGATGTTGCAAAGCAATATTTCAAAGATATCATAAACAGGCTTTCGGTTTCAATTTTGTCATGTTCTAAGAAATATTTTTATGTGTTTCAAAGCATATGCAAAAGAATGTTATGCATATGTACTTTTCGTTTTTCGTTTTCTTCTATGTATATGGTTTGCTATAGTTTTTGCATAGACGTTACAGTTTTCTACATCTGCCAATATCATGAACAGTAACAGATTTTATATTACTTGAGAAAAATAAAGCTTCAAAAAACTTTCATCTTCAAATTTCCTGGTCACTTTTTTTCACTTTCTTTAACACTATATATAAATATCTAAAACAAAGTGTTTAGAAAATATAATTTTATGAGGTTTTTTCTAAAAAAAAAAATATCAATCATAAAGTTTCTTCAGACCTTCTATAAGAATGAACAAAAAAATTATGAAATCTGAAATCGTGTCAAATTTAAATTTTTGAACAATTTCAACCGACATAATACAATTGTCATTTATGCATTGATCACTATTAAGTCCATAAGTAGTGGTCGTTTTATTAAGGTATCATCTGGTAGGCGTCCAGTGTTACCCTTATTAAGGGAAGGGCAGTTGAATAACCAAGCTCAAATCGGTTCTCGAACTCGGACCTATAATCGTACAGAGCGGCGCAGTAATCATATTGCATAATCTGGGGCGAAGAACATAAAATATTGAGTACCTGTTCGTAAGTTATGTCCTCTGTCAGTAACATTTAAAAATTTAAACAATGAAATTTGGCATGTTCGTATTTCAAGCGTAAAATGTTATACCATTTAAAAGCAGTTAGTTTATGCCATTTTTACACTTAAATTTATACTTATAAAAATTTTATAATCATTTATGTGCATTCTTCATTAGTGAAAGCAATAGACCTTCAAGATTTATCATTTACTTGAAAGGAAACATTTTTATATTTAAGTAAATACATGGTTTTAAAATATGCTTATTCAATATCTTATTGAAATTTCGACTATCTAAAACTCGTTAAATAATAAAAGTTAATTTTTTTAACCAGCAAAGTTTCGTATAAATTATGTTTAAAATTATAGTTAAAAATAAATATCTGTAAAGATCAAGTTGAATCACGATGTATAATGTAGTGTAAAATACGTTGAAGTTTTTCTTATTCAATAGTTATTTTCTCATTGTTAATAGCCACTTAAGAAGCCCTTTTTTATTACAATTATTGGAAATGCAATTCAAAAACTATCTCTTGAATTCATTAACCGAAACTATCATTTGATTTCTTTTTAATCCACGAGTCTTAAGTTAGACAAAAGTCCACCATTACTCAAGCGAAAACAAAGTGAAATTCAAATGAAAGCGGAATACAAAGTATTTTTATAAAATACAAAACGCATTAAAACTCCGGGAAAAATGAACTGGAGGTGCGGAAATCCATTTACAAGCTTCGTTCCGGGACACACATACACACAAACACACAAAAAAGGAAACAAACTTTTTTTTCTCTCTCTCTTAAATTTCAAAGCCCTTAATCGCATTGACCGTCACAATGAAATAAAATGGGGGGATCTTCTGGAGACTGAAAAAAAGTATTTTCCCTCCATTGTAAAAGCTCCTTTACCAGATAGCCCCGGTTTTTTCCTATTTTAATTGTGTGCCGAGACCATTTGCACGATTTCCTCGGCAAACAATGGCAGGGGGTATTTCACTTTTACATTTTACTGCAATTTACGCCGGATTTGATAAATACGACTGCTTGGCTGATAGTGTTTGGAAACAATGGTATTGGTTATTAGCTTGGAATTTAGTGAGGGGTGGGACGTGGGGGGGATGGATGTTTAACGGTAATTGAACAATGTTTTTTTAACTGCTCGGATGATTGATAAAGTCACCGTTGATTGTTTTATCATTTGTAATCTCGGAAAGAAAGGTGCTTGTGATTCCTCTGCCTGATTCTACCCTATTTGTGGGCTGGAATAAGTAATTTAAGTGCAGTTACATTTTTAAACAAAATAGGCCACTAAGGTGGTCTGGATTATCAAGATGAAGGAAGAGTTCAATCGCAATTGTGTGCTATGCTATGAACATATCCTTTCGTTCATTAGTAAACTTTGAGTTCCGAGCATGAGTTGCTATTTTCGCAAAATTCGAACTCCATTGCTATACAACTTTAAATGTGTGTTTCCTCCACTGAAAGTACTCATATTTGCTTTAAATATGTGTCATAGCAGCTAATCATTTTCTAATATTATCGGTGCAATCTGATTTTAACCGCGTTAATACATGATGAATGCTTGACCAAGAGCAGTGATAATTATTTGTTGACTAACATAATCATAGTTTCATCTTCTGACACATTGCTGTGCAAAAGTCTCAGTCACTTTGTTGTAGTAGGAAAGCCAGATAGCCAATATTTTCTTCGAGACAGTATGAATTCAATTAAACAAATTCCGTAGGCTAGCACTAGATTTGAATCTGGAGCAAAAGTGCGTTAGCTCAGTGATAGAACCACTGTGCTAGGAAGGCTCTTAGAAAGCATTGGTACAATCTAAATTGATTCGGATCATGATTGCTTGAACGAATGAACCGAATAAGACAGTGATCCGAGACAGATGAATCTTTCGAACAACCTTTATTTCATGAATTACCTCGGTATCTTATTATGCAGGGTGGTAATAATTAAAAATTTGATATAAAATTCTACAGCTGGAATGGGTGAGCAGATTGCCACATATTGTAAGTTGGACGACACACAAGATGCGCACAAGAAATTTTTTTATAAGTTCAGTTCAAGAAATGTCGGTAGCGTTTTGCAGGGTGAAATCAACTCAAAAAATGATCCAAATCAGTTATTAAATGCCCAAAATCTTTTTAATAAAAGTTGAAATTATTTGTTCATTTAGAATTATCCATTTCTGCAGTTAAATTATCTGTTTTTTCATGCAAAAAGCCACCTGGTGGATATTTTAGAACTATTTTTTTTTTCGGAATTCCTTGGACGTATCTCATATATAGTCTGTATACTAAATTTATTTGCAATTCGTTACCCGTTTAGCTAAATAACTCTGTACAAGAAGTTTAATTTAACAGCCCTGGTTGCAAAGAGATAATAGATAGCCCGAAACAATCGGACTATCTAGTTCCTGAGATTAGTGCGTTAAAAGTATGAGCATCAACTCTTTAGTTTTCTATATTAGCTTCAATAAAAATAAACACAAAATTTCACTCTTAGTTCGTAGACCGCGTCTAAAAAGAACAGTTCCCTTTTAATACATGCTTTAATCAAGAAAAGAGCTCGTAGCTCGTTCGTACCGATTTTTAATGATTCATTGTGTCCCGTGCCGTTATTCATTTCGATGCAGCTATCCGTTTCATTATATTGACATAACCAGGGCTCAATACATGGCTGGCAGCCCATGATTCATTTTAGCGCTCGGATTCGCTTTGTCGACATGAAGTGCTGCAAAATTTCGAGAAAGATTAATCAAAACGCTTTTAATTTATGAAATCGCTTCTTTCTGACTCTGGAAGTGCCTGAAAGAGAAACTTCGTATTGCTATTAATACGGGATATGTATTCGTTTTGAATAAGTTTACGCAGTGAGGTGAATCTGGATGATGGATGCAATTGCGTTGCGTGTCTATTACGGCTGTTTCTAACACGAAATCAATAAACTAGTAGGTTTATACGGAATAAAGTTACAACTAACAGTGAATAACAATAATTTCAAGTACTGATTCTCTATAAATAAATTGCTGTGTATATTTATAACATGCATTTGATTTTTCTCCCGATGTTGTATTTATTTAACGGTTATCAATTAACTACTTTCAATTGCTAAAACTTTAATCGTGTGACAGTTGACGAAATATACTTTTTTTTTCGTATCCGTATAAGTTATTATTTTTAACTCGAAAAATCAGTAAATTTCTCACTTTAATGTTATTAATATTTCAAACCATCGCATAATTGGCAGTATTCCATTACTGCGAATGTTTTTTTATAGAAATGCCATAAAATAAAAAAAGCATTTTCTAAATCTAGCTTAATGTTTAAAAATTTTAAAAAGATGACTTTAATTAATTTCAGTCTGAAAATCACAATAATTAATGTTAAGCACATATCGCTTATAGAAATTAGGGAAATTATCTTATTTCATGTTTTGTAAAACCTGTTTCATCCAAAAGCCTTAGTATTTGTTTATTCGTTTTTAAGTATTGCAAAAGTCCTTATCATAGTTCACAATAATTCAACCAACTATTTTTGTAATTAATATTTATTTTCTTTTCTTTTCAGGTAAGCCCCTATATTTTCTTCTCATTGTTAAGGTAAGACCTGAACATCACAACTTTGTCATTTTTAAAAATTGTTTTTTCTAGACTGAAAAATATTGCGCTACGTAAAGACTACCCCTTTCAGTAGTGACATGTAGCCATTGCCTGTTTTATCACAGGATCTAATTTTGCAAGTTAGGAAGTTATCTTTCATTGTATCAAGTACTTTCCAATAGGCAAACTTCTCTTCCAGAGTACACATCTAATAGATTTATTTCGAGCTTAGATTTATTTTAGATTTATTTCGAGCTATTTGAATCTCCATCAAAGACAAAACCTACTCGATGAATAATTAGACAAACACTGAATAGTTTTAATGATTCGCAATGAGTTTTCTTTATACTGGATAGTAAAAGTCACTTTCACTTGCAAAGGTTGATTCTTCTGTGGTGAAAGAAAGACCAGATTGCCCATCACTAATGAAGAAAAAATTAACTAAAACCGATTCAGAATTATTTGGGGGCATTTTCCGTACGAAACACGGCTTTGTTTTGTCTAGGTTTGTCTCGAAATTAGTGGACACTATTTTCAAACCTCTCCATTATAGTTTTTTAAGCAACAACTTTGTAAATACATACTAAAGAGAATGCAGAATAGAAAAATAAAGAAAACGTATTTCATGTACAGTGTAAATTCAGAAGAATGATAAAAAGTAGTTTATGAAAAGTTTGCTCCATTGGTAGTTATAGAATCGTCACATCTTTTGGGAAATTTTTAGATACCATGTTATTAAAAATCTTCCTTTTTTACCGAGCATCATTCTAAGAGCCATTTTTTCACCGTTTAGCAAAGCGCTGCTCAATAACTGCGGGACCTGTCAATGCTATTTTGTGTTTGTGTTTTGTGTTTTAAGGCAAACCTGCACGCGGGGTGTCTGCCTAGGATGAGGGGTGCCTTGGTAGGAGAACTTTCTAAGGGGTTCTAACGCGTATTTACGTTACATCTGGAGAAAACCTACCAAAACTCCAGACCGTTAGATCGACAGCCGCGCGATGGGACCCGAACCCGGGACCTTCACGCCTCGGCCGTCTACCATTTTCAGTGGCATAACCACTGTGCCATGGTGAGGCTCAATGCTATTAAGAGCCAAGTTTGTTGAGTAAGCTGCTCAGAGGAGCACTTACAAATGGAGTTCTTCCAAAGTCTTTCAAACACGTTTGGTATCAATCTTCGTTTTCCAATCGTCTCAATCTTTCTCATGTCTTCTAGGCTATGTGAAACAGCTTGTTGACTAGTGCGTAAAAGTTGTTTTCGCGTTTCAGCATGTCTTCGTCCGAAAATGACTGTGCACTTCTACAGATTCAAAAACTTTTTTCCGATTTTCCTTGTTCTTTGTCTGCAATCTCGAAATCACCACTTTTGCATGATACGTGTGGGCGAAACCATCGTTTATTCGTATCTACCAACGAAGCTTCTGTTACCAACGAAAAATCTGTAATATCCAGCTACAGCCGTCTTGAAATTAAAAAAAAATGCTCTTAGGAAATGTTCTATATTCGTTACAATATCTGACGCATTAAACCCAGCCGTACAGTACTATGCAAGCAATTTTTCACTGCATCACTCATGAGCGTTTGATTCTTATTGACGGCTCAACAAATTGCCATCAATGTCAAATCTCTATACAACGCACACCGTTTGTAACAAAATCCGAATTTCATTCGTCAAATTGGGTAAATTAATATTATCAAAATGCGCGTTTGCATGATTGCTCATTATTTTAGTAATTCATATCGATTTTCATTGCCTAGTTATATCTAAAATTATGTCAATTATGTCGTGCGACTCTTTTTATACTTTATCAAAGTAAAATTACATAAAAACCCATGAAACATATTTTTATGAAAATTATCTGAACGTCTAAGGATGAATTCTATATTAACTATACATTACATTAAATAGTTATCACCAAAATGTAGCTCGTTTAACTTATCCGAAGGTTAAAATGTCGTAAAATTTGCAAAACATACTAGAGTTTACGATAAAAATATTTTTAAATCTTACAAAAGATCCCTTAAGTTTCAAGTAGCATTTAACATTTGAGAGTATTTTAGTGCATTTGCCATAAAATGTTGCTATCAAGAAATTCTTCAATAGATACATCATGAAAAGAATACGAAAAGGTGAATATATTGAGTGCCATATCTAGATAAAAATAGCAAGCATATCAGTGAAATATAAATTCTTTTGGGATCACGGCAGCTGAGGTTAAAAAAGAACCTTAACAAGCTGTCATATATTTCTATAGTTGCAAGAAAATTCTATCTCATTTTTCGGGCATTTCCATTTTATTTTCTGTTTGTTATTTTGACTTGTTTTGCATGTGCAGTTGTCTTATCTTGCGTACAACAGACGTCGAACACGTAACTTTGAAAATAAAACCGAGATTGCATTTTTTTCCCTCTCTTTCTGCAGAAATATAAAGCTCCTTTTTATTGTTCTCTCAGAAGACATTGCCCCGTTGCTCCAACTTATAAGGCCGTATTTTTAGAGTTCAACAAATTGCGCACTCCGTACAATAACTTTTGGCTTCATTACTGCGAAAAAAGGGCAAACCCCGTCTGCATTTTTTGCGTACTTAAGGTGTCGAAAGTGTTTTTGGAGAAGTTAGAAGTGATTCTTTAAAATACGCTCCGAGGCTCGTGCAGGAGCGTGAGTGGTGGAATGGAAAGGAGAACTTTACAAGAACGGCGTGATAAACTTTATTGCCTTTGGTGCAACTGAGCAAACGTATTTCCTCTGTGAGTTATTAGCATGAAAAGCTATTTCTAAATTTTTGAATGCGTCTGTGATTATACTTATTTGCTGCAGCTCGTTAAAATACAATCTACCCATAAACATGTTTTTCGGCCCATTTTTAAAGCGCCTTTTCTTAAAAATGCATTTATGGGGGGGACTTCTTTTCTTTATATTCCACTTCCTCAGCAAGAAAGATTATCAGAGTAAATATATGGACTTATATTATTCTCGGTGTCATTAGATGCTCTTTCTCGTGTTTCCTCTTTAGCTAAAACTTGGAAGTAAAAATATTTATTGAATTGAAAATGCTCAATTGATTCTTTCTATAGAAACTTGAAGAAGGAGACTGATACGTTAAGTATTAATTGAAAACCTTCTATTTGTGTTGAAACTTTTCAAATTTCATTTGCGTTACAATTTAAGTCCATGTCCATAATTTACGCAACGCCGTTGCAAAAGACAAGTAATAAAATAATCCTCACAAAATACCTTCTAAGGCTGTTTATTCATGATCAGATTAAAATAAAGTCCCCTAAGCTTCCTTATACTTTAAAAACATTTACTAACAATCAAATTTTAAAATTTATTTAATAAATTTTATAACGATCCCTGCTGATCTTCATTCCAGGCATCCTTATGATAGATAATCTAATTTTATAATATGTATTTATTTAATTATAATAAGTATATATAGTTCAAGAAATCCATTAATTAAAAGATGTGATGCAATTCTGAACAGCTAATTTCATTTCTTGTTGTATTCTAAAATGTAAATGATAGCCAATGGAGGTTAACTGCACTGTACTACAGTTGTCAAAAATGATAACGTCATTCTATGTAGAACAAATGAAAATCCTCTTTGGTATTCTATTTGAAAACAATGCAAAACATCGACAAGGCGAAAAGGAAAACATTTTTCCTAAAATTTCTTTATAAATGGCGTAAGAATTGGGCTGTTACTATCCAGGCATGTCTTTTAAGATGACTAAAAGATTCTGGAGCAAGAAATTTTACCCAGCGCAATATATAAAATGAACTAAATATTTTCTTTTTATCCGATAACCCCTTGGAAAAGCAAAACATAGGAAAGCTATGAGAAGTTTTTTTTTTGTTTTTAAATATCACTTTTATATCTTTATTGAAGTGATTTTTTTTCTTAGTTCAGTTTCTATTTTTTTTCTTTTTATCCCCATGCTAAGTTTAGCTGAGAAAACGATACACCTATTTCCCCTGATTCAATCGATACAAAAGTAACAATACCCATTCGTATGGGCGATTTCGCTTTCTTTCTTTCTGGGAAACATCGATGACGATTTAGACAAGTTTAAAGAAAAAAAATTGATGAAACACCCAACAGTTTCAAGTTTAGCCTTTTTTATATCCCTCAGATTTTTTATAACAGGTCAGTTGCGTATCATCTTCATTAAGGCAAAAGAATGTCTGTCAATTATCTGAAAATTATTTATATTTTAATTCGTATGGTGAAAGTGTGATAAAGAATACAAAGCTTATAAAAGTTTGAATATTTCCCCTACTATAAAACCCAGGTGAGAAAGAGGATATTATAAATAAATTTACTAGTTGTTGCATTTTGTAACAGTTCAGGTAGACTTGAGCCTAAAGTCACCAAAGAATATGGATTTCAAATTTTGGTCACACACACACACACATATATATATATACATAATTTATAGAGCTATACGTAGCACCGGAATTATCAAAATAAGTCACAAAATTTTGTTCTTATTAAATCGTGTACATTTTTAGTGGCTGGATACGCATTAAAAACAAACTTCGAAGAGCAAGCACAAGTTGTTTGAATATTAATCACTTACCAAAAGTTTGGTCTTTATAAATTAATAACGAAATATTGCCCCATAAAGAATGTTATGCATTTCGCATTAATAATTCCGTAAAACATTTGTTTCTGAAGAAATTATTAATATATTGTTATTTGCAAAAGTTCCTTACATTTTGTGTTTTCTCTTAAAAAAAAAGGGTTTTCCTAGACTCTTGAATTTCAAAATATTTGTTGTCAAAAAACATCATCACGCAAATTTTTATCGTACGAAAAGGATAGATTCCCATATAAATCAATTCCTAAGCTGATATATAAAACTATTGAGGGTATATTTTTCCTTTCATATAAATTTATTATTTATAATGCTATTTGGTATGGACGTAGAAAACTTTTAAACTAAATTTACGAAAGCTTTAAGTGCACTTTTTATCAGAAGTTTAAAATATTTAACGTAAATACCAAAAAATATATGGAAATAGAACAACAACTTTTTGAAAATATAAAAATATAATATGATAATAATATTAGCTCTGTCTAGACAAGCTCTAATTAGAATAAATATATATTTTATGCTTCTCATGCGCTGCTTAGAGAAAAAAAATATAGGTTTTCAAACGGAGGGGAAAAAATAGATTTTCATGTAAAGGCATCAATATTATATAACCAATATGTCATTCGTATGGAATCCATAGTATATCATGCTTGAAATATGACACAAAGTCCTTAAAACGGTTATATATGTGTGTGTGTGTAATATATGCATAGTAGTTAGTTAAAGTTGTCAGACACAGGGTTCTACAGCTATAATGGGTGAACAAAATGCAACGGACTTTGGTGTGTAGACTATACATGAGATACGCTCTAGGAATTTTGAAAACAAATCACCTAAAATCATGCCCACTAGGTGGCGCTTTGTGTGGAAAACAACAAATTTGACAATGGCAATGCTAATTCGAAATGTAAAGAAAACTTCAACATTTATTGAATAGTTCTTACCCATTTATTAACTAATTTAATTTTGGGGGTACTTTTTGAGCTGATTTCACGAAGTAAAGCTCCTTGAACTAGTCTTTTTTGACAAAACTTGAGGGCATCTCGTGTACAGTAAATATGCTAAATTTTGGTGGCAAACGGATCACCCGTTTCATCTGCAGAAAGCTGTTTGTGCTTATAGAGGAACTTCAACTCTAATTCAAGTCAAACATTGGTGCAACAGCCCACTGTGGGGACAAGGAAATCGCGCCTTCGCGACCAGGGGGGTGCGAATGCATATGCCTCGGCCAGGTGGTCAGCATGACGCGAAGCCCCCAGTGTCTGACTCCCAAGCGAACTGGGTCCTCATTTTATCGACCCACTCAAGTGGAGAAAGGCTGAGTCGGCCTTGCCCAGCCCGAGTTCGAACCCCGGGTCTGTGGGACGGCAGCGCGTTCGTTTGTTTGTTTGCGTGATTATGCGCTACTCTATAGGCTATGCGGAACAGCCAGCCGTCGTCAAAAAAGGGTCTCTAGATCAGTTGCACGCGATGAACGTTTCGATCGTCCGCCATTTTGCTGGTAGTTTAGTCGAGCGATAGCAACGGCTGCTCTTTTTTCAGCATTGAGCAGTCAATCTATCCAGCTGTTCTCGCATTCTTTCAATTTTCAGCAGATGGCCGTGCTGTTAAAAATAATCGTGACAATTTTTTCACGATAAATGACGTGCTAAAGAGTAAAGCATTCTCGTGGAGCTATGTCACCCGCAATGATTTTTATGGAAATCAAATCTATTCTTCGTGACTTGCAACAGTCAAAACGTTAGAGTTTGGTGTTCCCAGAGCGGGAACACTGCACGTTTAAGGGTTAACGTTTCCAAAAAGGAACATTTGAAAAAAAAAAAAAAAAAAAGATTTACTGAAATAATTCATCTTCGAAAACCTTTTGCATATGTTTCATGCCGATGACGGAGGCACTAAAAATCCCCTGCGGGGAAACCTTAGAAACACAGAAAACCATTCAGAAGTATCATTATTCATTTCGGTTTAAATAAAGGAGGAACGCGCCAGAGACATACACACACACACAAATATCCGTATATCATATCCTCGGACGTCTTAAGAGAAGAAAAACACCATTTTCTTTCAATGCGATTCGAAATCTGCATGCTTAAAATGCAAATTGACAGAATTTACCAGTTCGACACAGCTTTCCTCTTTTCGCCCGTGTCAGTTTCGGGGGGGGATGCAACCGTTTTCCATACCTTCACTTCACTTCGGGAGTACTAGTCATTGTTGTTGGAAATAATTTTTGGCGAGAAGCGGGCCCGAAAACACTTGAGCCGCTCGCTGCTTTCGCGTGCGCTGTGCAAGATTAATCTGGGGATGCAAATTCCTTCGCATTTCTGAGCGCGTTCGCCACAATGAAGGGGGCGAAATGTTTCGCATTTTGAAAACCCTTGCATAGATGCATTGCTGTTAAAAGTTAAGAGATGTTGTATGCTGGATGTATTTTAAAACGTAAAAGTTTAAGATGTGGTTCTGTTTTTGTTTTTTTTATTTATTTATTGCGAGTCCGTCGATTGTTTTCAATCTGTAAATACATTCAAGATGAAATTCTCTCATGTAACTTCGCCAATATGGACTGTTCAAGACAAAGACAGAAAGGAAAGGTATATATACAATATGTATATATATATATATATAATTAATATGTAAAGCACTAAGAATATTACTGCAAAAAATGACATACCCCGTGGGGAAAAAATATATATCAGCAAAGTGAGAGGGCCAAACAGTATGAAAATCGAAATACAATGAACCATAAATTATACAGAAATGAATGGAATGGAAATTATAACCTCTGGGACTCTCATCAGGGGCCATTCCCAGAAGATTATAATTAAAAGACAACAAAATTGTTGAATTTAGGTTGTATAAAATATCAAAAGATATATTCTCTTCGCACATTTAGGGCCTATCCTACTATATGAAAACAAGAAAGTAAATGCTTAATGCTTAATTAATAAAAATTGTTAATTCAGAATTAGTTTTCATTACCTTGATGGAATTGGAGGAGAGCCCTTTGTTTATGAAATTTGGTTGAGAAATTAGACGTAGACCTCAACACATCTCCCAAAGTGATTATGAACAGGTACATGAAGGCGACGTTTCCGACCCCACATTGCTAAGGGATTCTGAGCCATCTTGGTGTAATTTACCATACCTGGAGGTCTGTTCCTCTTATTTTGAAACACCTTTTATAAAATAATTGCTCGAATATAATTTTTAATGTTGGGAACCGGAAACATATGCAAAATAAAGGAATGCACTAAAATTTAATGTTCAGTCTATCGATGAAACTTAAGGGACCCTTTCAAGAGTCCCCTAAGTATCATCGAAGGAAAAGAGCTATGAACATATATTTAAAATAATATATAGAGAGCTTTGCAGTAGAGGCTTTGCAGTATTCTTTTATATACAAACATTTTTATAACATTGTTTTATTCACGTAAAAATAATTTTTTTTTCGAGTGAATTATATCGTATATTCCTAGGTATAAGACATATTTAGGCTATGTCAAGCAATGAATTTTATATTTTATATTTGGCGTGTAACACGCACAAGAAAAAAAATGAAGCAATTTTTCGAAGTTGAAAGTCCAACTTATACGCAGAGATATACGGTATATAACAAAATGGGATTACACATTATTTTGCATGAAAATCCATTCGGTAATCAGACATTTTTTATTCATGTACAATTAACCCCGGGATCATTATTAAAACAAACCACACCAATTCATTTCTGCCCCATACACCACAAATTCCTTTTCCAAATTTTCAGAAAAAAAATCCGTCAATATTTACACCCTTGACTTCCTTCCTCGGGGCAAAAAAAAAAAAAAAAAAAGCTTAACCTCAGCTTAACTCTAAAGTAACCCGGTCGCTTTTTAATATATCCCACTGAAAAGAGAAACTGAGAAAACAGAAATCCATCAATCATACCAGTGACAACCTCGTGATTCCAAATTCATCTCACTCAGTCAATGTAGCACGCGACTCATACAAAATACATAGTCCAACAAAGAAATGCAGGAAAATAAAACCTGCAATCCCGTACGTAAAAGTTACTCCCTAGGGTTTTGACACCAGGCAGTGTACAATGAATTCGTTGAGCAGTTATTTTTTTAGTGATGACTAGAAGAAGGAAGCTGGAATCTTTGAGTGATTATGGTTCTTGAGGTCTAAACATAGTGATAAAATCGTAAGTGAAATTTACGCCTAGCACGTTTCACAGTGTCGCTGTTTTATGGTTTTCGAGCAGAGTTTGCATGGAAATTGCAGAGGGAGCATTTTTTAAATATATGTACTTTTGAAAGTTTATGATCTTTGCTAAAAGAACTAAAACAACGTTCAATAAGAACTGTATTTTTAATGAATAATTAGAAGTTAATACAGTTTATTAGATAACTTAAAAGGATAAAGCATATTTCTTTTATTAAAGTTTAACTTAGTTATTGTCTTCAGTTAAATTATAGTTAATTGTATATTTTACATACGAAAGATACATTTTTAAAAGCCCCTTTAATAGTTTTATCTGTCATATTGATTAATTATTGTTGAATTACAATAGAACCCGCTTAATAGAATATCATTTAAAAGAATATCCCACTTATTGTAATAAATTTCCAATTTACCAAACCGTAATAATTAGTCATTTTGATCCCGGATAATCTTTTGAACACTACAAGTCCCACATATTTGAATACTTTTTGTGTCAAATTGGCTATTCTATTAAGCGGGTTTGAATGCACTTAATACTGTTTGTGAAATTTTGAAGCAATAACATTAAACTAAAATGAATTTAACAGGCGTCAGCTTATATAAGAAATTAAAAATCTTACAGTTAGTTTAAAATGAATTTAGATTTATAAAATATAAGTGTATGTGCAAAAATATTTTTATGTTTTATTTTGTATAAGTCATTGCAAAAATATAACATGAAATTTTAGTTAACACTTCTCAGCACAGAAATGTGTTGTTTTCCAATAAAATCACTTAAAGTAGTTTGAAATTGGAAAACGAAACTCTAAATTGCTAAGAACTAATTATTCTATCTCTCCTGTGTAGTTAAGACTCAATTTCATTGCACTGTTTTATTTTAATGTTTCATGTAATTATGAGATTATTTTTTGCTTATCATTTTTACAGAGTTCTACATTATATTAATTTTGTTATATGCATGTTAATAGATTGCTTAAAAAATATAAGATAAAAATTAGCTTCTTGTAAAATGGGGGAAAAGTAATTAGGATAAACAATTAATTTTCCAGAAATTTTACAGAAATTGTTATATTTATATCAATAGTTTAATCAAATTTAGGAAAAGAGCTATGAACATATATTTAAAATAATATATTTGTAAATGTTCCTATCGATACCTTATGAATAAAAATTAAACAAAATTCATTGGTTTCTTTCTTAAATAAAAAGTTGTGATATATATTAGAATACTGAAAATATGTAGAAATAAAATTACTTTAACAAAAACAAAAAAGGGGGGGGGGGATGTAAAGAAAATAAATAAATAAATAAGAGAAATTAATTGTATTAAAACTAAATAAGGTGATGCAGGTGAAAAGAAAAGTTAACGTACTTTCATCATATTTCTTTCAGGCTTAATTCAAGAAAAATATAGCTTTTGCTTCTTTGAAAACATACGTTAGAGATTTTCCCCCGGGTATGATGCACCATTTTTCATTTTACTGTGAAACTGCATGTTTTAATTAGAAATTATATTTTTTTACAAAAAATTTCCCTTAAATTTTCTCAAAATTAAAAGTAAATTCTTTGCACCTCGTTACGTGCCAATGACTCATAGTCAGCCGAATACCAGATTCGGAACAAAGCAAGTGAGTTGTGCACCACCCTCTCTCTTCCCTTAGTGACATTTTACTCACAGCCAGCCAATAATACCTACTGCTTTTAATCCCCAGCATTAATAATACTTTTCTAAAAGGATGATTCATCAACACAAGCTCTATATAACTGTGCCTACCCTCCTTCCTTCCTTCCTATCCAAATGTAAGATAAGGGGGGAAAAAGTATTCTCTGCCTCAAAAGTGTCACATAGGTAGTGTTTACGAAGGTGCAACCGTAGAGAAATGAATGCAAGCGCAGCTGGCAGGTACATAAACGTCTCCTTGCTCTGCCGCATCATTCCGGAAATGGATGACGTACCACCACTGATCGCAATCTTTTATCATCGTTCATTCCGGGACTGATGAAAGCCGTAATAGAGGGCGAATGTCATCGGCAAAAGAAATATTCCAATCATAAATCTGCTTCATTCAAAAGGGTCCATGCTGAAATGGTGTTTTATATATATATATATATATATGTCTGTGTGTGCGTGCAGGTAACAAGAGTACATTTATATAAACTAAGACTTTTTTTATTATTTTAGAGCATTATTTTAACCAATTCATATTACATGCTACACACAAGGCCATTTCAAATTAAATTATTACATACTTGCATCTGAAAGTAGCAAATACGAATGATGCTGAATATGTAAAAAGAAATTTTAAGATACCTAACTTAAAAGTCTTTTGAAGAATAAATGTATGCCTCTACATCATTAAAAAAATAGTTTTTTAAGGGGGGGGGTGTAAAAATGTTGTATGTGCTTATATTTTTTCTAATTAAAAAAAAAAAAGATTTTTCTGGAACAATTGAAAAAGATATTCTGGTGAAATAATCATTTATTTAACGGTAAAATATCAACGAGCTGTTGAGTCGCTAATGCATCTTGCAATGTTTAAATAAAACTTATCAATCTATTCTAAAGCCTTTTACGTGGGCAAACTGTAATTAAAACTTAACATAATCCTATAAATAAATAACATTTATTAATAAATTTATAATATGCTTTACTTGTAAGACATTTTCTTCCATCAGTTTGTAAGATTTATTTATTGAAGGTTTAGTTTGCCCTTGTTTCTGCTCAGTGAAATGCACATTATGTCAAATACATGCATTTTTCTAGCAAAACTTTTTTTTGTCCCTTCAAGGGCAGGCATATCCATTGCTATAGCCGGAAGAATTTTTTTTTAACGATGTTATAGTGGCCGCCAATATTAACCCTTCTAAAGAGACGGCCCAGTTAAAACACAACCCCTATTCAGGACAGTCTAGCAAAATACATTTCTGATTGTTTTCGGAAAAATATTTTTCATTCTCTCTTCATCAACGTAATTTAACCTGCTGAAGGAAAAGTAAATTGCACATAAATAGTCTTCAATAAAATGAACACGAGAAAAGAAAGAAAAGTTTAAAGTTAAATATGATGGCACGTAATAAAATCACAGAAGTTATGTTAATTTTCAGATTTCTAGAATTTAAAAATTAGCAAATTTAGAAAGACCATGCCTTTTCAATATTAATATACTGATTTAAGAAAACTATGACACAGCAAGGCATCATTTACTTTAAAAAATATTTACCACTTATAGATTAATCCAACTATGGCGAAATTGATTAACGATTGAACATCGGAAATTAATTGAAAAATAGATAAAGTTAAGTACTGAAAAAAAAAAATGTTGACAGTTAACTATTATGAAGTTTGATAAAATTTCCGCTCTTTTCGTCTGTACCACAAAGACTGCAGTTGCATAGTTCTAAAATTCCCAAAACCAACAGTTTTATCTAAACCAAGTCACCTTCCATAATCGTGGAAGATACTCATTCCACAGACAATGACATCACAGAAATAGGTCATTTATTTCTGACAGTATTCTACCCATTATAGATGATTTCATCTAAGGAGAAAATGAATGATGATTGAACATCGGAATGGTTGACGGCATTTCATCTATTCTAAGGAGAAAATAAAAAGAAGGACATATGGTATTATGGAATGTAATACACACGCATTCTGTACAGTAGGTTTGATGGCTTCGTTAGGATAGAACGTGGTAAAACGTTTTACCACGTTGCTTGTAGTGTTCAAAAGATAAGATGTTTGAGTGTGTAATTCGTTTTAATTTAAAATTTTGGATGAAGTTGTAATATAGAAAAAACCGATAACAGACATATTCGTTTTATTCAATATTTAGTTAATAAGAGCGGTGTTCTATCAAACTTTTCTGTGCTCTTTGTAAAATGAGTGATTTTATCAAAAAAGAAGTTTGTAAATTTTTAAATATTGTTTTTTTCCTGTTTATACTCAATACAAATACGTAGTCATATCAAAAACTTATTAATATACAGGTTGCCCCCAGAACACTGCCCAAGGCGTTTATTCCTTAAATTGTGATGATAGTTATACATAATAAATTTCAGTTATGTTAAAAAAAATGTAGATTTTATGGTATTGATTATACATTTCCCAATATTGAATCTAAATAACTACATAGTTTAAATTTTATACGGTTTCCGTACAAAACAATTCGTAATTAGTAAAACATGCCCCATGCATTAATTAGGTTTTGCACTAAATTTCTGCTTTCATCATGAAAAGACTCAGAGATATGTTGATGAGGGACTATTCAATACCGATAATCGATACCGCAAAAATTTTATATATTTTACGGAAATCTGTAATTTGTGGTATATCACTATGATGAATGTTTAAGGAATAATAGCCTAGGTCAATGTTTTGGGGACATCCTGTCTAATATTTATTGTGAATTTAAGTAAAATATTAGAACAAGATAATATTGCAAAACATAAAATACAGTAAAGATAAATAAAATTGAAAAAAAAGATTAGATATAAATATTACGATATTACTGCTTAAGATTATAATGAATTAATTAATATATAAATAATCTATTTTAAATTAAATAAAAACCGATAAGCAAACTAAAAACCCACATTAATCATAAGCATTTAACCAGCAATACCCATATTGATAAATTACTTAATTTATGTATTTTTAAATTCGTGACTAATTAGCGTTGTGGTTGCTTAACACAGGTTCGAAAATACATTTTTTGCTTAAAATAAAAGCGTAGGCATTAGATGTTTAAAAACTCTATTTCTTGAAAACACTATTTTAAGTAAACAATTAAATATCGCGGTGTTGTGGTGGCCAGCATTTTAAATACGTATCGTCATTACTATGAGGTAGAGACTAAGATTCAGATAAAAACAGGCCACTGACCTTATTTGTTTTACAGTGAAAATACATGAAGTGCCATAAAAACACTTTATCACATAGCAGAGTCGGCAAAAAACGGTGATTGGCGAAGAAGATGGCCGCCAAATAAAACGCCGTAAACATTTTGCATTACGTACGGTGCCTAGAACTTTAGGAATGAACAATATTAATAATTTTGATACCAAACTCGGCAAATGATCTAAAAAGAAACATTTGATGCTAAAAGCTTTTCTTGAGAGCAAACACGGGGAGAAGTGACAGATTTATTTTTCAACTGACACGTCTTAGTCTCCACATTACTCCGCAATCAGGAGAGTAGCCAAAGGGGGGGGATAGGCTGGTCACCCCCTCCCCATGAGTAATTTTTTGTTGTTCTAAATTTATACTTTTCACTCCCTTATTACATGCACGCATACATTACATGCATGTGAGTTGCAGTAGTCGTAACACACACACACCCATGAAAAATTCTGGCTACGCCACTGTCCTCAATAAAACATTAAAAACTGAAAGAGAAATTATAGCGAATATTAAATATGTCATATACGCCACAATCTCACCACCAACTGTACTTAAAAAAAATCAATCGCTTTCTACCTTGTTAAAACATGTGGAATACCGTGACTATACCGTTTACACCTATACAGCACGCAAAAACATTCAGAAATCAGAAGAAAAACGCAGATGAAGGGGGGAAAGGGGAGTCGGAGGTAGAAAAAGAAAACATCTTTCTTGAAATAGTCTGGCCATTATCAGGGTTTTCATCCGGAAAGAGGATGAATAATGATGGAAGATCTAAATCAACATCCAGAGGATGCTGCAGCAGTGGGATGATTCCCACATTGCCGCTTCTATCCCTTTAGCGACAGATTCCTGGCATAAACACTTGCATAGTCATGACGGCACATTGATGCAAGAGAGTAAAAAGCATATATATATATATATCGCATAGAAACAAAATAATCAGCATTGTTTTATTGGGTTTCTCCTGCAGAAATCACCCCGACTCAGAGGGCATATAAATCTTGCAATTGATGGTTTTAATGTAGAATATTTCTGATATATTTTTTAGTTTAGTTTATAGAGGAACACTAAATTTGTTTTAAACTTCTTATTTTTTTTTACAAAACAAAGAGAGTAGTGTTGTTCCGAGATATATTTCAATATGCATTATTATTGCTCTCACGATCGGGCTAGGCGTCATGGCGTGTGGTCTCTGGTGTGTAATAAACGTTTTATTTCGAATAGAAAAATATAAATTTAGTTCACTGCAGTGTCGATACAGGCAGTGAAGTAAAAAAAAAAACAGAAGAAAAAAATACTTAACACAATTCAATTGAGCACTTGAAATGGATTTTCCAATACTAGTTCTTCGCGTTTTATAGGGAAATAAACATTATATTTTTCTTTGTGTTTGGTGTGTCATTTGAATAAGACAATTCCTATTTATTAACTAGATATTATACTATGGGATTTTCGTGTTTATGTTTTTTAAAGCTTATTGATAGCGATTTATAAATGTTTGTTCTTCTAAAAATAAATGTAATGCTGCTGTTGAGTTATTGTAGAAGCTATGAAGAATGTATTGGTAATATTTTCAACAATAAAAGAGAACGTTTTTTGATAAATTGATAAAATTCGTGTTGCGCATAGCATAGATATATTTATGTTTTATTACACATATATACATGTCAATATTATCGATTAAAACCATATCATTGAATGGAATGTTAAATCACTATGTTTAATGTTATCCATTTATCTTTTATTAATCGAAATTATTTTTTTGCTTACAGAGATATTGTTCAACATAAAACGAAAGCAAGAAACTTCTTATGCTTGATTTTTCCTTATTATTGCGTATAAATATTTCATTACACTCCATTTCAATATTTGTTACTTTTTAAATTTATTTTCAATGGGTAAAGTTCATCAGGTTCAGGAAAACGTGCCAGTCTAATTACACCAGCTTTAATTAATAATGCATATGTGTACCGCATTCACACACCATTGTTTCTTAAATCATAAATAATAAAAGACTTTCAGATGTATTCAAAACAGATTTAGAAATTTTCATTCCATAGCAATTAAAAAACTTGCAATTTAATTCTGGCTTTTAACTATACGAACTATATTCATATTTTATTTATTGAAAGTAAAAGGAAATGCATGCACAACAGAGAAATATATACGTTTTATAAATTTTAAATCTCTAAACATGAATAATTTATTTTGTTGTTTATATCATGTATTCCTTTCAGTTTCAATCACAGTGTATTTACCCCCCCCCCCTCAAAAAAAAGGATAAAAAGTAAATATGCTTTTACTAATTTTTGGTGAAATTATGAAGTAAAAAGAATTTAAAATTTACATAACTATCAAAATTGTTTATACTATTTCAGTTATGTGCATAATTTACCTTTTACTAAAGATGTAGTAATGTACTCCTTTTTACTATTAATTCATTAAAAAATAGAGTGCTTCGATTTTTAATTAGTAATTAAAAGAGTGAAAATTTTCAAATCAATGTTCAGAAACCTCCCTTATAATTTTTAATATTTAATGCAATTTATTTATAAGCGTGCAATAGCTGTAATCATACAATATATTTAGCATATCATGCTTGACGTATTGTGAACGTATGAAAAAATACAGGTGTTAACAGGCAAAATTCATTTAAAAGATTGTAAAATAACACACATAAACAAATACATTTAGGAATACGATAGTTTAGGGTGATATAAAAGCTGTAAATAAACTTCTACAATCTACTCAGGCAGAAATATTAGAATGATCTTTTACGGCTGTGAAAAGGTGTAACTTTTTTCTCTATGAAGAAAGGGAGACCTTTCGTTTTGCTTGAAACAATCGCATTTCTAAATACCTTTCTAATAAGTTTTTATGTGTGTAATTAATTTTACCTTCAAAAACAGTATTCTGTTAAGAGTTCTTTTTAAGCATAATATGTTAAGCATATTGGATAATTGCAGATATCGCAAGTACATTTATAAATAAATTCTATTAAAAATTGTTAATTTACGTAGACGTTTTTGAGTATAGTTCTTAAATATTTCATTCTTTTAATTAATAATTTAAAATGGAATAACTATTTATCGGTACAACTTTAAACTAATTTTACAGTTTCAAGCTTGGTTTCAAAAATGATATCTGTATCTTTGTGCATACGTTGCTTAGATAATATTTAATTTCACTTATAAAAAAAGTTTTTTAAGGGATGCTACTTATTGATAGTACTCGAGAATCTTATGTATTTGAGATAATTAATAAAATATTTTGTTTTTAGGAAAGAGAGTTTGCATATTCCAAATAGTAAACCTAAAATTTTTATAAATAACTTGAAGAATCTCATTGACCATCACAAAGGAATTAAAAATTTATTCTAATTATTAAAATAAACACGAATCAGTCGAAAAATATTTTAAAGATTTCTAAAAGTTTGCGCAGCAGTTAATATAAAATTCCTTTTTTTTTTTGGAGTTATAACAAGATAAGTTAACCCCCAAATGCGTGAATTTTAAACACGTTCGCTGCCGATTATATGATATTCACGAGTGTATGATAAATTTCCTATGCCAATTTTGTGGCAATCTAATTAATCAAAAAAACACGCAGTTTTAAAGACATAGCTTATATTTTTTTGTTATTCACAGCATGAAGCATTTATTAATAAAAACTATATTTTATATGTATGTTCGACATAAGAAATTTGGCTCGTACTCTACTCCGATACTGAACGTGTTTTAAATGCATGGTTTGCAATTTAAAGGATTAAGTAAAATCAAGATAATGAAATTTCCTCAATCGATCTTGTATTAAAACTTTAAAAATGTAATCTAATGCAGTTTTATGGTGCGATTCTTATCTGAAGTACGACTTTTAATTTTACCCCTTTCATTAGAGACTTGGCATATTTGAGTTTCCCCTACAAGAAAAGCAAGTGCGATAATTTCTGACCCTGTCAGTCTCCACCTATAATCTTGTTACCTCTCTTTCGCAGACATCGCCGCCAAGTGGGAAGTTAACGTTAAACAAATGATGGTGAAGCCCTGTTAACGAAAGGCTAGTTTCACCCTTCTACACTTTTAGAGTGGTGGTTACAAGAGGGTGGAGTCGCTCTCCAGCTTATCTTCAGCTCCTTTCGGAGGAAGGAGACCTGATAGCGCTTCTCGGCAAGACCCCACCATGACTTAATGAACGTGGGCTTGAAAACTTACTTTTTTTTGTTTTTCTTTTTCTTGTCTCTGTATTTGATTTGCATTCGTAGTTATATCGGTTCATGCTGCGATGCCTTAACGAGATCGGCGAACCTGGGCACCGACAGAGTTATTGAATAAGATTAGGGCGATTTGATGGCTTGGGAGTGAGTTGGGACGTGTAAATAATAGCTTTTGAAATCGTTCGTTTTGTTCAGATAATGAAAGATTTGGTTTAACTTGTAGTGGGCGATCAGTAATAACCCATAGCTAAATATGGGTAAGTGCAGCTATTTCGTTTGTAAATATCTTACATAAATTTCCTATCTAATTTTTTTTTATACTTGAGGTTTCATATTCGTAGCACACGAAAGTATTTACGTAAATCATTAATTGAAGACTGTCAAAAATATTTAATAAATAAAAGAGTAAAAATAGAAAAAAAATTCAGTTTTGGAATTGAAAATCGATGCCTTTGGCTTTGACAGTCTAAGAAAATGTAAAATATAGGATGTCTGAAATTAAACGGCGCTATTTTAAAATTGTCTACAGACGAAACTATTGTTGGGAAAGTTATGAAATTTAGTGTAGGACATAATGAAGGTATGGGAATATGTTTGAAAGAATAAAAAAATAGATCAAATGTTCGCCCCCAGGGGTATTTTTTTTAATAAATTACACATATAGCATACATTTATGATAGTTTACAAATATTATTAACGTTCAACATCAAGGCCATCATCGCCAACTACTATCTGGAATCTTAAAAGGTTCTGTTCCACAGCTGACCATCGTGATTCTACCGGGCCTGCTTGTGCACTCTGAAAAGAGGCCTACGGACGTTTCCTCACTGGTTAGATTCGGCCGTTAGATGACATATCTAAGCGAAGGAACCAATAAGTGAGCATCCGTAGGCCTCTTTGTATGACTCATCGGAGTGCACAACAAGCAGGCCCGGTAGAATCCCGATGGCACCGCCGCCGTGTGCTATATGAAATATTACGAACATGTCGTGAAATGTTGCCATTCAGATGAGGCCAATTTCTTGAATAATCACGACTTACCAAATGTTTCAAACATCCCCAAAGCAATAAGTCGAATGGAATGAAGTTTGGAGACAGCGGAGGCCATGGAGTTCTCCCTGGAGGTAACTTTTCCCTGGGAGGTAACTCCCTGGAGGTCTCCCTGGTTTGTAAACTATTTTTTTTTATTAGCTCAAACAAACTCCCATACCTTCATTACGTCCTACACAAAATTTCATAATTTCCTCAACAATTGTTTTGTCTGTATACAATTTTAAAATAGGGTCGTTTAATTTTCGGACATTCTGTAATACACGATCTCGCCATGGCCGTTTGGATAAAGACACTGAAGATGGTAGATGGCTAATGTGTGAAGGTCTTGATTTCGAGCCATTGTGTAGTAATCGATCTAACACAAGGAGTCCGTCTGGAGTTTTGGGCGGTTTTCTCCAGATGTAACGTGGATACGCGTTAGAACCCTTTAAATTGTCTTCCGCTTATGACGCTCTTCCTTAGGCAAATAGCCATCGAAAATCGCACACAATATACAATAGAGCATAATTAATAAATTACACAATACAATATAATTAATAAAAATAGTTATTGAAATCGTGTTTCTTAACGCTTTCTTTGTGAAAAATAATCTAAAAGGTTTTAAAATATGTTTGAGATGGACTTGTTGCGTAGATTATGGTAAGGTTAATTTTAAAACTAATGGCGTAGCCCAAACTTTGTTGCAACTTGGATTTTCTACATCAAAGTTACAGTTGTTTAGAACGTCATCACCTTGTGTCGTGTTATGTGAATTTCGCTTGTGTACTGGGACGCCATAAATTTATTTCTATGCAAAGTTCCATTTTTGCAGAAAAATATGAGGTTTAATACCCGCACAAATTTTGCTATGTGTATCATCTTGCCACATACAGGAAATTCTCTCAGATATGTTTGTAAGTATTCCATAGTCTCAAATACTTATTAAACCTGACAAAATTGTAGCTAAGTTAAAGCTGAAAATAATATGTTTTATTATTAGATTAGATATAGTACTTCTTTTTGTAATACAGCTTTGTTATGTTTATTATATTCGTTTTAAATTTTGTAAGGTAGATATTTGTCAAGAGTTTGATATGCAGGATTCGTATTCCAAGTATGTCATGTTCATATTCATCATAATTGAATTAGTTCTGCGCTTCTCAACACCAACTCTTAATAATATCCTATAACATATTCATGGGAAGAATAGTAACGTCTATTTAAATTTGTAATTCAATTTTTTTCTGTTATTGCTTAAACAATAATTTATATTCAATAAATATACTATATCCAAAGAGTGCAAGTTTGAGTTCCTTGATCACACAACTTCGCATAATTAGGCATAGTTCTCGTCCGCTGATGATTGCAAAATGAACAACTTTGATAGCTTTATTCTAAAAGACACCAAATTTCCTGTATAAGAAAGTAATCATCGCCGTAAAATAAATTTGTCGAATTCTATTGAAAAATGTGTAGTACATACGATTAATCACTTGTTGAACTGTTTCCAAGTTCATTTGCAGCCACATTTTAATTTTTCCATATTTAATTTAAACGAAATAAAAATTTTATAGAAAAAACAAAACTAATATATGTTATTTGTGTAATATACAAACCTAATCAATAAGTCTAAATCTTAAAATGAATAGCGATTTTTTTATTTTTTTCTCTGTCACCTTAAAAAAATAATATCATAATGATGTCAGTAACTAAACTATTTCTTATAAAATACAAATATTAGAATTATTATTATACAATATCTAGTGCCTAAATGCTTTGTGGATTAAACAAATGATAAAAAAATCATCAATAAAATAAATTTGGATATTTTTTCTTTCAAAAAATATTTCTACATCTATATAAATTATGCACACTATTGAGCATAGTTAAAGAATAGTTATGCTTCATTCAAACTTTTGCACTACAATAACATCGAAATGCTAATATCAATCAAAATACACCTCAGTTTATGCTCTAGTGCCACGGTAAAATCCTCTTTTGTCCAATATCAGTTAAACTAATTTGGAAGTTAATTATGTGAACTGCCAGAGTAAGGATATAAAAATTTTCTCTGTTTTCTCTAGCAATAAACTACACAACTCTCATTAGTGCATCACTTAATAGCTTTATTCTAAAACTTTTAACTATTCTTAAATTAAAGTAAAATATCTATAAGTCAGTGTTATTAGTTATTTTTTTCCTTTACAGTGATGAATGTACTCACGAACAAAATATCGGGGAATTTGCTAATACAACATTTTGGATTAAGCTGCTAATTTATCAAAATTCTATATTGTTATTTCTTTGACTGTCAAAGTCAGCTTATGTCTTCAGACAAGCAATATTACAAAGAGGTACATTAATTCATTTTAATTAATTAATTTCACACTTTCATTTGTGTTTTCAAGGTTTAAAAAATTACTTTTAATTAATTTTAAGAAATTGCGCTATAAGCATTTCGGTTTCATATTTGCCATTCTATTTATGCATTTATCTAAAAACGTATTTTTAAACGTAATTTACTGCACGCTTTATTCCACATCATACATTATACTATATGTAAACCGGAGTATCGAATTAAGACGTTTTCTATTTAATTTTTTTTTTTACCATGCTTTGAAGTGCAAATTACTTATGTTTTCGTGTCAGAAGAGTTTATTCAAATTTTTATGTCTAATGATTATACCAAACAATTTACTTAATCAATCAGCAAGTGATTTCTCACCAGGTGCTTGTATTTGCAATAAATTCTTATATTTTATGAGCAATTTTAAACAAAACTTTTATATAAATAATTCCAATTTTTTGATCATACATGGGACAGTAAAAAAATGAAAGAAAAAATTCCAAACTATTTTTTCCCGACCTTTCCACAAAACAACCCTATTTTGAATAAACTGGAGCCAATTGTTCCATAGGGTATGTGACATTGTTTTAAAGCACGTGTCAACTTTTGGATAACAAAGGTATTTTATATGCATCCATTTCGATTGTTGAGTCAACTGCTTTTTTATAGCTTTCTGAGCATTGTTCTTTTATTTCCTAAAGCGGTACATTTCTTTTGAAAACTATTCCATAGCCAAAAATTAGAGGTTTTATGCTTTTAAGGCGTATTTACCACGATTTGACATTTTTTATATCACTGCAACAGCAAAAGAAGCCTTTTTTATGCTGTACTCCAGACAACGGAAGATTGGTTATTTGATAGGTAAGGCAAAATATTTATTTAGAACAGAAAAAAAAAAAGCTGAAAGGGTCACACATTGCAATTTCCAGTAACTCACGGAATACCAAAATCACCCTGAGATTCATTAAATTTGAATATCATCCAATGTAATTTCTACCATTTTTATTACACTCTCGCGACAATAAATACAATGAGAGCTACTAGTCATGACTGAATCATACTCACCTAATCCTATTACACTTTTCTAAACTGGATTGCGTTAAGAATATTTTAGTACTTTGATTTAATGAGAAAGCAGAATTCATAAATTTTGTATTTAATTCAAAGTTATACCATATGTCAAATGAATTCCATAATATTGTTTAGAATTTTACCTTTAAGAAAGCAAATCAAATTATTATTATTTTTTTTTAAATCCATGGTCAAATATGGCGACTCCTATCAGGTGCGCATTTAACACATTCCTCATCTAAACCTTGGTCCCTGCTTCAAATTGGCTCAGGATAGGCTTCGAAGTCCATGCTCATATTTCATTTTCCTCCAACCAAACGAGCTGCCTTTTCTTTCTCGTTAGGAAAAGGAATGACTTATTTATACCGGCCATTTTTTTTATTCCTTGCCCGTTTCAAGTTTTTATTGACTTATTTTTTTCTTTTTAAACTTCTTTCCTTAGAGTGTTCCGAGATCTGTTGTTGATGATGGGTCTGTATTGCTGAGATTCTAGATATAAAGTGTTGAAGAGAGAGAGAGTTGCTGTATAAAAATTAATTAGCTTATTGATTTTTGATATAAGTTCTTACTCATTAGCAGACCGAGCGAGGAATAGCGCTTTGGGTGGATTCATTATTGCATGATTAATAGTGTTAGAATGGGTTCTTTTGCACCAGCCAGCATCTTCCACCTCCACCACAACTGCTGTGCTAGTTTAGGGATGTTGTAGTATAACAACTATTGATCGGAAAGTGTTCGTGTAATAGCGTTAATTAAGTCGCTACGCTTGTTTCCAGTTGTTGCCGATTTACGGTTCTTGTAGCCGGAGTTTCATACCGTATTTTAAAGCCCCTCGCTGAAAACTTTAACGTAAGTGGACGTTTATTTGATCCCAATTAAATAGCCAAAAAAATAAGTATGCATATTGTTTTAATGCTTCGGTTTTTCGCAAGGACGTTAGGGATTTTTTAGGTATATTTCACATTGCATAAGTTTATCCAGGGCATAAAGTGCACTTCATAACTTTGAAGATTTAGAAAATTCGTGGAAATAAAACTGTTAATTGGGAACAAAATCAACTTGTTTTTTACTGATTCTTACAACATCTATAATATTTGAGTATGGTATTAAATATGCAATTCAGGCCTGATGTAGTTGGTTGAAGTTGGCTGTTGTCATCATCTAGCCCTCATGAAATATTATCTAGTCGAAACTGATACTCTGATTAATCTTCTCTGATTAATCTTGTATGCGAAGTTTTATCTATTTAATTTATCTTATTAAAGCGTATTAAGAACAATTAATATATACTGGAAGTAATGATTCATGAGAAAATAAAAAGAAACGAACTCAGATGTATTTCGCAATACAATAATAGACTTAATTTTGTTTTAGTTGAAAGAAATCTAAGAACAGTTTTCCTCCTGCAGAACCTCTATATAAAACATTCATGCAGAACTAAAATTTCTTCTTTTTTTCTGGCAGTATATTCATCACGCAATATCCATGACGTCACACATTGAACAAATGCTATCAACGGCATTTACGGGCCGTCCATCGGAAACGAAAAATTACCTTCCCCATTACGGATCTGGCGGACATGGGAGTCGACGTTAAAAGTCCTTAAAAACCCGAAATGCCGCTTGTATTCTTAATCCCGCATTGGCGTGTCTAATGTCGTTTGACATCGGCCTTAATACGGATTCAATTACATCCGATCCATCTGCGGACAGCAAAGCATTTAATTAATGAAAACCATCGCAGCCGGAAACTGGGAAAGCAAGTCCGAAAGCTTGAAAATGGCCATCACAAGGTTACGTCGGCGGTGGATGATCGCATTTAGGATCTTGTGTCGATGGCACTAAAATTCGCTTTATTTATACCGTGTCACGCATTTGTCCCCTAGTTCCTGAAAGTTATTGTGTGAGTTAAGGTATGGAAGTTAACGGTACAGTGAACATTGATTTGGTCATGAATGTGATGATTGACTTGGCGATGAAGATTCTCTACGTGCTGAGAGATGAATGTTCCATAAAGATCTACTAAGTGATACGTTATCGGTGTGATGTGTTATATTTAGCACTGTTTGTTGCATGCGTTTTGTATGCAAATGTAAAAGTTTTTTTTTTTTTTTTTTTTTTTTTTTTTTTACTGATATCCTTAAATATTCATATCCCTTTATCGAAAATCGTAGAAAACTTCTGTTAAACGGTTTTAACTTTGCATTGGAGTCCTACTGTCGTATTAAAATAGAAGTCGGAAATAACCTGGTTTTCGCGCTTGCATTGCGATTATTTATTGCTAGGGGGTTGTTCAAATTTGTATATTAGATCTGAACTTATAAAATACTGAAATTCCAGTCCAAAATATGCCTAAAACAATTTTGTATCATTCTACAAAATTAAATACGTAAACAATTTCTTAATACAATATTTATGCTTTTTAAATAAAAAAGTTTCCGTTAATCACAAAGATGTAGTAAATTTGTAATAAAAGGTGATCAAGAAGAACTTCTAAGTAAAAACTTAGACATTCTTATTTAATATATATATTAAACAAGAATGTGTAAAAAATTGTTGTTATTTTGTAAAAACAAAAAACACTTACAAAACAATTGAATATAAATGACAATTCAAAAGAAAAAGTGTTTCTAAAAATAAAAGTTTTTTAAATGCTTAATTAATGCACCGTAAAAAATGATTTAATAAATAATTCGAAAATTAAATTTAAAACTAATGAACCGATGAACCAGCTATTAAATATTCTGGAATTCAATACTTTATTAATGCTAAAATATTTTCCAAAGGATATGAGCTTCCCAAATATTTATTTGCCGCGGGCTGAATGTATAAGAATTATAGTAAGTTTTTTAAAACATTCGTGTCTGTAAATGAAATTTTCAAGTTTATGTTAGCATAAACTATAAAATGATACACGTGAAGATGGAGTAAAAGTAGCAAAGTAGCGAAATGAAAATTAAATTTGGATTCGACTTTTTGAAAGCTTTTTTAACGTGGCTGTGTTTGAATACTTGTATAATTCTATAACTTGACAGTTTTGTAAAATTTAAAACCGTATTGTGTATTGTTCGAAAATTTTAAAAGGACGTAATAAAAGCACTAGATAACATAAATAAGTGTAAAAAAGACAACAAAAGTTTAAAATGTACATTAAGACCTCAGAGAATTATCTTTATTTTATACTTTATTCCTTAAAAGTTTAATTAATTTTTTTTCATTTTTGTGAAGAAATATACTGTGTGCACAGAACTCCCTTAAAATGAAACAAATAGAATAATAAAGTAATTCAATACGTAATTAGATCACATGTAAGCACAAAAGCACACAAAAATGTTCCATATGCATTATAAAAGTATTTTCAGATTATATTTCAAGCCCTCTACTATATCTCTAAACATATATATTCACTCTACCGTAAGAATTACGTAGCATTTTTAAAACAGATTATTAAGTTATCTAAATTAATTGTTCTGCAAAGATTTTTCAAACTCTTAATCAAAGTGCAGAGAAAAAGATTGCCTTTGAACACATGTTGCTACTTGTACTTAAATAATATGCATCCAAAACACGCAAATTTAATTAATAAAAATTCTTTATTTTTAAAAGCTAACATCATAATACATGATGTTATCTTTTAAAATAGTAATAATTATTTTGTTAGTAATGGATAGTAATAATTATTTGTTTCTTATGTATATTTGTAGAGTTTTTAATGGCATTATATATACTATTTTATTTCAAGCAAATTATAATTTTTGCAAAAATAAACTAAAAATGTGTCTACTATTTTATGTTTTTTAAATTTAATTTACTTTTAAAAGAATCCAAAAGTAAAGTATAAAAAAAATTATTTGACGTGAGCAAACATAAAGAAGGCATTGAAAATTAAAAATATAAAGTAAGACCTTTGAGAATAATCTTTATTATATACTTTATGCCTTAAATTTTAATTATATTTTCTGCGTTTTTCTAAAAAAAAATTATGCTGTGCAAGGAATTCCTTTAAAAATGTAACAAATAAAATAAAAGTTAATTGCTTTAATTAATAAGATTACATATATAAGACTACGCTCAAAAGTTTATTACTGCCGAACCCGGTTAAGGGAATAGACAAATCGCCACTAAAATTTATTCTAATAAGCGGGATACTCCATTATGCAGTATTACATTGACTAATTATTATGTCTGATGATTTAAAAATTTATTACAATAAGTGGTACATTCTTTTTATCTATATCATATTAAGCAAGTTTGACTGTATATGAGTTATAAAAGATTTTCTCAACCATGTACTTTCTACTCTGACGGTAAACGGAAATATTTATTGCATCGTGAGAGTACAGTAGTATTTTTCATATACATTATTATAATATATGTATTCTATATACATGTAATATGCAATACTGTATTTGCGTATTTATTTATTATTTATTATTTTATTTACAGAATGGAATCTTTTATGATAGAGAATTTAATTATCGTATTCCATATACATTCAAATTCCCATTTAATTCAAACACTTATATCATTCACTTTCTTTCCTCTCCACAAAAAAACTGATATCTTTTTCATTCTGAAGAGATTCGAAGCGACATGCAAAAAACCGAAACAAATCACAAACACGAAACAAAATTGCAATCTTATAACTATAAAAAAAAAAAAAAAACGGAAATTCGCCATTCAAGAAACGCAATTTCCAACTCCTTGCATTTTCAATCAGCCACAATTGAATAAATGAAAGACGAAGAAAAAAAAGAAAAATGTGATCAGGTAAGCCAAATAGGTCTCTCAGCGTTTCTGCAAGCGTTTCGAGAATTTATATATTAATAGCTTCTATACCGGGATTCTCCCGCCGTTTCAAGCTGTAAAACCCCTCAAGAAACGGGGTGGGTGGGTGGAAGAAAACTGTTGAATAACGTGTAAAGAGGCACTACCAGAAGCATCTGAGACAAGCCTCCCCATGAAATTCCCATTGTTGTCTTCAAACACACCTTGAATGGTATTTATTTAGTTATTTATATCGTTTTGCTGATATTATCTTTTGCAGTTCTTGAAGCCTGAGGGAAAGTTTTGAGTTCTCCGTGTAATATTAAAAAACTTTTTTCTGTGTGTTTATCTTCGCTTGAAGCGAGACAGATGGTGACGTGGATATCCCGTTATTCATTTTTTTTATTACTAAAATTCAGTTGAGAAAAGATTTTGAACTCTTTGTTTAGTGTTTAAAATTTACATAATAACAGTATTTCTTTTCAATTTCCCTAAATATTTGGAGCCAAATATAAAAGTGATACTATCCTTTTGATAGCCAGTGTTTTGCGATCACATTATTTCAACACTTTTTCAAAAAATGGTAACAAATAACCATTTAGTAGTACTAATATGTTTTTTAAAGTATTATATTTCCATAACTTATAAATCAAAATTTATGCGTTTGATTATAAATAGTCTATTTTGTTGCAAACAACACTTTTATTAATCAAATTTATTCGAAATAAATTAAAATTGCATGCTATGCTAATAAATATATAAAATAATTAATTCTCCTTAACATACCTTTTCTATAGAAATGAATTCTAGAGTGAAATTCAAATAATTTTATGGCATTGATAAATAGGCTCCAAATTAGCATGTACGAAATGTTGTGTTACTTTAAGCTTATTTTGGGACATTCGAACAATTTGATGCGTGTATTAATAAATTAAAAAAAAACAATCATGAATAAAAAATTGTAAAGTTTTGATTGAAAAATACTTGCAACGCTTAAAATACAAATAGTGCATACGATTAAATCCATTTCCTGACCAGTATATGCCTTGTAAAAAACAGGTAGTTAGTTTATATAATGCATCATATGTTATAATCATTTTTTTCTATTTCTTCAAAATAAAATCAATAATGTTAATCCTGCTGCCCTATAAAACAACAAAAAGACGAACTTCATGCTAGTAAGACCGTTTCCCCCTCAAGTTAGTTAGAAAACAGATATGGCTACTTCCATGTTTTATACAACTTTCTTACAATCCGTTACGCAAAGGATGACAAATTAAGGGAAATAATTAATAAATTCGAAAAAATCATCATGAAGAAAAATTTGTAAAGTTTTGATTGAAAAATACTTGCGACTCTTAAAATACAAATAGTGCACACGTTTAAATCCATTTCCTGACCAATATATGTCTTGAAAAAAACAGGTAGTTTAGTTTATATAATGCATCATATGTTATAATCATTTATTTCTGTTTCCTTCAAAACAAAATCAAGTATGTTAATCCCGCTGCCATATAAAACAACAAAAAGACAAGCTTTATCCTAGTAAGGCCGCCCCCCCCCTTGAGTTAGAAAACAGAAATGGCTGCCTACATGTTTTATACATCTTTCTTACAATTCCTTACACAAAGAATGACAAATTAAGGGCAAGAAATCCACACGTCTCCGGAATGCACCTAAATCTTTTAAAACCTCTCAAACTTATCCACACAACTCTCTTTGTCATGACTCAAAAAAATAAATACTTGACCACAGTTCCTAACGACAGATAATACGTATTACTTAAACAAATAATCCCTTTCATCAAGGTAGAGAGACGTACTCTTAAAAATATCTCAATCCCACTCAGCTTTAGCACGACGCAACGTTGTTACATCCACGCACACACGAGAGCGTATTTTTTCCCTCCCTCCTATTATCATGGCACTAAGTAAACTAAAATGGCCCCCACTACGTAATAATTAATACGGGTACTAAATTAATAATCGCCCTGAGACTTTGTAGACTGTTAATGCCCCATATCTTTACGTAAAGATGGCATGTGTGACTAATGGAGCCGCAATGCAATTAATCTTAACACAAACGCTGCGAACTGCGATAGAGATGCCATGGCGGTTTCTTTTTGAAGTCTTTAAGCTTGATTAATAATTTTCCCATCGGATATTCGAAGCTGGCAATTTCTAAAGAGGATACCTGAAAAGTCTATACAAATATTTGCATAAGGAAAAGAATATGCTCTTTTTTAGCCCCCCCCCCTTTTCCCCCCATCGTTTCGCCCGTCCAAAAGATTCCGTTGTTTTGGGCGGAGAGCTGTTGTTTTGTGTATATGGATTCATAATCTTTGTTTTGGTTTCGGATTAAAAACTGGAGAATGGGAGCGGAGTGACGGTTCACGGGATGGAAACAGCTTGGAGGGATTATGGCGGGGATGAGTTGAGTAGACAATGCAAAACGGGAGCATTCGTGAACGGTTGCCAGTGAGACAAATAGATTTAAAACAAGAAAATAAAATGGAATACTATTACAAATGATATTACGTTCACTACGAAAAATCACTGTTTAGCTTTTCTTTAAAGATTACAAATAATTTAAATAAAGGACTGGAACTTCTTTTTTGAAAAGTAATTAGCTTAAACTAACCATTATAGTAAAGCAGTTATTTTCATCAAGTGAAAAGAATCTGCTGCCATTAAAAATCAATAGGATATTCAAAGTTAATTTCACGTTTCTGTGAACAGGAATAGAAGATAAATAATCTGATGGGCAAATGTATTTCAAATGTGAGGAAATAAGAGGTTTTCCTGAAAATTTGCACTTCTTTTACCATCAGAATCACTGAAGGAACCACGGCAATTCATCAGTATGTTAAGTGCTTACCGTAAGTTTTTCTACCCTTACTACGTCGTGAAAATGGGAGAAGACTTGACTACTGGAGCAATCCACAGTCTTCCAGTTACTTTCGTCAAGTGAAACGAATTTGCTGCTATGAAAAATCAACAGGATCTTCAAAAGTAATTTAACGTTTCTGCGAACAGGAATATATGATAGATATTCTGATGGGCAGGTATATTTTAACTCTCAGGAAATAAGAGGTTTTTCTGAGATTTCTCACTTATCTTACCATCAAAATCACTATAGGAACAAGGGCAATTCATCACCTGTTAAGTGCTTAACTTTAGATTTTCTACCCTTACTACGTCGCGGAAGTCGGAGAAGACTTGACTACTGGAGCAATCCGCCGTCGTCAGATAAAGGTATTCCATAATTACTTAATTGCAAAAACGGATGGTTGTATAGTTGCATATGCGCAGTTTTAACGTTTCAACAGTTAGAGAAATGTACATTAGTGAAAACTGACTATTGTAATACCTCCCACGCTTAGAATGTAATCTGAAATGCTGTGAATAAACATTTCATTGGTTTTATTCTTAGTACTTTTGCTTATACACGAATACTTATACAAATAGTAAAATCGTGATATAATATATGACCAGGAATACATAATAATATAATATATCACTAGGGAAAGTTGAGTTGTTTTTTTTGTTGCCTTAATGAAAGGGTGAAGCTTACATAAATACAACATTTTTACTTACACACACAATATGCATTTCGAGATCCAGAAATCATTATTATATGATCTTGTTAATACTAATATACATCTGATATGCATGGGTAACAAATTCTGAGATTATATCTATCCATTTCTCAATATTACTTCGATAATGCATCATATATTACCAATTAATTTAATGCATTTGAACAACCAAAGTCAATATCTTCACTTACTCGCATATTCAGACAAACCCCCGTTATTTTGTTCGGTCTCTCTTTCTTTTTAACCTGCGGGGGTAAATCTACTACGAAGCTACTTTGCAAAATTTATTTTCAAAAATAATAATCAATTCAACACTCGATGATTTTTATTGTGAAAAACCATTTAATTAGGCTATCGGCTCGGCTCTGTAAAGCAGAACAGCTGCTGCATTTATAGCAATCATTAGCAATCTATTACTTAATACATGGATATGTTTCGAGCGCAATCTGTTTTTTTTTTCTTTTTTCCTTTTTTGACTATTACTAAATTGATAGTTGAGTTGTAGGAAAGATCGATTAAGTGCATCTGGTGTTGGTAGATCGCGCTCCAGTTTTTTTCCCCTTCGTTTCTCAGTTTTATAAGAGGAGGATAAAGGGGAGAATAGATAAGGGATAAATATATTTTGAAAGATAAATTCCGTCGTTGTTTGTCAGAAAAAGGTGTTAACTAAACATTACCGGCTTTGAGTAAAAGGAACTTCGACAGGTAAATATGGATTTATACAGAATTTATCGTTTTGAATTATGTATAAAGGGTTGATATTTGAGGAGCTTTTTTCTTACCAGTTCTTCGACTGGCTTGATGTATTGCCTCCTGCACAGTACATTTAAGTTTATGACCAGTACTCTGTATTTTTGATCAGCGGCAAAAATAGAAATTTGTTTTGTATTGGCAATCATTTATCTGATTTATATGCTCAATTTAGTCGAGTTTTCTGGTGAAGAGATTTATGTTATATCCATAACAATAAACTAATTTATACTGCGTTTTTACAAATTCTTGTAAAATAATAAGGACTGTTTTTCTTATTGTGCATAAAACACTGTATCCTTGTTTACAAACTGAAAATTTACATGCGCGAATGAACATACATGCATTGTACAGATTTCACAAACGTTTGTATGTTTAATTTCTCTCTGTATAATACATAAGGATTTTAATTATTTTTTAAATATATATTTCATATAAATATTTAAGAATAATCAAAATAATTCGTTACTAACTGCGAACATTTAAGACCTTAAATGTTCCTTTTAGTGAAATACTCGACTGTTTGATTTATAAAAAGCTAATGCTAAGTCATTGAAATGCATTATAACTCTTATATCATACTCTACTATTACAGTTTTTGAAACTAATATTAAAAAAAGAGTGATAAATGAAAAAAAAATTAAATCGAACAAAAAAAATGAAATCCAACTAAAAAAAAATAAATTCACCAACAAGTGAATTGTTATAATAAGTCAGCAATTAGTTTGCCACCTGTCTACATAAGAAAATTGTGCAGTACATAAGTGCAAATTTTTAAATCCATTGAAACTTAATCAACTTTGGAATGAAAATCTCCCAAATATTGTGAAATGCAATTTCAAATACAGGGTGATCAAAATGCCTGTAAAGACATTAAAAACGAACAAATAATGATAGTAAATAGCGGTTTGCACAAACAGAATTACAGGGCGATCAGATTTTTTTTTTCTTTTTTTAATGACAAGAAAGGTTGCAGTTCCAAATGTTAGAGACAGGTTGCGCTGACATGCACAATGAGAAGCAAGTTTCCAATTTAAAAAAAAAATCCGAAATCTCTCTAATCCTTTCCATGCAAACTGCAATTTTGTATCTTGATTTGTTCAATTTGGATGAAGTTTTCCGAACTTTTGACGCATCCTGGGAGAATCGAAGTTTAAAAAATCATTAAAAAAGATGAAATAACGGAACAAACTTGCTTTCTGCATAGGTAAGATATGAAAGATTTCGGATTTTTCAAAACTAGAATCTTGCTTATCATTGTTGATGTCAGCGCAACCTATCGCTAACATTTGAAACTACAACCTTTCTTGTCATTAAAAAAAAAAATCCGATCACCCCCTTAAATCTATTTGTGCAAATCGCAATTTTCTATCATTATTTATTCATTTTTATTGAATTTTTAACATTTTTACGACATTTTTGATCACCCCGTATTAGAGGCATGAAAAATATTACAACGTATTATTTTCCATTGTAGACCAATGTTATATAACATTCACACCACAAACACCTTATGTGTTGCAGAAGTACTTTCATGAAATTCCGATCCCAAACGTATCTTTCAAAATGTACTTCAGAAAGCGAAAACTCTTTCGCTAACAGTATACTTTAAAGGTATCATTCCGAGATGTCAACAACCATTTTCCCAATTACTTAAATGTTGCTTTGAAACTACTTTTTTTAGCCGTTGTTTTTAAGTTTTTGATTGAGATGCTGCTGTTCTTTTATCACTGTGACAGATCAAACAGGAGCAAGATGAAACCGATAACAACCCTACAGCTATTTTTAGGGTACTTGCTTTTTCGGTATTTTGACAGAGAGTAATATAAGAGTTTTCGAGAACTCACTAGCAACTTTTTTTTCTCCTTTTTCCTAAGCAAATTTTTTATTTCAAGAGATTTGAACTGAAGTACGCAAACTTTCAAAAAAGAAATGCCTTAATGAAGAGTGATGCCACATTTTATATTCGGCTGTTAAAGCTAGATAGATGTATGTTTTTATAAGTATTATGTGAAAGTTTTTTTTTTTTTTTGACAGGTTTTTTTTTTGTAATTTTAAAATTTAGATCTCTTTTTCTTGGTATTTTTATCAGCATTATTTACATTAAATTTTATTTTTTAAAATTATCGCATTCTATTCTGACGGAATAACTCCATAATAGCTGACTATAGTTTTGTTACCAATATTTGGACCTGATATGCACAATGGGAACCCTGTTTCCAATTGAAAAACATCCGAAAGCTCTCTAATATTTTGCTTGCAAACTATAATTTTCTATCATGACTTGTTCTTTTTTAATGAATTTTTGAAGTTTCCTCGAGCTTTTTACGCATTCTGGGAAAATCAAAGTTTAAAAATTCACCCTAAAAGAACAAATAACGATATCATTATGGTTTGTATGGATAAGATTACAGAGATTTCTGACTTTTTTTATTGGAAACTTGCTTCCCATTGTGCATGGCTTCGCCACCTATCGGTGATATTTGAAACTACAATCTTTCTTGCCATTAAAAGTTATCATTCTCTTATGAGGTATTACATCAGTTATAGCTGTGTATAGTTCATCCTGGCTAATATGAAAGGTATTTAAATAAATTTATATGTACCTACTAAGAAAATATGCTAATTATTTTAAAGGTGACAAAATGTAATTTTTAAATTTTAATTACAAAAATGTAAATTTGAGGAACAACTCATTTATGACTGGACCTTACTTATATTTATAAAAAGAAAGTTTTTACTTTTACACATCCAGTTCTATTCATGTTACATTATTTACAAAATTAATATAGGAAGTTACTCGTATTTTCGCAAACTTTTTTCAATGCGTGTATTTTATATAAATAAAAAATCTATCCATACTTAAAAAAGAAAAATCAAATATTTCATTATCATCAAACATTTATTTTCTTTGATTTGCAAAGAAATCGATCCCTTAATAAAACGTGTACAGTAAAACTTTACTAAAATAGAAATTTGTAATATTACGTATTTTTTGTTCGTAAATCAAACAACGTTATTCCTCGTTATTAAAATCATTGAAGCATTTTCATGCTAAATAATATGTTTTAGATTCACGGAAGATAGTCCATCAAGCAAAAAGATTCCTCTTCTGGCTCAAAGCAGTAAAATCCTTCGTCTAGCCCCTACTTTTAGGACACCTTTATTAAAACTTCCCTTTTGAGGCATAAAGGAGGAATATATGACGAAAGGAATATATTTTAATAAATGCCTTTATTGACCAATATGGCATCTTCCGCCTTAGAAACTTGTAGCGGAAACTTTCCAAGTCCTCACGACAGTCGCTCACATGCAAGCCTTTGATCATTTCTTTCATCTGAATCCTTTCCTCTCTTGTTCTCTCCTCTTCTTTATTTCGTTCCTCCGATCCGTCTTTCCTATTTTTTTTTTTTTTTAATATTATCATTTTGTCGAGTAAATCGCCATTTTTGCAGCATGTGCAGTGGAGCAGGGTTTCGACGAGGAAATGTGCAGGGAGGCAGAGTACCAAGGCAGGAAATAGAATTGGGCAAGGAACCCTGATAAAGCATGTCACGCGCGGGGCCCCCTCCATGAAAGGAACAGCTAAAACCACAGAAAACCCGGTAGGAGGAACTTGAACCAATTCAAATTTTATTCTCTTTTATTTATTTTATCATTTTTTTTTTTTTGTCTTTTCTTGTGCAGTACGACCCCTCTGAGGAGGTTTTTTCTCATTCCATTTTTACCCTAGAGTGGTGAATCTTCGTTCCCGAATTGTCTGATAAAAACCCGAAAATTCGCTTTCTATTTTTAAGTTGTCGGAGGAGATGAGTTGACGTCTGCTATCAAGACACGTGCTCAAGGGAGATTTGTAAAGGGGGATTCACAATGTACTTCTCCCTGAAGATAAGATCGTGCAGATCTATTAAAATGTGAAAGGGAAAAAAAAATCTCGTTTGTTTGGATGCAATTCAAACATTTTAAAAGCGTGAATGATAGACTATCGTTCAAAAGATCTCAGCAACTTTATTCCGAGAAACATCTTTCGACTTTTTATAATTACCGTATTAGCCCGAATATAACGCGGCCTCGAATATAACGCGATCCTGAAATTTTTTATCAAGATAATTAGAAAAATCATATATTTAGGCGCATCGTAATTCTACCGGGCCTACTTCTACACTCCGATGAGTGACCCAAAGAGGCCTGCGGATGATCACTTATTGGTTCCAGCACTTAGATACGTCATCTCACGGCCGAATCTAACCAATGAGGAAACGTCCGTAGGCCTCTTTTCAGAGTGCACAAGCAGGCCCGCTGGAATTACGATGGCCCCGATTTAGGCCTCGGATTCAGAGCGAGCCAGGTTTTTAACGGGAAATTATCAGTCAAAAACATCGTGTTATATTAATACGGTAGTAAACAACGGTATAATTTGGAACACTGTTAAACGTTTACTTGCAAGCTTGAGTTTATCATGCTTCTCCAAACCATATGGTTGGTTTGGTTTAAATGTTGTCGAATTTTTCTCTAAATCAAATGAAGCCTACATATACCTCTAATGGTCATGTAAGGGACAAACATAATACACGAATATCGAGACTTTAAGCACAAGTCGCTCTCCCAGTTGCTCCTGTACCCTAATGGTACAAAATAATAAGATAGAAAAAGAAACAAAAATGGCCAAATAAGAAAAAGAAAATTTGCTAAAGAAAGTTTAAAAAACGAAGAAAACATGAAAGTAGCACTAAAATGAAAAAGGATAGGGCAAAAGAAAGCCACGTGCAAGCATGATCTCCTGAAAATTAATCTGGGATAACAGTTTACAGGTTTGGACTCGTCCAGCACTATGGTTTGTTCTAATATTTAATCTAATATTTAACATTAACCATCTCGCTGGCCTATTGTTGTTGTGGTATTTGGAATATTTAATTACTCATTGTATTTGGTTTCAGCAATCCGCTTATAAATTCTTATCGAGTAAGGTGGACAACACAAGTTTATTATGAGCAGAGAGACAAGAAATTTTTACAACCAGAGTGGGAATCGAACCCATCAATGTAACGCTTAGCCGATTGGCGCGGATTAGAACAGTTCTCTTAACCTCCAAGTCACCGGTCCCCATATCACTGTCCTTGTAACTGACAAATTAAGAAGCTGATTTTCTGGTACATTACTATGTTTACGCTGCCAAAATATGAGTTTCTGTAACTGATTTAAGGATCGTAATTTTGACTGTAGCAAGCGTTTGAAATTTAAAATAGGATTCGATAAAGTATATTCTTACTAATTTAATTTGTCATGTGCCATCAAATAAAAACTAGAACTTAATCGGTGTTTAAACACTGACTACGTTCTAGTTATAAATCATTAATTAAATAACTGTGAATGCTGGCCAAGTACAGTACTTTAATAATTCCTTCTTACAAGAAAAAAAAAATTGGATAATATGTTGATAGATATAAAAAAATAATCATTCAAATTTTCAGAAATAAATAATACTAGTAATTAAGATAAGGATCTTTTACAACAATAAATTGCATTAAATATGTAAATATTGACATATTTCCTTTTCGATTCATTATTATTTATTTATTTTACAGTTTCTTTATATAGGTGGCTTGACTGAATTATATAAAATGTAGAAGAAAAAAAAAGCTTAAATAAAACACTGAATTATGAAAGGTTACATTAATATCTTGGTGTCATCTGTCATAATTCACTATTTATTTAAGACATATATAATATTTCATTATTATAGTTTAAATATTAATACTTCGTATTGGTGTGTTTTAAATGTTACAATGCTATAAAAAATTCTCCAATAGCTATATAATTTACTTTTAAAATATGTGTATTAAAAATCTGTTAAAGTATTTTACAATAGTTTTTACAGATTAAATATTACGCTTTTTCGATTACATTAACATCTGTTTAGTTTTCTTATTGCTCTTAAAGAATTAAAAACCAGGGCTTGCATAAAAGTATTGACGTATGAGAAAAAAAATTAAATACAATAAATGCAGATGGGCGTGTATGCCTGATTAGAGAATTTCAGACAAAAGTCTAGACTCATTAATGCTGTAGTAGAATCGAGCATTAGTTTAGTTAGATATTTTATTTCACATTAACATCGATCCTAAACTATTGTTCTAAATCAATATTTAAAAAAAAACTATAGAGAAAGTATTTCAATTTTTACATTATTAATTTTTTCATTATGATTCTTAAAACCCAAGCGTTATTTATAATATTTGAACTTTTGGTTTTTATCGCTGCTTATAATGCAATTTTATATTTACCACACGTTTATCTGAATTGAGTTATTCTAAATTTTACTTTTCTTTTACTTTACAAAATTAATAAATAAAATGAGTAAAAACATTCACATCTGACTTTTTCTTAAGATTTTATAAGTAAAGAAGTTGAAAATAATAATATTAAAAAGTGACAGATACTTTTTAATTCTGTTATTTATTAATTTATTTCGCCTTCTAATATAACGAAAAACAATCAGTAGATTGCTATATTATTGCTATTATTATTATTATTATTAATACCGTTATTTTTTTTAAATAATCATTAGAAAATTAGAATTTATTTCTTAAATTAAAGATGAAGCAAATGTTAATTTAAATGTTTTTACAGTTGACAGTGCACCACGCTAGAAAAGTTATGTTCATTTTAAAAGTTACAAAGTTCGTTTCAAAGCGCGATATATTAAAATTTTTCTATTTACTATTTTTATTTTTGGCATTTAATTTAGCGCAGGCGTTGCCTAACATACGCATGCAGGTTGCGAGTATAATTTTATTTTAACGTTGAATTACGTTCCTCCATAAAGGTCCAAAGCAAAGTTTTAATGATACCGTTTGAAAACAATTATGCGAAATATCGAAATTAACTCCCTCAATCTACCGGGGTATCCTTTACGGCAGTCAAACAGTGACGTCATAAATTAAAAAAAATGAGTGAAATTTGTAAACTCTGCAACTCTAACGCCCTGTCACAATTAAAATGGGAATAAGTAGCTCCTCGAGATTACACAGTTTGATGTTTTTCAGGAGACAGGACTATGGAGGATATAAAAGATATCGCTATATTAGATACATGGATATTTAAAATGGCACCCCTTGGTAATTTTCTCCCCACAGTCAGATGAAATGGTTTGCGGCGCTAAAATTACTAAATCAGGCAATCATATTTTTTTTAGTAATAAGATTAAGCAAGAAATGCAAATACAAAACAATAAAATTTTATGCTTTTTTTAAATTGCTTTAAATTTCATAAACGAAAACATATCATTTGCTAATAAGGTATTATGCTTTTTAAGTTAAGACACTTGCATTTTCTGGGTATTATTTTGTTATTGGAAAGTTATTCACGTATAACATGCATTTCGTAAAATAAAAATCCGAACTCAGTTCGGTCAAATATAACGTTTCCTCAAACATATACCACAGGCAAGGGGTTAATAACCTAGTTAGTTGCATGCTAAGTAAGACAATTCTTAAATAGTTTCAACATAGTGGTGTTTCATTTTATTTTGCTGTTCATTGGTTTTCTATAATATACAGGGTGTCCGGAAAACACTGAACTAGGATTTTGTTCTTTAAATATTGATCATAGACATAAAATAAATTACAAAATTGCTTAAACAAAAGTACGGATTTTTTTAAAGCGATTCAAATTTCGCAAGATTTAATCTAATTAAATACAAAAATCCAATTTTTATACAAATCCCCCAGTACAAGAAAAAATCCCAGTTACTAAAATTTGTCCCATACGTTAATTGCATAATGTGCAAAGTTTCAGTTTTTTATCATAAAATTGCAACATTTAATTAGTGTATGGTGCAACTTTTATTAATTGGGATTTTTTTTTGTTCCAAGCCGCATGAACATTTGAATTTTGTACTTACTCAAATTAAATCTGAAAATTTTAATCGATACTATAAAATTTTGTATTTTCTTTTTACATGACTCTGTACTTTTTTGTATATGATCAATAATTGATGAATAAAATCCATTGCCATGGTCAGTGTTTTGGAGACACCCTGTATGCCTTGAAGTTTCTTATTTATATTGTGGGGTTTCAATTCATTTTCGTCAGTCTAATTAAGTTCGGACGTATTACTTGTCTTTGACACACGCGTTATCCTTCCATAAAGATAATTTCCATCAAGGCTGTTCCATCGTTCAGCTTCATCCAAACCGTAACCAAAGTTTGAATGGCGCAATTGGGAAAGAAAAATTAAAATCACAAAATTCCACAAGAACCTCTTTAATCACCCCTTCAACGGCCCGATAGCCATTTCGTAGTGATTCATTTACAGATTTCCTACAAGGTCTCTCTTAATATTCCTGGCGCAAAAACCCAGAGAGGAATTTCCACCTGATCATTATCGGAGAGATTAAGACCCTCACACACAGTCCTTAATCATTTCCAACAGTCGGATCGCTTCTACTCAACCGTAAAGAACAAAGTAACTTCTATTTTTTTCTTCCTTTTATTTTTTTTTATCCCGGGCAAAAATCCTTCTATCTCTCTCTCTCTCTCTCTGTCTGATATTTTAAGGCGACTTGACTGGCTTCTCCGTGCGTCTCAAGATGGAGAGGATCTCAAAGTTGGAGGATCATAAATTCTGCCACAAATGAGGAAGGAATAGAAGATTTCGCTGGTGGACCACGAAAAGTGGAGGGTCTATAGACGCTCATGGACTTAACAATGAGGTCGGAAGTTTAGACCGGTCGGAGGAACAGTGGTGCGAATGGCATCCGGTCCAAAAGTGCAGAGCAAATCGGAGAGAAAGTGGGAAGGCACTATGATATTGTTTATTTATTTAATTGTTTCTGGAAACGGGTGGCTTATAATATTTTTTGGAGAATCCTAAACCTGTAGATAAAAATAAACGCAATACGGAAATAATTTATTATAATTTTTTCGGGATTGTATAAAGGGTTGGCTTAAATTTATTTATTTTTGACGAATATTAATTTTTGTAAAAATTCTAAGAGTGTAAAGCAAATCGGAATAAAGTTTAGGCAGTATTAAATTGTTTATTTATTGATTTATTTATTTTTCGTGATCGGAAACGGTTGGATTAAAAAGTATGTATTTCAAGATTATATTTTTTCCTATGAATTCTAAAATTGTGAAACAAAATGAACGCACTAGTAGGTTATTTATTTACTTTTCGTGCTTATCGAAACAATTGTCTTAAATTCTTATTTGAAAATTATCTTTTTTCTAAAGATTCATATCGTGCGATGCAATATGTACGCAGTAAGAAATTAGCTTTGAGAGCAATCTGTTTTGAGAAAAAAAATTATACTCCAATCATCAAATTAAAATAAATAAATAAAAATAAATGCATAAATTTCATATTTCATGTTAGAGTATTACTCGTAAACAGCTATTACTAAAATTTTAGTAAACGTCAGCGGTAGTGTAACATACTTTACAAGCACTATATTCAAGTTAAACACAACAATTTTCTGTATTATGAATCACTTAATGCAAGAAAACCACCCAAAACTCCAGACATTTAGATTGAAGCCAGGCGAGAGTCATGAGCCATGGTAGACTGCACACTTCAGACTTCTGGTGTTCAGTAGACAATTTCTTGGGTAGTATATCTATAAGTGCACCTGATTTTTTGAAGTTGTTACTTTGTTACTTGCAGCGATTTTCGGGTTTTTTTTTTGTTCAGCATAAGACGGATGTATACATTTCAGAATCGACTCTCGTTCCTAATGAAAGGCATAGAAGCTTACGTGTGGAATTCATAAGTTGGGATTAATTTTGATGAATTTCAGACTGTTTTAAATGCTTGAGATGTTAGTACACTCATTCACCTTTGTACATCAGGTTTCTCAGAACACTCATGCACTAGAATTACTGTTTGAGAGTCTACACGGTAGCATACTCATCAACTTACATGTATTTTCATCTGGATAGAAACACCAGCTGATAGAGGAGGAGAGGTCTAAAAATACGGTAAGTGGGTTCAGAAGTGCCTCGTTCTGGTATTTATAGGGATTACACTGACTCATAAATTATAGTTCCACCATTTAAGATTCAGAGTAAGTAGTTACGCTACTCAAGCTTTAAAAAATTATATATCATTTTCCTTCAATTATATATCATTATATATCAATTATATATATTATATATCATTTCCCTTTCTAAGTACTTCCTCCAATGATCCGTAAACGAGGATGGATTTGCGTGTTGCAATAAGTGTTTGAGTTTGAAAATTTTCTCAAAAATTATTCTATGCATTTTGTTCCATTTCTTAATGAATTTTAAAAACTTTTATATCATATTTAATTAATTATTTTTACAGATATCAGATATACATAAGAAATTTTTTTGCATACAATATAACATATTGAACGCCCTTTAAATCCAACCCATTTTATTAAATAAACTACCCAATGCAACAAACATGAGAGGTGCAAGTAGACATTACACTAGTCCAAACAGCAATATTCTACAATATTCTCCATTCTACAATAGACCACAATAGTCCAAACTGCCAAATGATGTCTTAATGAAATATTCTAAGTCTAATCTTTTACCGTAAAAAGCAAGATATATATGTACGTACAGACGCTACACACAAACTTGTGAAAGTAAACTTATAGACGGTCAAAATCTCAATACCGACAATTCCAATTACACAACTCTGCCTTTGATCCGTACAGCAGAATAAGATACGTACAGCATTTAGATGCTCAGCAGTACAACAAGCACTAAAAATCGATGACGAAATAAAATTTCCGTTATTTTCCCATTGTAAACTTACGCCACTTCCTCTATTACCAAACAAGCTTAGAGGAGAAACCGCCTGCTATCTATCACGAGTTTACAGAGTACAGTGGAGCAGAAACTGGGGAAGGTGACCACAGGAATGCATTATAGCCCAAAGAGGAAAAAAAATGGGCGACGTTCCAGCATTTTCAGAGAGAGTATTTTTTTACGAGATTTTGACCCTTTATTTTGTTACATTGAAAAAAAAAATACATGCTGGGAAAATAGAAAGTGTAAATAAGAATTTTGTAACATGTTTAGCTGGAGAAAAATAAAAACTAATATTAGTTTTCTAACAGGTGGTAGTGAATGCGATGCTAAAGGTTTTTCGTTCGTGCAGTATAAAAAACCCTCTTACTGAAAATTAAAGTGACTTTTAAATTACTAAAAGGCTTTTAAATTAAAGTGATATACGTTAATGTAATGTGAACTGTATACATATATATTTAGTTTTATTTATTATTTTTTTTTTCATTTTCTTATTTTCTTACGTAATGAGGACAAGAAACAAAACGTTGATAAACATTTATGGTAAAAAATCACATTTTATGTTTTTGTTGCCTATATAAATTTATTTCTAAACAGCTTGAGGCATGGAAAAATAATAGATAATTCTACGTACTTGTGAAGTTTATTACTGAAGGTTATATATAGATATAGTAAAGTTAATTTAAAAGTTACAACTCTATTTTGATTACATTATCTGAATAAAAATTAAATCAACACGTCCAATAAGATTAAATATTTTATTAAGGCATTTTTATGTAATAATTCATTTTAATATTTAGTATTAATAGGTTTTTGATTGTTATACATTTTGCTTTAAGTATAGTAAATTTGAGCTGTGCTTAAAAAAATTTAAGCTCATTCAAAATTTTTACAAAATCTTCAATGACTTCAGGAAAATTTTAGAATGTATCTCTACAAGTCTAAATTAACATGCTCACAAATTTCAAACGTATTTCAGCAACCCATCTGAAAAATTACTTAACCATATAATGCTATAACATAATATTCTGAAAATGTGATAAACCAAGTAAGATATTGTATTTTTCAGACTCTTTTTGTTCTTACTGAAAAATTTATGTTAAGCATAAATTTATCGCTCTTAATAGCTTATTATTAGAGATTATGACGCTGTCTCAAATTTTTCGAGGATTAGGACAGTTTTATTTCTTACAAAATGTTTTCAAATATATCCTTTTTTCCGCAAGTAGAGATTTTAGTTCAGAAGTATTGTAAATTTCTTTAAAATATGTAATTTTTTATTTCTTCCTTTGTTACACCATTTTACTAACATGTGTATTTTTTGTTTCTTTCTTTCAGATGTATTTCTTTCCTTTCATTCTTTTCCACTGTCACATAATAGTTAAAAATTATTCGTTCATTCGTTGTTCTTTTTTTTCTTTCTTTAAATTACTATTATTCCTGCTTTCATCTAGGTAAAAGACCCAGCTATTTTTTGTCAAAAATCTGAACTTTCTCTCCTATTACTTGAATTGGGTATTTTCTTAGCGAACACAATATAATCACGAGAAAAAATTGCCCAAAATACCCACATACGTATTGGCTATTAAGTAACGCTGGAGCCAATCGGGCCTTGCTCTGTTCCAATAATACCATTATACTAGAACTCATCAAATCCATCGGGGGCATAAAGAATTGCGATTGTGTTAACGGCTCAAGCAATTTGATGTTAAAAGGATATACTGACCCTTTTGTTGGTTCACATGTTTCTATGCTCGGAATTATTGAGAGAGTTTTTTGTCGGGATAAAATAGCCAGATTCACAAGGAAAATCTAGGAAATATTTACAGAAAGCCAAATATTCTTTACCGAATGGAAATTTCACAAAACTTACAGGTTGTAACGTTTTCTTAAAAGAGAATTGTTCCATTTTTATTTATGGATTTTTATTGAAAGCAAATCATTTGTTTGATAGTATAAAGAAATTGGGATGAAGAAATTTTCGAAAAATGTGTATTTTATTGAAATACAAAGACTTATCACACTGTTTGGTTGAAAAAATGAAACACAAATGCAATGAACACGAGACAGTTTCACTAAAGAATTTAGACGTTTTAAATTGTAAATTCCAGGATTATCTTCTCTATGTACAAATTTAAATATTGAGGAAATTTTTTTACTTCCATAATAACAGCATATTCTTCAGATATTTAATTATAAAAGACAGAAGAAAATATTTATATCATGTTTAAATAAAAGGTATCTTAATGCTGTGTGGAATTTTCTGGTATTCGGTGTAGAAACCACTGCATTGTGGTGCAGTCCGCTAAAATAGTACTTCGTTTGTTATTTCACTGCAATCTCTTATTAACTACTTGTATATTTTCTGTTAATAGCATTTTATAAAACTATAATAGAACTTGAAGTAAATTAAAAGATTATGAAATGGAAATTAAATAATTCGAAACTCAGGCCGCCTGAAGTTTTTTTCTTACAAATAAGAATACCAACATGCATAAGCAAAAATGTATAATTAAAAGAATTCTAGCACAAAAAATAATTGTAGAAACGCGTATAGTACGTTAAATATTTTGACCGAATCACCAATATTTAAAAAAGATAGCGTATGCGTCATCACCGACCCTACTTCATCCGGCATCACACATTAATTTACTTAATTTTGGGGGCCGGTCTCTTTTAATCACTGAAAGTGCACTGCAAAAGCGAAATCATTTTCTAAATTGAAAGGTTTTTGAATCTTCCCAAATTCAAGCACGAAAAAAAAAAAAAAGAGAGAGAAGCCCCTTTCCTCTTTTCTCTTTGTGTTATACAACTCTTCCCCTCTTATGAGAAGTGTCCATTTGTTAATAACAAGAACACCGACTGCGGTGATGAGAACTCGGTTTTCCACATGGGTAGCGTTGAAAGAAGGAGTACAGAGAACAGAAAAAAAAAAAATACAAAAATGGCAAAAATAGAGTAAACTTTTCTTCACGGGCCGTGGACTTGAATGGCAACACCCATTTGTATCTGTTTTCCGCGGTTAAACATGAATGTATCAAAATCTCTCCCTAACTTCCATCAAGTTCTCATCAAAGGATACAAACGTGGCGATGAATCAGATTTAATAATGGGAAGAGCAGTAATGGGCAAGAAGGAGGTCGGGGGAGGAAGGGAGGGGGGGGGGGCACGGTGATTAAAGTATCCGCGAATTTTGGTTCAAAAACGCTGATGGTCTGTTGGTACTAGATGGAGTTTGATGATATCTCGTAACAAATGGGATTGAAATGAGTATAGCGTGATAAGAAAAGTGATTAACAAGACGTGAAAAAGTCAATAATATTGATATATCCAGCCGAGGAATATGAGGAGGGCGAACGGTTGTGAGGGAGGGGGGGGGGAGGGGAATCAATGCAAACTACCCAGTGCTTCATTATCAGATTTGTGGCAGATTTTAATTAAGGCATATCTTTCGCATCTCTTTCACAAAACATATTTTGGTAAATTCATTAGGATGTAATTGACGTGTAAAAAGTCGAGAATAGATTACCCTCGAGGGGCGGCTGGGGGAGGTGGGGGGGGTTTTGAAAACGAAGATGTATGTCAATTGAGAGATAGTGGGAAAACATTTATCTTTCGATAAATGAAAATAAAATAGAAATTAACGCTTTGTTTTAATTAAATTGGTTACTTATTTGTATCAACAATTTAATTAAAAGAGTTTTGGGGGAAAAAAAGTAGGGTTTCAAGAATACCTACTAAGAAAACCTAAAATTTGTAAGTTTCTGCTGAACTGCTTTTTTTATATGTTGACTGACTGTAGCAATTCCTCAACCGGAACAACTTTTTTGCAAGGCTAAAAAGAAGAAAAAAATGGCCTTGCGTGCGAAAAGGATGAACAAATTTTTTGCTCTTCTTTCTGATTATCTGTAGTATATCTATACGCAAAAACATGAAAAGGACTTTAGGTGTGTTCAATAGTAAGTTCCATCGATGAAGATAAAATGTAAAGTAGGAACTGAATAGAGATATATAGAATAGACACCACTTTCTAGTTTCAAATTAGCCATCAGCTTTAAAGGGAATGATATTAAAGCGTCTCAGAACTTTCGATCACTCACCAGTCTAATATTTGTTTTCTCATACTATATGTTTTAAAATTCACACTAATAATTAAAGCACCTCCAATATGAAAAATATGTATATAAACTTTTACGCAAATTGTAACCATATTGTAGCGGGTAAAACAGTACGTTTTCTCCCATACAGGTAGCGCTATCTACCGGGCATCACATAAATTATTTGTGCGAAGCAAAGAAGAAGCAATGACAGTATAAGAGGTCTTGTTCTCGTTAAAAAGTGCGTAAATCAAAAAAAAAGTTATTTTATGTATATGATCCACTATTTACAAAAATAACTTATTTGCATGTAAGAAGTTTTGTGTATCAGTACAATGGCCTTTTCTGTTTACATCAATGTCTTCAAAAGTTTTCTAGGCTAATTACGAAGAATTAATTTACTCACTGATTAAAGCAAATATTTTGCATACTTGGCTCTCTACGCGCAGCCTAATGCACATAAAAATCATTTTACAGACTCAATATGGTTTCTATATGCACTCTGATAATACATAATTACTAATAAGATACCTATTACTATGTAGATGTTACATTACCTATCTACAGAAAAATAATACGTAATTATATATTGCACAAATTAACAAATTAAATCATTTGTAAATTAAAATGTTATGAAATGTCGGTTATAAAAATAGGTCTTTTTAATTATGCATTATCTGAGTGTATGTAGAAAAAATATTGAGTCTGTAAATTGATTTTTACGTGTGTTAGGTTGCGAGCAGTGAATTACCTACAGAAAATAATTGCTTTCAATCTGCTACTTAAATGAAATTTCCTAATAAACTTAGAAATTCTTTAGAAACGGCTATTGCATTGATATGCAAAATTTCTTACATGTAGATTAATTATTAATTTATGTCATGTGGTGAGTAAATGTGGAATCATATACCTGAAAACACTTTTTTTCGATTTTCATCACCTTTAAAGGGAATAAGACCCAAATTATATATGGAAATGTTTTATGTAATATTTTGCGAATGCATTAATGCAAAAAAATGCACAAATTTTAGAAAAAAGAACAATGCAGACACACTAAATAAAAATCTAGACTTGTTAAGCTCATAAACTAAATAAAATGTAATTGAGAAAAGGGTAATACGACTAACATACTCAGTAATGAGTTGTTTAAAAAACTCATACCAATTAATAAAAATGCTTAGAATGAGTATTAAATGTCCACATAACTGCCATGAAAATCTCAAAAACCTTTAACTGATCTCATTTTCTCTCAAGAAATTCACAAAATAGTAGATTTTTTTAACTTCTAACACAGTAATCAATGTAGTAAGAGAACTTTTTTAAATTCAAATTTAAATAAATTATCTTGAAAAAGTAATTCTTCATTAATTCTCCAGAGAAGTTGCATTTTTTATTAACTATCTTCATTTACATACCCATTATTTTATTTCCCATGAAATTTCAATTATTTAATTTTTTTATAAATACTCGTTGTTTTTGCCTTTAATCCCTCTAAAGTATTTTTTATAAAGTGAATGTTCTTTTATGAGCTGTGTTCTAAACAAATCTTAGAAATTAAGTACTATGGAAATCTTCTTCCTTGTTATTTTAAATGCTTTAGAATTAAACGAAAATTATGAAAAGCGGTCTAGCGATTGTGAATCATTGCTTTTACTTGGCTATTTCCTCTATTATCGAATAAGAAAGAAAAAAAAGAAAGAAATAAAAACTATTTCCATACTTTATTTAACTTCTACTAAATTTAATTCAAGTATTATCATGTAAGATAACAAAAAGCAATTCTTTCCTCTAACATTCTTTCATCATGTTTTTTTTGTTTTGTATGTACTTTACAAAAACATTTTGTTTTATCGAATAGCATTAATTTAAAACTATTGTGAAACTATTAAGAAATTAATGCAATGTCATTTCTATTTTAATATATTTCAAAAAAGTCTGGTAAATTATAGCTGTGTTTTTTAACTTCAAGAAAAAATTTTAAAATGATATAATTCACTATTTTCATTCATGTATTAATTTTTTCATCTTTAAATAAAGCACGCGCAAAAGATAGCTGCAAAAACGGCTATAGAGAGATTCTTAAATACGATTTTTTATATAATAAATTGTTACTTGTCTACACGACAGCAAACTATATTTGATTGTGTCTTACATTAAATCTACATAATAAATAAATAAATGATTATGTGTATATATAAGTTATAATTATATAGCATCGAATTGAAGATGTGCATCTACATAAATAAAGAATTTCATCTGAATATTTATTTTAAATTAAAAAATTCTTTGATACTGTAAAGGATTTATGTATGCAGATATGTTAGATTTGCTTTAAGATACTATATCAATTTTCTGAAAGAAAAATAACTGTCTGCTTCTGAAGATTTTTTGTATATGCATTCCGAAAGTATGTTTTTCATGATATTTTAAAATTCTGAGTCACTGCCGTTTGAATAGTATACAAATAACTAAGATAAATTATGTATATTATGCACAACTGTTAGACATTTTATTCAAAGTACCTACTTAACCTCAATCAGTAAAGTTCACGCATTCTCTTAAAAATGTGTCAGATTGCGAATGAAAAACTGATGAACCCACGTAATGGAATATGTCGCTTATTGTAATAAATTGTCAAAATCAAACCGTAATAATTAGTCAATATGATTCCGGATAATGGAATATCCCGCTTAGTGGAATAAATTTTCTTGGTGATTTTGCTATTCCATTAAGTATGTCTGACTGTAACAATTTCGGATCTGTTGTAATTAACATGTTCGCATATGGTACATTTATTCAACAGCAACGCTTTATTTTCAAATCTCTAAACTTTCAAAGGAATGAAAGCAACAATCATCCACCAAACCATGATGAACTGCTCTGGGATTCCTTCCAGATTAGCACAAAGCTAAACGTGGTACACTGCAACATATTCACTAGCCACTAATTATTCTCGATCTATAAGCTACAAAGCAAGAAACATAACTTTATTTTTTTCATCCAGCTTCTAAATATACTAGAGCACAAACTAACATTAACACAGTCATAAATAGAGTCTGGGGATACAGAGAAAGAGACGCAAAAAGGAGAAAGCCTTCCCAGCATCCCTTTTCCACAAATCGGCAATTACAAATAACATGTCCATTAGGAGAGAGTCTTCTATATGTACTCCGCAAGACTCCCTTTCAACTTGGATGCATTCCAAACGACGAACAATACGCAATATCATAATTTGCTCGCACGAAAAGTTGTCCCGATTTTTATGTACCATATAAAGCAAACTATTTGCGAAAACTGTTCATTGAATCTGTTGAAATTGTTTGCTCGTGTTCAAAATCAGATGTATGCAATCACAAAAGAGTAAATATTTATAGTGAAAGCCTTCACTTTTTTAAATTGAAAATAAACAATTCTGACTTTGTCATTGGGTATTATGTGATCCTTTTTTTTTTTTCTTGTTTCACTTCCAGTCTCCGAAGCAATATGTGTATAAGTGTTTTTTTTTTCTTTCTGTTTTATTTAAACTATACCAAAAGTATATATCCGTTTATTTTTCAAGATATATATCAGTTATTTAAAATGATTTCAAACGCTTCAATCAACTTTCGCCCAACATCTATTTGTCTTAGGTAAATCTGTGAAAATGGATGCAAACCATAATGCTGTTATAGAAATGTCTCCATTAAGCATTTTTACCAGTTTAAAAGCAGTGTTTGAAATATTTTTATATTCTTCTTTTAAGTGAATATAGTAAAAATTCAAAGCATTATTCGCAGCGCAAACAGAATTTTTAAAGGAATCTTTCACAAATTTATTTTAATGTCTATATCGCAAAGACAGACAGTAAGCGTCTAAAAAGTAGTAAAATCGTATATAAAGTAGACAGTTAGCCTATAAAAACGTATATCTTCATCAGTTAGAGCACCAATTTAATAAAATAAACATGCGAGGATAAAACAATTAGCAATCAGACAGCAAAAAGCATACCTACTCTCACTTCATTTCGTTTTGAAAATATAACAATTAACCCAAATCATGTTTCATAGTTACAAGCATTTAGGGATGGAACGAAAGTTATTTACGGAATGCAATTCAGCTGCCAATTATGTAGATCTCATCTAAAAAAGACTGACAACTCTCTTTTTTAACGGTGAGTAATAAGTGAAATCTATGAAGCGTGAAGCTTCATTTTGGAGACAGTCGGTTGCCTCGTTCATAATCTTCCTTTGTATGGTTTTCCAGCATTACACGTGGTAAACCTTTGTAGTGTAGTACCTAGAGAAGCCAAATAATCAAAACCGGTTTAGAGGGAGAAAGCCTTAGAAATGAGCTGGCATCTGCTTCCACGGACGTTCGTTTAATGACAAATTCTGTTCACCACGTAGAGATATTTCACATGAGATGCTTATGAGGAATCGAGTTAGGAAGCTTCCCCTGTGCAAGATGATATTTTCGAAAGTGACATATCAGTGGTACAATGTGATTACTCACATTGCAAAACGTTGATGGACATTAATTTTAAATATGTTTCGGCATTTCTTTTTCTATGAACACACGCATAATCACACATTTTTTGTATAAAGAGAGAGAAAGTTGAACAAAATAAGAAATAAATTCTAAAATACAGAAATTCTTATAAAAGTAGAAATACATAAATAGCAATAAATAAATCATGCTGTACCTCGGTATAGTTGTATTCTCCTGTACTACTAATATCAAGGTACAGTCGTACCAGCTAATTGGAACATTGGTGACAGGAATATCCCGCTAAATGGAATACATTTTTAATGTTACAAATCGTAATAATTAGCCATTGCCATCTCAGATAATGGAATTTTCCGCTTGTTAAAATGAATTTTTGTGATAAATTGGCTATTTCATTAAGCATGTTCGACTGTAAATAGTGATGGCTGCAAGTCTGGTAACCATGCTGGTTTTGCATTACAAGTGATACTCAGTCGTATAGCCATACTCTTCCTCTTATTACTACGTATTTACAGCTGAACTTTTTGCCATTTGTGAAAGCATCCAGTACATCTCTAAAATGAATAAAAACCGCTTCATCATTTATTCTGATTCTTTACGAGTATTGTAAAATCTTAAATCCAGCTCTCTTCCACATAGCTATTTTGTCAAATTCCTACATAATGATGTAATACTTTATAATAGTTATGATTTGTATTAAATCAAAATAGGAAATTAACCCGAAGCATTAGCAAAATTAATAAAACTTTACTTTAAAACAACTTGTAGAATTTTATAACCCCGATAATATATGCAATCTTTTATATATATATATATATATATATGTATATATATATATATTTAAAATATAGATTCAGATCAAACATCCATAATTAAGCATATAGACGATATCCCATTTGTAAAGTGTAAATGTATATGTGTGTGTGTATATATATATATATATAACATCTTTAGAAAATTATGTATGGGAATGTAATGGACTAAGAAAAAGATTAGTATTTGTTGGATTTCATTAAACTAGGTGTTAATGTATATTGTCGACTATATATTATGCTAATCATTTTTAACTGTCATGGATTTTTATTTGTCGTGCATAAAAAAAAACTCATTATTATAATACAATGCGCCTTACATGAACTTCATACAGTGTATGATACTTTTGTATTCTAAACCTTTATTTAATCAATTAAAAACAATGAAGATTATTTTTTTGTTTGTGTGTTCCTCAGATTTCTAGCGTAGGAAACAGCAGTTATTTAACTTTTCCTTACTGAATGAAGTTATTATATTTTTAATCATTTTTTTTCATAATATAAATTTTCCATATTCATTAAAAATAAATTATTTAAATTAAAAGGACCTGCATTTTTTCTTGAACAGTAAGTATCAATTCTGTAAAAAAATATAACACTACTTCATGAAGTTCAAATACTCTCATAGAAAAATAGAAATATCTTTAATATTCCTTAATAATTCATATAAAATGTGCAAGTCAGTTTGAAATTTAAGTAAAAATAATTAAAAATACCATATTAATATCAAAAATTTTAATAAAAGAATTATTGCTAATTCGTTAAATTATTCTAACAAAATTTTAAAAATTACTTAATTTAAATTATGTTCATAGTGATATAAAGAAACAAAAATAAAGCGTTAATTAGAATTCTTTCAATAATTAATTTTTGCTTAAAATACTATTTTTTAATTCAGGAATTATTTTGTTCAGTGTCTTTATTAGCCTGTGTGTTTAATCATTTAAATTGATTTAGTTTTAACAGGATATTTCGTTAAAAAAATTTAATGTTTACTTAGAAGTCGTTAAAAATAACGATAATTTTTCTTTGTCATTACTCTCTGAATTTAAAGGACTAAACGTTAAAGTAATAAATGTAAATTCTATGTTAAACATTGTTATTTTAAAGTCAAATTATTTAACTTAAGGATTTCCTATGTATAATGCATTTTTTTCAACATTTCATTAGTAGTGGGACTTGCATAAAAAATTGCAGTAGAAATTGGCTTTTTACTGCTATAGTTTAAAAAAATCAAACTGTTTTTAAATAATTCATAATGAAGTTTGATTTTCTTGACCTACGTGGTAATTATAATTGACTTTGTTCCTTTTTGAAAAGGCAGTAAAAAAGAACTATTAGGCAGAATGATTTCATCTTTCACCTGACTATAAATGAATCAGGGACATTTCTCCTGGAATAAAAATACTTTAATATTTAGAAAAAAACGAAGAATAGATCGCGCAGAAAACGTCATAAGAGGCTAACTAAAAGACAGCATATGCACTGTGCGTTACTCTAGGGATTTATCACAAGTACAATGTGTTGTGCGTGAGAAAAAGTAAGCTCTGTTACACACTCAGTGCTCATAGCAGAATTAAAACTCACCAGTCTGGCCTCTACCATCGTCTAAGTAGATTCTTTGGGACTTCTTGCAGCGGCCTAACATGTCCTGTATCTACCTTCAGTCTTACATTTTTTCGGTCTTGGAAACCGTAGATAACACTAGAAATTCAGAACAGTACAAATAATTCTCTCCGAATTGCTGTACAACATGCTGTTATGCACTTTGAGCTGATAGGACAAAATAGTCAAGATATTGAATGTTTCCTTAGCGAGTAGTACCTGCTAATCCCCTTCCTCTTTATAACTTCATCATTGTTTGCTTTTTCTCCGAATTTCTTATAGGCATGTCTTTTAATACGTTCTTATAAGGAGAACTGGGCCATCTATTGGCGAATTTTTTAACTATTTTTTTTTCTTAGCCAAACTAAATCTGATTTCTTTCATGTACATTCACGTATATATCAGACCATTATTACCAGTGCCTCTTTTTTATTTACAGAATTTTATAAAACGCAATTATAATTAGCCTCTGCTAAAGAGAAATAAATGAAAGTTTATAAAAAGATCTACTTCACTAGAAGATATTGGGAAAATGAACTACAGTGAAACCTGGTGAAATGATTTTGCCTTATCTCGCAAAAGTGTGATTGCAATTGACCACCTTTATAAGGGGAGCTGTTGTATCATTTCCTAGGTAGGTCACATTACACAGGTACTACTGCATCAACTTTGAACGCAATTCTCTATTTTCATCTAACTGCATACCCTAAAACACCGCAAAAGCGCCTCCTCTAATAAACGCCCCCCCCCTTCCTTTTCTCATGCATTTCGTTTGCTCTTAAAATACCGAATAAACGTCTCCTTAAGGTGGATTCATATTGGCCGTTCCGTGCCGTTCAGACTCAGCTCTGGCCCACCATTCTTTTCCATTTTGAAACTTTGGCTCCCACCACGAGAGCTTGCGGAGCCGCAGTAAATGCACCAATGAAATCACGTCATATGCCAGCGAAGTGTGACGTCGGAACTATGTACTCCGCTTTGCGTCACTGAGTAACGTTATCTCTGCGTCTTAGCGGTACGAAACGGATAGTATGAATTCAGATTTACTTGATATAGAGCGAGCGCTTGAACGGTATATTTTTCTGATTTTTACAGTTTATCTACTCCCTCTCCAAATAAATTGCGATTTTTCTTAAAGAGTGCACTTTTTCGGTATTTTACGGTACTCACTATATTGTTGGTAGATAATTAGAAATCAAGGAAATACTACCTGAGTTAGCAGTTAGGCTATAATGGCCGTAAAGTCTCGTATCAGCTGCTCATTTTTTATTCAATAAGGGAACACTAGTAGTACATTAAGTCTCTGCCAATTTTCAATTAACATAAGTGTTAATGTCGTTTGATACATTTATTCCACGGTAGATATCTTCATATCTCTCACAGATACTGAGATTTGTGAGAAAGTCTAGCATCTTACTTTTAAAACAAAACAAGTTACTTAGTTAACAATATAACTTCGGAAACATTGAGAGAAAAAAAAAAAAGAATGAATCCAAGAAAAACTTTTTCTTAAAGCTGAAAAAGAAAGCATCGCCCCATTCCTATCGAACAAGACTTTCGACTTTTGGAAGAATCACATTCCAAGCTCCTCTATATTCTTCGAGATTGCAGAACATCGGGGACAATGGATGTTTAATTTTGTCTGTTGCAGAGCACCCAGACAATGTGAAGTACACACTAAGGAAAGCGGACAAGCATTAAATCTATCTCAATCAACGATACTGGCGCCTTAAAGAAGAAACCGATTTTTCTTTCAGCACTAAAGAGCCTCTTTGAGAAAGAAAAAGGATGTTTGAAGCAGAAGTAAACTCCCAAGCTCAAACCATATGTTCTATAAGGAAATACGAAAGCTGCATATGTTAAAAGAAAAGAAAATACTATACTTTGAAAAATATGTTATTTTATTGTTGATCGTCATAGTGGACGATTTTATCCGAGAAGTTATTCATTTTGTGGTTAAGTTGGCTTAATTTTCTGCTTAAAAGTTTAATTCTATTTCATTATTTTTTTTATAACAAAGATTGTAATGCCCATGGTTTTTTCAAATGCTTTTGCTCTCAATCATTAATAAATAGGTTTTTAAAATATAATTAAGAAAATATATACTAAGAAAATAGTTGTAAAAGCTTATATTTGTTCCCTAAAGGTTATTTATAAACTTTTTGGAATGAAAGAATCACCAGGGAAATCATAAAATTCATAGAACTGTAATGCTGGAAATTATACCTTCATGCATTAGTTAACCCTTTCAACCTTAACTATTTCCTTCATATTTTACCCTTCTTTTGGATGAACTATTGATAGCTATATTTCTGACGTCAGTTTATGGTTAGTTGTTAATTTTTTCCATAAAATTATATCCTATTTGCATACATTCATTTTTCTATTCTTAAACACTTGAAAATCAAAGCTATTGCTCGTGAAGCAAAAATGAAAAAAAAAATAATAATAACTAATGTTTGCTTAACTTTACCACTGAAAGTTAAAACTGTTTGAATTTTGTGACCTCGCTGCAAAAACAATTCACTTTAAATGGAATCAATGAAATTTCTGATTGATTTTTTTGAGAAATCAACTTTAACTCCGGTTATGTGTAAAATTTATACAAAATTTCTTTTAAAATATCACTGGTTATGAGTCGGAGTTAAAAAAATATGACTAGTGCCTTTTGAGTGAATATTAATTAGCAAAATAAGAAAGCATATGAAACCCTTACGTTATTGTTATGCTTTTCTTGAATGCTGTAACAATCCTAAACATTTAGTATATGTATCATTGAATGATGTGCACAGAATATTTGTTCATTAAGTTGACGCTTTGCAATTTTGAATTTAATCTGTCAGAATATTTTAACTAATCTACTGCCCCGGCTTAAAATTTCAGTTTTTGCTCTAACTTGCTTGAAAAAATTCAGAACTGCCTCTACTGAAAGTGACTTCATATTTTTTGTCTGCATTATGACTTTCCTCCATCTCCATTACGTACAGTAATAGCATAAAAATTCCTAATCAGATAGAATCCACTTAATATAGGCTCTGGAGACTTCCCTTGCAATTCAGTGAGCATTATTAAAGCAATTTGCATAAAAATGAAATTTTAGGATTGGATTAGCGCAAGAAGGTAATTCTTGATTCTGGATAAGTCACATTAAGATTTTTTATCGTTTGTTCTTTTCAAGAATATATTCTTTTTATGTGTATAATGATATAGCCTAATTATGAATTTTAAAGAAGATTTTATGTCTGTGCCTGAAGAAATATAAAAATGCACATTTAATTTTCCGTGAATTATCTTTTAAAAATATAATGTTCAGAAGTAAATAGCTTAAATTGATCCTTTTCAAAGAATCAGACAATTGATACTCATAACTTTTAATTAAAAGCGTGATGATTGTAAGCTAACAAGCCTTGTTTGCCTATATAAGATAAAGTGGCATTGTCCACTGGAAACTGCATCCAGAAAAGAACGTAATAATGAGACAATTTAAACTGGTCTTTTTTGTTATTAGTATAAAGAAGAATGTCTCAAATACCCTAATCAAATTTGACTCTTACTCGTTTAAAATGCTGGCGAATGGATACCCAAAATGGTTTTAAGTTATTACGTTTGAGACAAATATGCGAGAGGTGTATCTAAATGAGCGGTACCTTGGGCAGAGGACTTTTTAATGGGCTTTACCAGGTATTCACGTTACGTCTGAAGAGATATGCCGGAATTTTCGGAACATTATATTAAATGCTGCGCGGTAGGCTAGAATACTGTATTTTCACACTTCAGCTATCTATCACACTCATTGTCTTAACCACTCAGACATGGTGGGACAAGGAAAGGATTTAAGTATAACAAAAAAATCTCTATCAATATTACTTCTTTAAATCACTTTTCTTCATCACAAAAAGTTTAAATTTAACTTCGTTGCTATAAAAACCATCAGTGTATAAATGTATACAGTTTCAGTAGCAGTTAAACTTAAAAAAAAAACAAAAAACAAAAAACAAACAAAAAAAAAAAAACAGTCGCAATCAAATGAGATTTTCTTTTCTTTTTGAAACAATTATTACAAATTATTTATCCCCACCAAATTAAAGAATTAAAATGGTTAAAGTAATTAAAAAACTTTGTAAAAAACACACATAAGAAGTAAAAGGAAAGAGGATGTGTGTTTTTTACACACATCCTCTTTACACTTATGTGTGTTTTTTACAAAGTTTTTTAATTACTTTATCGTTTAACACCAGTATTTTGAGTGTTTTTTCAATTAAAATGGTTGTTATAAGCCAACTGACAAATCTTGCTCAAGAACTACATTAACACGGGGGGGGGCACAGTGTCCAAGAAAAGACAAACGCTTATTTCGAAACAAGTGGCATAAAATTATTTTAAGAAAAACTTCAGAACACCATTTTTATTTACTGGAGTGGAAGTAACGATTTTTCGGCGTGATGCAAACAATCACCGACTTGAAACAGCAGAGATCCTTAACTTTTCCCTAAGCTTCTCCGCAAAATTTTTTGGCGCTGAAGAACAGAAATCGAAAAACAAAGTACAGATTCAAAAAAAAAAAAAAAAAATGAAGGAGGAGCAATTCTGTGACGCCAGGCACAAGCTACAAAACCGATGGCCCTTACCCATGTTCCGAAGCTACGGTCTCTTTCGTTTAGGGACCTTTGAAGAAGACTCGAAACCCATCAACTTAAGTTCAATCGGTTGTGAAAGCTAGTCTAATGATTGGTTATTTGGCAAAGCCCAAGTGATCATAGGGGGGGAAGGGAGTTGTTTTATCCCTCCGACATCGGGGAAAATATCCCCGTGTATCTTCACATGCAGGGAAGTTTGAGAAAGCTTTTCTGAACTTCTTGGGGGGAAAACATTTGTTTTCGAGTGAGCCTTGTTTTACGAGGCAATATCGCTCGGGCTGTTTGAGAAAAACGGTGAAAGTTTGTATTTCTCTGGGGATGCGCCACTCCGGAATGAACTCTTAATTTAATTCATTTGCATTTAGATCGGTTTATTTAAGGCTCTTACAGGACATGAGTGTTTGGTTTAAAGAGATTAGAATGCTTTGCTTGGTTAAATGTTAGTAACCCACAAATTAGAGCTGTCAAGTGTGTTTTATTTTGTTGCCAGTTTTGGAAAGGAAACAGAGCACCGGGATCGTTAATATATAATTGCGCTTAATTGGAAATTTTAACAGCAGTCTCATGTTTTCCTTTCTATTTAAAATTAAATATCTTCGAACGATGAAACAGTTTACAGCATTTTTGGCGTCGGAAAAAGGAAAAATAGCAGACTGGTGATTCTTTTAAACTGTTTTTAAATTGAAAAAAAAATGAAAACTAGACAGTAATCTATTGTTTTTATGATTACAGAATATCTATATTTTAAAAATAAAATAAAAATAAACAATGGCTTTATGTTAAAGCGTATGAAGAGCAAGTTATGTCCTAACTCAGCTTTCGTATGCGCGGACGCCAAAATAAACGTACTGCACTTCAACTGAACATGTCTTTTATTTAAACACGTTTGGTATTTATATTTCTTAAAATGCCACCACGGCAGTAAGAATTTTGCATTGAAAACGAATATTAGTTATAACTATCGTGATTCATAACTAAATTGCAAGCGTTAGAACACTCAAAAGGATTTTTAATTCAAAACTTATTTCTCAATGGAAATCTTATCAAACTCATAACATAGTCTAGTACACACAACAACTACTTGTCATCGGCAAAACGAGACTACTTAAATATATTTTGTGATTGACGTTGTCATCCCAAGGAAAATCAATAATAATAGTAATACATTTTTAACACTTTAATACTAACTTTAGAGCAGATGAAAACACATTAGATACATCCCTATGTTTCATAATTGAAAAAAAAACGATAACATTTTTCAATTTACTCTTCTTCTTGGTACAACTGCTTTTTGTTACAGTATAATCAAACATAAATTTCAATTTTCCCCATTAAAAGTCCAGGACAGTTTTCACAAAACTCCTAATTAACAAAGTAAAGATAACTTTAATGTCTCCTTATTGAAAAGCATAAAGAAGAAAATTAAGATTTTCATAAAACTTTAAAAACGTTATCATCCGTTGCCTGAGGAGTTCTATTCATCTTATCTTTCTTTTTTCTTATTTTTACAAATTTTCCATTCTTTAATAACGATTTACCTGAATAAAAATTAAACTTTCTCTTTTAAAAATAATGAAGCGATTTCCCTCTATGTGTACAAGCAAAAATATGTAACTCTCTATAAATTTATATTGTTAATGCGATTTAGTTATTCCGTTCGCAGCAAAAGATAACGCAAAAAGATGGAATGAAAAATAAATATTTTGAATATTTATAAAAGACTTACTCACGTATTTATGGAGCGGAAATTGCTTTTTATTTAGTGCTTTGATAAAAATAATAAATCTGCTGTCAAAATAGAGTAACTCATATTAGGTGCTCTGATAAAATTAACCCATCAATGAAATTTGTTTTTCGAGGAAATTTTACGCATGCCAGAGCGTACGTGCTTTGACGATATGATCAAAAGAATTCCCGTTTCATACATTTATTCTGTTAGTTTTTTCCCTTTTAGAGGTTATTCTAAATGGGGGAGCCCAGAGATGAAGGTATTTTCTGATATTCATGCATTTATGTTAAAGTATCATGAATCAAAAATACGTACAACTTTGGGAATTATTTGCATTATATGCTTTGATGAAAATACAGTTTGTATGAGCTACAATTTTTTTATTTAGTGCCATAATATGTTTATTAAAATGTCATATGCTGTATTTATTGGAGGTTCTTCATCCTCTTATTTAAACTGATAAATTCACATAAAGCAACTTAAATGTGATTTTGTAATAAGTCAGGTACAGTGGCGTAGAGAGAAATTTTTCATGGGGGGGGGGGATTACGACTACTACAACTCACATATAAGTATACGTGTGTGTGTGATAAGGCAGTGAAGAATATTCATTTTGAAAGGCAAAAAATTCCTCATGGGGGGTTGTGAACCCCCTATCCCCCCTTTGGCTATGCCACTGGGACGGGACCATAAATATTTATTTCATTTTTCCACATGTATGTGTGGATTATAATAAGCTGTATCGCAAAGTAGAAGTAATGCTTCCTAAGAATTTATAAAATCAAATTTTAGAAAGTATGAGGGAAAGAGGTCTTTTACAAATTATTAGATTTGTTAGTGGAATCTGATTCATGTTACACAAACGAATGTATGACTGACAATAAGGAGTATAAATGTGGTTTAAAAGTAAAAGTACCAAGATGCAATTACTTTCACCTGAATAGCAATACAGCGATATACTTGTCAGAACATATGTTCTGGATCTCAGTATATCATGTCCATTTGAGGATGGATCTTGAATAGACACTTAGGATTTGGGTCTTCTCAGCGCATGAGGTCAATATATACAACACACTAATTTCAACGCATACGTAATAACTCAAGCTATAACTGTATGTGCATATAAAACATTGAATGGATACATTAACTAATGTATATTGCATAAAATGAGCCCCGTTTACGCACATTTGCATGATACCATACATTTTAATGCACCTTTCGATCGTGACACCTCTATTATAATTAACAGCCAAGTCAGAAAATGAAATTCCAATGGGTACTAACATGTATATCAAGCCTTTATAATGAAATATGAAGTTTCATATTATCTTAGTTCCACCGCAAGAAATATTTATGTGATTGTACACGTTTACCGCGTTTTATACTATTAAATTGCTAGATAACATACCCAAATTCGTAATTTTTTATTGGGAGTGATAATAAGAGCTGAGTAGATGAACCTGTTAGGTGGCTTTACCGGGAAAAGAATAAAATGGACATATCCGGGTATAAAAGGGTGTTAAAGACTGTATTAATTTCTGGACACATGTTGGTTCTGCCAATTCTTATTATGATGTGGTTTTGAGTAGAATAAGATGTTTAGTACAGATAGGAAAGGGCGTTCTAGTAACTTTACGTTTCAAATGTTCTTTAACATATTCATCATTAAAACTCTTCAGTTTGTTTTTCTGGTAACTATACAGACAGCTGAAAGAACTAAATGGTCATATTCACTACCTCTAACATTTTTATAATCTCTTAGTATGTTCATCCACTCATCTGTTCTGTTTGTTTTATTCTGTTACCTATACAAACAGCTGAAAGAAAATACCGAGTAAATGGTCATATTCCCCAGCTCTAACATTTTTCAAATAATCCTGCAAAGCAATGGTCTAACCCTAATGCAATTTTAAATGCAATAAATAACGGTATATGCTGCACATTTTCCTGCATATGCGTACTATTTAGGATGGCAGAAGTACATTTCTTAAAATATAATAGAGAGAACACAGACAACAAAAAATTAATATGAGTGCTTTTTTCATAAATTTTTAATAAACATATCTCTAAAAAATGACAGATTGTAATCCATAGTAATAGCATGATAAAATATCTTAGACATCTGTTAAAATACTATATCTATGTTAAAGTACTATTTCTGTTAAAATACTTTATCACGGCCTTCTCGAGTCGAACGTTAAAGAGCTGTTAAACAAAAGGGCTTTTTTTCACATTTTTGTTTATAAAATGTATTTGATGTATCATTTTGTTCATCTCGTTGAGAGCTTTGTATAACAGTTGGTCCTCCATAAAAACCGCGTAGAAAAAAAAATTTTCCCACCTCGATTACAGCAAAAAAGGTTTATCTTGGACTCTAGAAAATTTGCCAAATGTGAGAATACACCCGTTGCTTACTATCAACTCATTTATTTATTATCATTTTCAACTGAAGAAAGCCATGATGGAAAGGTAAAATATTTTTTAAACTAAAGTCTAAGATATTTCATCTTCTAATCAATATGATTAGAATCATTTTGCTAGTTTTACATCTTCAACACAGGGGTATCCTAAATACATTAAGATTCATATCTATTTATATTTACTCCATTGTTTCATCCGTACCTGTTTCAGAGTGATCTTTGTTCTAATTTGAAAGAAATTGTCAAATTAGAATACTTGTCAACGTTTTAAAAGAATTCAAACACTATTTCAACAATTATAGGAATAGTTTTTGATCAATTGAGTGCAAAATTTGGTCTTTTTAATCAAAACAATAATTGTATATTAGAAGAAATACTGTGAAACTTTAAATGCATGTGTTCGAACTCTTCAGGGTATAATAAATATTAAAAGAAGTTTAACGTTTTTATTATCGAAACAGTTTTTAAATCTGATTCAGGTCGTTCATAAAACACACTATATATAAATTATCGTGATTTGTGAAAGTTTCTTTTTCATTTTAAATTTACCAAAGTGTACTATTTTTACACGAAAATAGTGTTTACGATTAATTTAGCTAACAAGAGAAACACATTTAAATCTTAGCAAACAGATAACTCTTATCAAAATATTAATAAAAGTGAAAGAGATATTGTCTCAAAAACACACACAAAAAAGCCTTATATTACACAGCACTCACGTTCTTCATATAATATTCAAATATACATTTTCAATTCTGTTCACTTTTGAATCAGACTTAAGTTTATATTTCAGATTAATGCAAAATATCTCCCGACTTTTTCTTTTCAATCTTTTTTTTTCTATATTTGTGTTAAGACTACATTACAATGTTTGTTAAAGCATAAGCTTCGTTTTAAAATAATCTGCAAGAAGTGTACGAAAGAAAATATAAAAATATGAATACATAAACATAAGTCGTATTCAGAAGTGGAACGCGTTGCAATGCAAATATTCTTCTGGGCTTAAAACAAATGTAAATTCAAAGTGTTGAGGAAGAACGGTTTAAATATAACAGCGTAAATTCTTCCGCTCTTTTTCCATTTGTAATATTTTAATGCTATTTTTAATCGACTCGGAGCTTTCTGAAGTGTAAGATCTGGTGGTGAGGTTTCAGTTTCTATTTTTGAATAAATAGTTTACAGTTCAATAGTTTCTTTTAATCGTTAAAAAAATGAGAGGTGTTTTCTTTTTCAGTTCTAGTTTCGGGAATAATGTCAACATCATTTTATCTTTTCTGCTTTAAAATGTTACAATTTTTCAAAAATTAATCTTGAATTTAAGGGTTTTTTTTTTCTTTTTCCAATTTTTGATTTACTATGAAAATTCTTAAAAACACGAAATGTTCAACTATGATATATACAGAATTTTTTTTTCCTTTTGTAATCATGTAAAAAGTTAATTTGCCTGTTTTAATTACTAGCTGTTATAAAAGTTTCTATCGCAAGGCAAATAATATTTAATCGTTTCTCTCTGCAGATAAGTCAGTATATTTGTGTGACAGCAGTGCAGACTTATGTGGCGTTAAAATATATTAAATGCATAAAATTATAGTAAACTTTCATTAATTTTCACTGTGGTTAAGATCTTATATTACTATCTCCTGAGTGTTTGCTTCTTTTATTTTTCTTATAAACAAGTTTTAAATTCCCTTTGCATGCACAACCATGCAACATGTTGTAAATTTTACTTCAGCGACTCAAACTTTTATTTTTTAAAGTTTTTAATTTGCTAAAAGTCTGTATTATACTTTTAGCAATAATGTAAGTAAGTAATTGCTTAATGTAAGTAATTTTCCGTTTAAGTATAACATCAAATATTTTGCATAAATCATTTTAGAGAATAGCAATAAATAATTACTACTTAACATGAAGTGTTCTAAGATAGTAGTATATATAAGTAACATCTAGTTGTGAGTAAAATACATTTTGTAGAGCAACACATTATTGAAAAAAAGTGTTTTTAAATAGTCCTTAATTAGCAAATTGCATCTGAAATCTTGGTTTCAATATATGTGTTAGTGTACTCGTAATTTTTCCTTTAATAATAATGAAGGATAATATTATTACACACTAATCCACGGGAAAGAAATTCAACACATGAAGTAGACAATTGAAAAATTAAACATAATACCAAATACAGTAAGAAATATTACAAGCAACAACTTAATTAATGTTCATAAATTGTTTTGTACTCATTTTAGACATCTTCCGTTATTTTATTTTCAACCCTTATTTTCTTCTAATAATCTATACGTATGCTTTTGAGTCTTTTACATCATTAAAATTTTCAGAATTTGAGACGCTGTTAGAAAGCATCTCAGAAAATAAAGAAATATAAAATACATGTATGTGTCATATTTGAATGTTGAAGAATTTCATTGATGCTCCCATCAAATTAAGGCTTAAAAATTATCTTTCCATTCACTTATAATACTAAACTGTGATAAGAACAATATTCAATCGTTAATTATTTTTAACCTACTTGTTTAAAATTCCTACTGGAGGACGCCACTTGCATGAACTGTATTATTGCTGGCGCTGCGCTTGTGTCATAGTCCAATAAATGATCGATGCGATCGATATTTCTAATGTGTTAAAAAAACAGAATTCCTGTATATACATTTTTCTAAGAACTAACTTAAAGTGCCGACAGGTCAGAATGAAAAAAAAAAGCAGTATTTTTCATTACGCTTTCCTGCTTTATATTCTCAACGAATAAAGTAATTTTACTTTAATACAAAAATGATTCAAAGTACTACGATTAGAAATTCATTTGTTCTTTGCACTTTAAAAAGAAGAGTTATCTTTTTTATATAAGTTAAATAATTATTATGAAATGTACGTAATAAAAAAATAATACATTTTTATCTAAATAAAACCTTTTAAATAACATCGATATGTCGCATTAGGAAACAATGTTGCACAATATGCCTCTAATTTATTCTTAAAATCATTTTTTCATTATTTCTTGTTGTTATTAAAGTTATATTTACGCATTAAATGAGTAGCCTTTGTTATGTTTGCAAAGTCAATTACATGTTGAAATCTTTCTTAATTCCCCTCAATAAACGGCAATTATTTCACAGTTTGCATATAATGGTATAATTTTTAATTTTCAAACATTCCGTCCCTGGTTTTTATAAACTTTCTTGCAAAAAATATCTGACTTCTTCAGAATATAGTTAGATATTTCTTCAAAATAGAGTTTTTTGTTGTATGATTGCTTAAAATCTCAACTATATCCTTTTAAAAAAGATTTCGTTTCTTTTTTGTTTTTTTGTATTTTGTAAAGTTGCATAAACTTTTATGCAAATCTTGAATATTCTGTCAGTAAATTATATCATAAAATAAGCTATTTAATATCATAAAATGTATATATTTAATATTTAAACTTCTCGTGTGTGTGTGTGTATATATATATATATATATATATATATATATATATATTCTGAAAAGGCCGAATGAAAAAGTCATTAATTTGCATGACTTCCAAAGCAGTCGCCTCATCTGATTTCTCCTTAAGATTAATAATGTTTCAAACCAGAATTAAATCAACGGCATTTAAACAAAATGCTTTTATTCCTAAGTGAGTTAAGAGGAGAGGAGTAAGATTAAAGATAAAAATAAAAAAAGAAAGGGGCCATTTGGAATTTATTCGCCATCCGGTTTTATTATGAATGGATTATTATAGCTTTTTATAGCTATTTTAATCATTTATCTCATTCCCAAATTAAGAAGATTAAGTAGCCCGATGAAAGTTGTTGAAGAAATGCGATTCCTATTAAAACGAAATTAAAGATCTTTGAATGATTTTATCTGGAAGCTAAGAATTTTATTAATGAGGTTTGCAACTGTATTATAAAGATTAATACATTGTTTAAGCAAAATATCCAACTATAAAAAAATTATAAAGAATTTCTCTTATACATATTTTGTCACGTTATTTTTTCTTACTAGAAATTCAATGAAATATGTTGTTTTCAGTCTCTCAAGTTCTATTAAAAAATGCACAGGAAATCAATTTATGCAACTCAATTATGTGTTAAAGTAAGCCGCTTGTTCAATCAAAATACAGATGACTTGAGTTATTTAGTTTACGAACTAAGTAAAAAAATTTCAAAACTAGCTAATTCAAAATACATAATTCTTTTTTACAATTTCACAAATTTTGCTGAAATCAAATAAAATTTTAATACACACGATTTTTATTATAGATTTTATATCTACTGTTATATCTGAAGTAAATCAATTATTTTTTTTCTTTATTGCAGATTTTGCTCATCTGCATGAACTTGTATGAGTTATTTACAATCCATTTATCAGGTACGTTAAAAAATGTTCTCATATAGTTAACTATTTCTTCTCATTCTTCTTTTGGTTAGTTGTTTGTCAATTTAAACTATGCGGTGTTTATTATTATTTTTTTTCTTTTTCTATGTAATTTATCATTTAAAAGAAACGCAGATTGCATTTCAAAATTGTTTTTAAGATAGTATACATTTTGTCTAAATTTAATGCATACGAAAAAAAAAATCTAAATATTACATTTCTTTTAGTTGTCATGCTCAGAAAAACACTTGCGAAATATTGCTAACTCTAAAGCAGTAAGTGGATATGATGTAATGAATGTGCCCGTTTATTTCTTATAAATATACATATTAACCTGTTACGCATTTTTACAAGTATTTATAAAACTTACACTTCTTGAAAAAAAAAAAAGTGATAAATATTTCTTATTTCCATATGACATCAAGGAATGAGAAAATAAACTATCAACTATAAAAGAACAGTACACTTAAATGAATAAAAATATTTTTGTGTGTTTCTCACCATGCAATAAATAAAATTTATTTTGGGCAATCCTTATTAAAAGCATGTTCAGTTTTCTTTCCAAAAATAGCAATACTAAACACTTAATAACTTTCACATGCTTCTTGCAGTTTTTCTAATAATATCCTTTATCTAAAATTGTAACATTATTTTCAGAAAGGTGAGTTTGCAAAAGTAACCCATGAGTGATCATTTATGTTTCTTCCGTCCAATAAATAGAGTACTCACAATACATAACATAAAACAACCCCTAAATAAAGATCGTTCTAGTGCCACAACTGACTTAAACCAGGTGGAATAGCTTGTAAAAATGTCTGCACTGAAAGAAGCTATCGCATTTTCGGTGAGACGTCTGCTCTATTCAATTATTAAAAGAACATGAAACCTCTCGTAAAACTGGAGCTTTCTTAAGCATTCATCTAAATTACAATTGCCAAGGGAAAAAAGCAAGGGGACAGCCTTCTCAAATCTAATCAACAGCGACCACGAAACTCTTCCCAGTAGACTACACCCGGTGACGCTTACGGCAGCGATTAAAATGACATTTACGATGCCATCCTGGAAAAAGAGAAAACAGCACACTGAAAGTTAACCCAGAAATCGATTCCGGGTAATCCTTTGGGTTTCGTCAGAATCTCGATGTCATGTATCACCTAACAAGCATCGGAGGATGGAACTCCTGCATTAGGGGGAAAAAGTGGCATCAACATGCACATCTTTGTCAAGAAGCCTTTTTTAGTGGATAAATCTCGGGTCTTATGGCTTAGTGGGGGGAGTTTTATCCATGTAGTAGTAAGTGATGGAAGTCGTAGTAAGTGCGATTTAGTTGATTGCAACAAGATTTGGTGTTGAGCAAAGTGATCAGGAGCTACTGATATGGAATCTAATACGAAAAGTCATGAAATGGAAGTTTGTAAACCACTTTTTTCAAAATTACGTTTAACTCTTTTATGATAGTGAGTTATTTAGTGCATAAATTGCTGCTTTTGATGAAATAGGACTTCTGCCATTTAGAAACACATTTTTGGTGAAAAAAAAATGCTCCATCGAAAAATGTATTATGTGCGAAGGGATTTCCGTTATATTTTCCATCTATCTAAAGTTTGTTGGACTTTAAGTGGGTACTTAATAAGTTACACGCATATTTTTAATAAAAAATGTTCAAAGCAATCGATAATTTAGTCAATAAAGTATGTTGAATATTTATAATTCGTCAGAATTTCAGAAATTCTAATAAAATACTTTTTTATTATTAATTTTAATTTTTATTCGCTTTTTGCAGCAAAATATATTTCAACGAAACTGCTACAGATTTTTTTTATAAACATTTATTGTATAGAGATAGTACACAGATGGGTAATGTTTTGACAAAATTGGTCAATACTGCGCAATCATGACTTTTAAAAACCACGTGAAAACGGATGGTTTACTTTTATCTTATTTCTCAGTAGTTACAGTGTTACTTTTTAACCTGTTGTTGAATAGTATACTGAAGATTATACTTGTCTTTTCCTTGAAAAATATATTATTTTCTGAAAACTTGTATACTAACTTCTATCAATTTATTTTTAAAATGTAACCGGCACTTAAATCACTTTCAAAAGCTTGCAAAAATAATCATAATAATAACACAAAATTATGTACAATGACACAGAAAAAAATGTGTGAATTTTTCGATACAATAAACAAATTAAAAAAGACCGAAATTATTACTCATGTAATAAAATAATGTATAAAATAATTGTTGCTTCATTTTTTTTCTAGAAGAAATCACAACCATATCACATGTTTCAGATTCACTTCAATGTAACTGAAACTAACACAAATGTATTAAAAATAGTTCGCTTGATACTTACTTACCTGTTCCTTACGAATATATCTAGATAACCGTTGACTTAAAAGAAGGCTAAGCCATGTACCACAAATCTCAAAACCTCTTCTAACGATGTTTAAGTACTTGTTATATCTAGAGAAAACTTTAACGGTTGAAATGTCTCGGAGACTAAGGCAATTTTCTTGCATGTGGGAAGCGCAATGCGTTTTACCTTTGAAATTTTTAGCTGTTGAAAATCTTTTAAAGTCTATTCATGAATTTTTTATTTCAAATTACTCAAAGCTTATGTGATTTTTTCCTTCTTTTTCGTTCGGTCAAAAAGAAATTTCTGTACAGAAATATCTCGTTAATTTATCACTTTTATAAGAAATTTAAATTTAGGATTGTCTTTGTATGTGATCATTTTTTTAATTGAATGCAGGACTTAAAAATAAATTCTGCGCAAGGTTTAAACTTACAAAACATTGTACATTTTCATTTCGTTTAAAAGGAAATTTAAGCATACTTAACAGTTCTTGTTTCGTTATTTAAGTTAAATATCTTCTGATTTATAAGAAAAAATAATTATACGATGATAGAAAGATACTACATGCTAAATCGATTTTGCTCTATTAATCATAGGAGTTCAGCATTCATTTAATTCGGCTGAATAATTTTTGACAGAATGAATAAAAGTGACAGTATAGTTATAAATAATAAGTGAAGCTTTTCTAGACCGGATTACATGAATAATTCGGATTACATGTCATAACTGGAAGTTTGGAGATGTTTCATTCTACAAAGAATTTAGTGATGTTTAGAAATATGTTTAATAATAACATGAAATAAATATTCAATGTAAAATATCTATGCATGATGTCCAGTGGCTTAACGGTTAACGCATTGTGCTGCCGTGTCACAGATCCTGGGCTCGATTCCCGAGTTAGGCGAGGTTTACGCTGTAATTTCATCCCCTGAGTGGGTCGATAAAAGTAAGGCCAAGCTTGCTTAGGATCTAAAACTTTTGTGCTTCGTGATGACAGACTGACCACTTGGCCGATTCATACCCTTCCGTAGCCCAGAGCCATTCTCACGAAGGCGTGTTCGGGTAGAGTAGGCATAGGCCTCCCGTGATCCGTTGCGCTATTGTTTAGCTTAGTTAATGCCTAAGCATAATTTTACCAATCTGTAAATGATAAACCTAGTAGCAAAACTAGTTCAAAAAACGTTAAAAGCATGTTAAAAACACGTTTTTTGACGTTAAGAAGACGTTTTTTAAACACCTTTTAAACTAGTTGTGCTACTAGGGAACAAATTTGTTTAAACTTGTTGATTTTTTTGTGTTTGGTCAGTTATCAAGTAAAGATGTTTCATTTATTTTCGTAAGAATTCAAGTGGATCTAGTGCACGGCAAGCCACGGCGTGAACCATAAATGACCTATCACGAAACATTTTGAGGCACACTCCATCAACACATTGAATGGAGTGCATTAGTCTATGCCTCCAATCACTTGGGGCTGTGCATTTGCACCATTCATCACAGTTCGAAAAGGGTACAATGACTTGTCTCCTCGAACTACATCTAATGGCACAGCACTGACCCAATCGCACAACATCAAGACACATTAGTCGCATGCAAATCATCAAAGCAGGTGCAGTGAGTGTTGGATCAACCCCCGGCATTCGTGGAATATATCATCGATTTTCGAAGGACGAACTCCGCCGCGCATTAAAATGGCAGTTCTGAAAACCAGTTGCCAGTGGTATGTGAGGACACCACTGTATAAAAGAGACATCCGGTAATGATGGTGGATAATTATCCTTCCCAACCCTTCCAGGGAGAGATAAGAATTGAGGACCGAATTCCTCTCTCCGTGTCCCACCCCACTTTTGGGTGAACTTGCAGAAACTATATTAGGGGATATGAGTTCAGAGAGTTAACGCGCGCCGAGGGAGCAAGCAGCATCGATTGGCAAGGGGACGCTAATGGACGTGTCATAGAAATTTGTAACATGTGACGTGTGGAGTGTGGTTTCTTCTTTCCGATATGTGCACCGTCGACGGGATTTCGAGCTCGCCGTTGAGTTCCAACTTCATGTGGTAGCTATCTACGTCGGTGATGTGCTTGAAGAAAAAATTCTGCTCCAGTTGAAAACGAGAATGAATGCGGATTGTGGCTTTTAAAAAGGATGCTAATAGTCTATTATAATTGCATGAAAGTTGGCAACAGAGAATTCTGGACATCATACTTTTTTTTTAATTCTTTCCAGCCTCTGTGTTTAAAGATTAAAAGTTAATTTAAAGGACTTGCTTCATTTTACACAATGCTTTAAAAAAATACCTATCGTTTATCGTCTGAGCAAAACGTCGTTACTACAGAACAACTATTTGAACATTGCATTTCTGATCGATAAATAGGATTGCCACATTATCCGTACATAGTAAGAGTAATCTTTGATATAAAATTATATCTACCCATGAAAAAGGCCATGTTACTTCAGACTGGGACAAGGTACTTTCTAGTACGAAGGATCTCGCAAAATGTGCAAGTATTTGTATAAAAATTGCAATTTTTGCAATCTAACAAACCAGGGATTTTTTTCCCACAAATTTTTAATTAGCTGAACACGATCATTAAATATGGATTCGACTGTAAGTGTTTCAGCGAGTGATTTGGGAATTTAACATGTTTTGCTTGGATACCTTTTTTTAATGAAAACGCTTCTATATTTTTATGTGAAGCTTTATAAAGGATTATGTGTGTTTAAAAAAATATTGATCACGCCCGTGGCACGAAAATGCAGCTCTGTAGAATGGTAAGTGCATGCTTAACATAAATATATAGCTCATTAAAAGTGTGGATGTTACAGAATTTTAAAAGAAATATTCAAATGAACTATCTACAATATCAATACTAATGATTTATTTTAGAATACACGTTGAGTGGCATTCAAGTTACAAAATATCGTTTCATTATTTCTTAGAAAAAGTATTAAAAAAGAAAAAAATGCATATGTAAGTGATTTGTTTACAAATTAAAAAAAACATGTATTATTTTTTATAGCAAAATTAAGATAAATGATATATAAATAGAAGTGATGATGTAGTTTAGATCAATAGCACAGCCTAAAACTTCGGAGACTTTTAATTTCGTTTATTCCTCAATTTTACTAAACGCTTTTATTTAAAAAATGGCAATATGACCTATATAAAATATATGTGTTTATAAAAAATATACAGTAAACTCATGTTATGAGGTCCCATCACAGATGAATCTGTAACGGCGAAAATTTAACCAATGAATTCATAATTTATTTTTTTAGTCATATATAAAAGACAAAGTTGAATAATATGAACATGAAAACAATAAGTAAGTTGAAACTTAAAGCTGCAAAAATATAAATGGCTTTAAAGGTACTACATCCCTTTGTACACATTTCTAAGTCAAATAATTTATGTGGTAACTGGTAAACAATATATGCTCCTTGAATTAAAAAATATTTTTAAAAACACACAAAGCATTTATTTTAAATTTTAAGCGCCTATTGTACAAATAAATTTCATTTTATCCACACGCCATTTCCCCTATTACTAAAAATTAATGATACAGCTAAAAAACGAAATATATTTTGAGGTACTATCTTACTTGGGACAATCTGTTAGATTTTCCAAGCAAATAAAACCCATTAGAATTAATTTACATCATCGATTAAATATAAATTAAAAATTAATGCATTTTATCTCTCAAACTTTGGTTAAAGATATTCAATCTTCGTTTTTATAAAAGAAAAAAAGAAAGTAGTAAAGAAAAAAATTGCATACTGGAACACAAATAAACGTTAAAAGTGTTGAGAGAAGATCAATCAATTAACAGACGATAAAGAAGCTCTCTTCGGAACCTTTAAGTACTAATGTGCTTGTGTTTAAAAAAAACGATTAGTTAAATTTACTAATATGTAGTGTGAAACATTTATTTAGGAATTTTTAAATGCATTAGATTTTAAGTGACACTTTCAGAGTTATTATCGATAAATTTTCTCAAAGATTTCAAGCGATTTAAAGCAGCCTTTTCTTGCACCTTTTTATTTAATGGTTTTCTTTGATGATTAATCTGCTCTTCTAAATGTATTCAACTGTCGTCAAGTGTTTAATTGGTAAGCAAGAATAATTAATCATTTTGTTCTTTGAATTTATGAACATACGCTGTAAAATATTTAAGCATTTAATAGAACTTTCCAGAAATAACACATTATTTCTTCAGTTTCACGTTCACTAGAAGAATTTTTGTAAGACACGGAAGCTGCTTCTCTTTATTTATTAGCAGAAAAAATGCACTTATAACATATATTTCTATTTACAGAAGTTTACAAGAACGTTTAAGAATGTAAGTGATGTATATGTATATATACACATATATATACGTGTGTGTGTGTGTTCAAACCATAATATTGGAATTTTTAACTTAGGAAATTGCAGTTTTATTATTATTATTTTTATTGCTTGTGTGTGTGTGTAACGTCAAACAAACATAAAATCGGTGCATCAGTGTTCAGAATTTACATATTCGCATGCGTTCAAATCATTTTCTTCAAAATTAAAGCCACCACGTACGTGTGCATCAGAAGTACCAAAAATCTTACAGGATCGTTTTAACAGAGGAAACACAAAAATCTTCGAGCCAAGAAATATTCCAATTCTCTTTTGATGATTCTCTTTAGTTTAGACCTTTCAAATCCCCCCCCCCATCTCTCTCTCTCACGCATACACGCAACAGATATATATATATATCCCAGACAGCACATAAGCTTAAATCAAGTTTGACATTTCTTTGAATTTGACGCATTAATGCAAGCTTGACAGTTCAACTCATTCTAATCTGGCAGCACGCTTGCAGGAGTCAAGTTGAATTGTCAAGCTTAAATACAGCTTGATTTAAGCTTGAAAATTGATACTCGCGTGATTTTTCCTTTTTAAAGGAGCGTTGATGGCGCCATCTGTGAAAGAGAATGGACATTAATTGTCTAGCGTCCTCAAATTTGCTGAAATTTCGTAAAAGATATGTTTTATTTTATATTACCAGTGCCATATTACCGGCAGGGCAAACGGGGCAACTGCCCAGGGCCTACAGATTTTAGGGCCCAAAAATCTTACATCTTACACTTTTGTAATTTTAAACTAAAATTACAAAGGATAAAAAAAATTCAGAAGTTAAATAATTTTTTTAATTATAAAGTATGAACAATGAAAATAATTCAAATTTACATTTGTATAAATTAATTTTAACTTATTTTTAATTCTTCGAAATGCTCTATATCAATATAGCATACCAATATGTAGGAAAATAACTAACCACATTTGTAAAGAGAATTTTTAGCGTTAAAAAATAGCAAAATTTTTCAATTATTTGTTATTTTAAGAAATATTTACAAAAATGACTAAAGTGTTTGTATTCCCTACATGTTAGCAACTGTGATATAGCATTTCGAAGTAACCTTTAACTATCTGTTTCTTTCATTTCAGATTACTTAACACAAAATTTGTGTTAAGTAAACCCATTCTATATTTCCAAATATTGAAATTCTTCAAAATAAAATACAATTATACTACGAAATTGATTTCAAAATCAGCCATTTGTCTCGATTTTGACCAGCAGTATTGCTTCATGAGTGTTGCGGTACTGAAAGTTTTAAAAAGTTTTAATTTCATTTATTTTGATGCATTATTTTAATTTTGATGCATCCCATGGAAAAATAAAACAAACAAATAACACATCGCCCACTTATCAATCTGGCGAGAAAACAGCGTGGTAAGTCACTTCAAACTTTAGTCATATCTGCACAAGGCTCCGGTGGCGGAATGGATTGCGTGCTCGATTGCGAAGCCAAAGGGCCTGGGTTCTATTCCAGCGACGAACATTCGATGGAAACAAATTAAATTGAAATTTCAGCGTAGAGGGGGAAAATGCGCGGAAAAAAAAATTATATGGGGAGCGTTAGCCAGAGGGCGCCCCGTGTATTTAGAAAATTTTTTAAGCTTGAAATGTCAAGCTTGATTAAAGCTTGAAATGTCAAGCTTAATGCAAGCTGGGCAAGTATAAGCTAGAATACTTAATTCAAGCTTGCATCAAGCTTACACGCTTGGAATTTTCAAGCTTAATTCAAGCTTGCTGCAAGTTTGATGCAAGTTTGCTGTGCTGTCTGGGATAGTATATAAAAAATAAAAAACTATAAAATTAAATTAGAAAAAAAAGTATAAAACACATTTTTATATATTTTATACTACAAAAAAATATCATTGTTAATCAATGGTGCAATATCAATATGGTTAAAATTTCTGCTACGGATATAAGTCATATACTGTGCATTGTTACAAACTATAATAATACATTTATATATATTTCACAAATATATTTATTTCCTTCGTCTAACATACGTAAGATAGAAAATAATAATAAGTAAAAAAAAAACATTAATAAATTGCACTTATTTATTTTTTATCCTTCAATCATTTAAGTGAATGAACGTGCCTAATTCAATAAAAAGTTTCCAATTTTTTCCTTCAAGCACATTTGTTACCCAACATTGGAAGTTGAAGGATTTTTCTATTCTATTTTGGTATATTTTTAAGTAAACAAATGATATCGAACAATTGAAAGTCAAACAGTATGAGTCTAATTCCATTCTATCTTCTAATACAACATACAATTATTTTTAAAATAGTCTGTAAAACAGATCTTCCTTAAACGCAACCACAAAAAAATTGGTCGTCTTTATGCATACCATTATTTCTATCATTTTTAAAATGATCAAAATAAATAAATAAATAATCAAAATAATATTAAATAAACAATATGTCTACCAAATGCACATAATTTTCTGCTTAAAAAATTGTATAACAAAATATTTCTTAACAGACAAAGGCGTCCAGAAGCGCGCGCAATTTGAATTTTAAAGCTAGCGCACATAAAAAGTTGAATTCACAGTTACGGGAGATATCAATGAGTTTAGCGTCTTAGCAGAACTCTCCCGCTAGAAATCGCTCAGTGAGAAGTAAGTTACGTGAAATAGCGATAAAAAAGAGAGGGGGGAAAACGCAACGGGAAAACTGAATACAAAGGAATTGATCAGGTGCAAATATTCCGGCCGGGAATTGAAATTTACTTATTTCCTTTTTATATTCTTACTTCGTGCATAACCTGTGACGAAAAAAACTGTGAAAAGAAATATTCTATAGGTCTTTTCTTTTTCTTCTTTTTCCTAGATTTTAATATTGCGTGACGCAGTGCTTTTACATATTTTTTTAAGCAGGTGCTGTTATAAAATTAAATTTTTTCACAAAATCTCTTGAATTGTTGTAAAATACAGCTTTTTTACAGTATTATTTGACATTGTAAAAATGTATCATTTTCTCGCATGTTCGCATCATTTTCCAAATACATGTTACCATACGAATAAAATACAATTGTGATCACATATTACTAATTTATGGTAGAATACTTATAAATATTTTTGAAGAAGGCTATTTCTTTAAAATTATATTCAAAAACAAAATAATTCATTACACAGTGCGTAAAAAATTATAATCTCTGACATTGGAATATGTTTTTTTTTAAAATAGTTACTTATTTTTTTTCTAAAAAATACTTAATTTATGTTATTTAAAAATATGGAATTGCTCTTGCAAAATGCATCGGCACACTTTTAAGATATTAGCCATTAAAATTGGTCACTACATTTCCTTCCTTTTCCCTGAATTGATAAATGAATACTTTTATCCGGTAACAGTATAAGGTTTCATCATGAGAACACTGTAAAAATAAATTTAAAATTCTTCAGACACATAATTAATGTAAGTTAAAAAATGCTTATAGCACCTACTGCAATGCATATTCTTAAATGAGTAACATACTATCACATATAAAATTATACGATGACATAATTACAAATTTCTGCAAGTTGGAATCCTTTCAATGTCTAGGCATGAAAAAGCGAAATGACTAGAATATGTTATATTTGATTCCCATAGAATTTTTTTTTTCATTTATGGGCAAAAAATAATGAATTACCTGAACATAAATATCATGATTATAAATGTCTGCATATACCGTACTAATAAAGTAAATATATTGAAAAATATATTATTAAAACAAATTACGAATTATTCCAGTAATTTAATATCATACAAAAATAATATTAAAAACCACTTTACCTAAAATTCACTCCTTCAAGTAGCACAGCTCCTAAAGTAAATGATTTTATCAAGTAATAAATCTCATATCAAAACTTGAGTCATCTTTTGATTAAAACATCACATAACAGTAATAATAATCTTCAGTTAAACACCTATTTGCAAGACGATTGATAAACAAATTACTGTGAAACAACATGATCTGTCAAATAGCATTTTCCAATTCCGTCATATAATCAGTTGGCTTATGTCAGTGAATGTGCTTTTACTCATATTATAAATGATAGATCACTAGTCTAGCACAGCAATTAGCATCCTAAAATAACAAGCCTTTTCAAACTGGAACGCATTTGGTCTGAATTTGTAAGAAGTATAGGTATGCCTGCATTATATAACTCAATGCATATTTAAGTAGTGTGTGTTTGTGAGTTTATCTATTTTGCTGATAGTAAATTCTGTGAAATCAAGGGTGTAACAAGAGCGTCATTTGGAATAGACATTGAGAGATTTACATGATATTTTAGTTTAAACTGATAATTACAATTAAACATTCCAGAGTTTGTTGATTAGAAAATTTTCGATGCTAAGGATTGAAAATGGTATACCATTATCACAATTTGACATTTAATACCCCCCCATATATATATATATATATATATATATCATTTACCATCAAACAAAGAAATTTTTAATACTCAAACACAGTTTAAAGTTGATTGCTTGGTTATTTTTACAATTTTTCAAAGTAATAAAGTTTATCACAATCAGTAAATAAGTAAATATTTTAGAAATGAGCTCAAAATTAATAGAAATTAGAACGCGTTTACAAAAAAAGAAAAAAAATCATTGTATTATCACATACAGTTATAATTTTTTAAACATACATAGAAATGTAGAATATTTCCATTCCAGTTAAAATAATCATACATTTGTTTAAGAAACAATTTTCTGAATACGTGATTTCTATTTTTCCCTGTCTACGATTTATGGATTTTTTCCGTGATATATAAGATACAATATGGATTCTATAATTAACCCATGACAAGTGCAGTATAAGGGGTATTTGTCTAATATGACCACAATTAGAGAAAAAAAACGGCCATATTATAAAGATGGTCACTTTACAAGAGCGGTGGTTGTGAAGTGAAATAGCACAAAACCAGTAACTAGAGACAGGTTTTCAATTCATAAAAGTGGCCATTCTAATATGCCTCGATGTATTTTTATTCAAATGCATGATTCGAAATACCTGAAAATTGAAAATTGCGTTTTTTTGAAGAGCTCACACAAAAGCTACAGTTTGACCCCTAATAGAAGTTTGAATGGTTTTCTTTCATTAATTCTAAATTGAGCCGCTCAGAAACATTATTATGAAACATCCAAATAAATTACTTTAATCTCTTCATCAGCATATACTTGTATTCAACTTTTTTTTGTTTTATATCGAAACTTGTCAAATGCATACAATAAACAACCCAGCAGATTCTTTTGCATTGTGCTCTACCAGATCGATACTTCTGTTCTAACTACAAGCTCGGAAAAATATTGCTTTCTCTTGCCTGTCTTTATTTTTTTACCGAAAGAACTCTGAAGAACTCTAACCTCTCGTTCGTATATTTTATTTGAGCAGAAAAGAACAAAACAAAACAAAAATATTTCGGTTTTATTAACGTTATTTTTGGTCTCGTCGCTCCTTTGTGAATTTGCAGTCATATAATTATGCAAGTTTGCATAATATTTTAGAGTATTTGGGAAAAAGAACTAATAAACACTGGAAGATATATTTCGTTACTTATTATGAAGATAACAGAAATAAATTATGTATGTACACTGTATAAATTAAGTTCTTAACTTATGTCCGACAGAATAGTTTGGAAATTATGAATTTTAGAGTGACATAATTTGAACCGTGGCTTTCGGGGAATGCTCTTAAGTATAACTGATATGATCAGTTTAATAAACGCGTATTTTTAAAAAAATTCTGTCAAATTTATCATTATGTAGTTTCTTCTTTACAAAGAATCCATTTCTATAAATTATTTTTTAACACTTGTTAGATACAATCAAAAAACTAGATAATACAGGAAATTAGGACATTTCACATATTCGTTTACGTTATCGGAAATTTTACTGACCAATTTTTAATCCTCTTATTATCTTCATATTCCGTACATACACATTCTCTGTTTTACAAGACTTCAAATATTAATCACTATCCATTGTGCACATGTCTGTAAGCCTAATGATTTTGTATTTATGTGTGGAATGGATATTTTAAATAATATTCACATAATAATACTCATTTCAAATAATATTCATATTCACATTTAAGTAAATAACATCAAATAATAATAAATAAATAATAATAATTAAGTAAATAATAAAAAAATTAACTAAATAATAAATCATAACAAATAATATTCATATGCACATTCAAGTAAATTTATATTGCATAATATTTAAATTTTAGATTAGATTATAGTAGTAGTTTGGGACTCAATCCTTGAATTTTAAATAATGTTTAAATCCAGGTTTTCTGTCGAAAGTCTTTATAGCACAGTTTTAGAATTAAAAAAAAAGAGGAATTGAAACTTAAAAGAATGAAGGTTATCTTCATTTATTGTTTTTTGTAGTATTAAATATCAATAATTTCTTATAAAATAAGATGGATATTAGTTTCTTTTACAGCAGTATATAATTTTATTGAAACTTATAACGCATACTTATAGAAACACAAATAAACAAATGCTTAGAGAGATTACTACATAAGATTAACAAGCTTTAGTGTTAAATAAAAGGTTATAAGTGTATACTATTCTGAAAGTTAAAACGATAACGATTTCTCATAGGGGGTAAAATTTGGCTAAATAATATGCAAATCTTTACATAATGGATATTTAAAAACTATCATTATAACAAAAAAAAAAAATCTGGAATTTTGAGAAAAAGTTCAACCGTAGTAATTCGTTACAGCTTTTGTAATATTCAGCTTACTTCTAAATCCTGAAAAACCTCTCTAAAAAAAAAGATAATAAATGTGTTTCAGAATTTGTTTAGCACTTATGTGAGCTTTGCACATCTCAATTAACATTTCTAATTCGCCTTGGAATTCTTACGTCTGAATTCTCAAACATTCCAAGGATCAGTTGAAATTACGAAAATATTCACCTTTCGAAATTCCTTGTCTGAAGTGCAGTCGTAGCACGAATGTATATGGAGTTTAAAATGCCTTTTACATTTGTTTCATAAATGAAAATATTATTTACATATCTGTAATTTTCGATGTTTCCTGAGTGCTTTCAAATTTCATTTAAACCACTTTGTTTATTCGAGAGTTTTTTCAAGTGCAATTATTATTTTTCAAGATAGAAACTGACATGAAACAGATCACACGGTTGTGTACTTCTTACCTCTAAATTTAAATAATTTTAAAAATAGATTTATATAACATTACTTTTTAATTTTAATTTTCTCCTCAGAATGATGAGATTTCACCACTTTTTAACACTCTTAAGCAAATCCAATTGCGATTATAGAAATTAATGCATCTTATTCCATAAACAGCGCCAAAATGTCCCTTGGTCGTGACTTTTGGAAGTAATTGTTTCTCTTTAATAATCTAAATACCGTGGCTCATTATGTTCACCCATCAAAACTGGTTAGGCTATGTTCAATACTTTACTCGCTAGAGGGTGTTACTTGTTTTACTCTGAACACCTCGAGTTATTTTACTACTACCCGGCATGTTTCATTTTAAAAGCGAGTTCTGTTTATAAAAGCGAGTACAGTATAAAAAGCTTTAAATTTGTTCATAGTATAATATTTTCTATATAAATATTTAAATATTGCTTGTAAATGTACTGCTGTTCTTCCAGAAAGTTTTATGAGTTAAACAGCTTTTTATGATGCTGCATACGAATTTTTAATTTTATTTTACATATTAAAATATTACTAGTCCAAAACATTACACAATATCAAATGCTACTATGACGCCAATAGACTGTATAAATGTATCCAGCTGTGCTTCAAAGAAATATAATTAAAAAGGATTCAAATACAATTTAAGAAAACATGCAAAAACATGTCATTAATATATTCATTAATGTCCATCATTTACTTACGGAATGTGTTAATTATGCGTTGTTCTTGCGAAGATTATAAGAAGGCACGGTATAATTAAGTGAATAACGAAATATACGCGGTAGCGTTACTAACTTATTAACATGAGCATAGCATTTTTATTTTATTCGTAACTTTATTTTAAAAAAACCTCATATTCACCCCCATCCCACCGACTCCCACTTTTCGAATCAAAATAATTTCCAAGACGCTTTAAAATATACTTTTATACTCAAGTTACATCAGAAACAAATAAAACTTCTTAACGAGCGAATAAAAATCAGATAATGAGAAACCTGGGAGAAAATTATTTCTCCCCAAACTCTCCCAGCGTTAAACTTGCTTAACCAGAGGAACCAAAGCAGGCCGGTATACACGCACCTCAGAAAGAAGGCGTTGATGGAGAAATTATTTTAATAAAAAAAATCTCGTCCCAAACAAACTTTCATCATTAAAAGATATTTTATTCTCTTTTAAAGAGAGATCGGAAGAAAAATGTCTTACCGCGGCAATTGTCCCACGATTAGTTTCCTACTGAACGTTCCAAAAATGTTCGTTAAAATCCAATAATGAACAATTTTCATCGCCGAGTGTCCCAAGGAATAAACTCATTAGCGAGCGGCAGCACGTGTTACTAATATAAAATCCAATGGCCATCAGGCAGCATATGTTTCCCGCAGACTTGGTTTGATGGATTGTGTAATTTTTGTGCGGAAACAGTTGATAACAAGCATTATATTAATTTTTTCGATTTTTATTTCATTTTATTTAATTTTTTCGGTAACATCATAGTGTTTAGGAAACTAAATTTGTGGTTTACCGCCCGCAGAATGCATATGCGTAGTAAAAATGATATTAAAACAAGTTAAATGTGCTTAAGCAAGACTAAATGAAATTATATACTACATTAAATGAAATATATATATATATATATAATATATAATAGCTTACTTATGTAAAGTGAAATCCCAAGATAATCCATTGATAAAGTGAAAAAAATATAAAGATAAAAAAGTAGATAGCACATGGTGCCAATTAACGAGCTTATACCGGATAAGTGTTTAAATATAGCCTTTTAAGGCAATGAAAGAGTGGATAAATTATATATATAGTGTTATGGTGTTGCTGCTGCTGCTGTTTTTATTTAATCAGTGTAAAAAGCAATATCTTTTTTCTGTATATTTGAACCTTTTAGTATTTGGCAACTCCTATACTTTCTTCTTTCCACTTTTACACTTTCATTTAGTGGCAACACCATTTTTCACTTTTTACAATTCTTAGCATTGGCAACACATATCAACTGTTCAAATAAAATTTCCATGTGCTCAAGGTCTGGTATGTAAAATTATCTTTCTAATTTTTGTTATCTTTTTGATTTCTTCTTTCCTTTATATAGTAGGGTAGGGCCCAGATGTGTGGAGTTAATATCTCTTCTGATATGCCACACAACCGAAACCCTACTGTTTGGTTTACTGTAAATTATAATCCACTGTTTGTGGCCCCTGACGATGGTGACAGTGGTTATAATTTCCGTTCCATTATACTATCACAATAATTCTTGCACCTTATTTGGATTCAAAATCTGGTTTCTAATTCTTGATAATAGCTGTTAGTTTTATGCGAGATATGTCTTATTTGTAGAATGTTTTGTGTTTTACCTTTTAGTTATATATATATATATATATATATATATATATATGTATGTGTGTGTGTGTGTATTAAAATTCTGCTTGTTAAATAAATATATGTCATACGATTATGGTTGGTTTCTGTTGTATTTATCAGACGCCTTTATAAAATCATTATTGCTTATGTGTTTCGTTTCGAAATAAATATTTCTTAAAATAAGTCCACAATTTACCCAAAGTTAATTATTTCTAAATGAGCAATATATTACAAATTCGGTCATTGGTGGGATTAAAATGATAGCTTTATACAGTTTAAGCTAATATTATCTTAATTGATTCAATAAAGTTAACAGCAAAATGTGTTTACTAAAATTTATCGTATAAATTAATTAGCTTAAATTCCGTAATTGTCCTTTGATACATCCATATAGTGCATATTTTAAACATTCCAACTTTAAAATTTAATTCTTGAAATATTTAAAATTGTTTGAATGAATGCTATAGCTATAAAATGCCCTAAAAATATTTTGTTTGAATTGGGCCATGCTTTTGTTAGACAATTTCAAGGAAACAACAAAAAATGTTCCTTTACTCTGGCAAAAAAAGTGTATTTTAATTAAGAATTGTCTTAGTTATATTGAAGTTTAATTATAAAACAATGCAACTCCTTCAAAATATTTTGTTAATCGAGTAGTTTTAGAAAATCTGACTTCTAGTTGACTTCTAATTTTATTTTTTCTCCCTGCGTGGCTGCTGTCAATGTATAACATATTTACAGCTTTTTTCGTCTATATCTTGGTCTACCTGATATTCTCTAGCAAAGAGTTCTTCTATTAGTGGTTAGTTTTTTGCAAAATAGGAATTTTTTCCCAAACTTTAGTAAAAAAAAATTGTTTACGGAAGAGAATGTAATGTAAGATAAAAATTTTCAGTTGAATATAATTTACTAATTTTATTTAATACGATAAAAGTAGGTGAAATCTTAATATAATTTTCTGCCGTTGCCACTGTATATTAAGCATTAAATTTATACCTAAGTTTCATGCACATATCACCTTATTAAACAACAGGGTTTATTGCCAAAACTGATTTAAAAAAAAAGATGCAGTTTCTAAAAATTATTGTATAATGAACTTAAAATATGTGAACTTTCGAAACATCTACTTTGAATATGTAGTATATGAAATGTATGCAAAGTTGCTCTGAATAAATAAATGAATTTGAATGTTTATCGAAAATTTCAAACAGAAAGCCTCGAATAAAAACTTCGGAACTCGATCTTGTCGTTTTTCTATGTATAAAACTATATAAATTTTGAAACCTCTTTTAGAATTTTTTTTCTTTTAGCATCCGATTTCAAAAAAGAAATATTAAAGAAAATCTTTTGTTGCATACATTTCTAACAAACCCACTTTATTCTTCCGAAATATGCTTCGAGAAAGAAATGCTTGCTGTAAATTTTAGCGCCAGCAATAATAAAAATAAATTGTTAGCCTACCTGATATATTTAAATTATAAAAATGCTTTGCGAAATTTTCGGATAAAAATGTCTTTTATTAAAATAATATGCAGTTTCGGTTCATTTTTTTGTTTTATTTATTTAGTTTATGGAAATGAATATTTTTCACAGAAAATATTATTCATCTATACATCTACGCATATTTAAAAACACAAAAACAGTGTGTGTGCAATTTTAACTTTTACAATTTACTGGATCCCTTGTACAGTGCGTATTTTGCAGGATATAATTATTTTATATTCGTACGCGTAACATGTACGGTGTGACGCAAATCATATATTTATTATTGACATTAATAAATTATTCAGATATTTTTTTTAATCTGTTACAATGAAGCATTTTAACTTTTTGTTTCCGTTCTCATTTATTATCTTACTTTGGATTTTAAATTTTGAATTTTTTTCTCTTCAAGCAAAAACTGTGACGAAAGAAAATCATATCATTTAAAAATATATCTTCCTTTTTTATTTTGTAATCTTAACGCGTTTGCATTTTGCAATCTCCAACGAAAACTGGCTTTTGATTTTGGATTTTTTTATTGTTACATTTGATGTAATGTACATGTTTTCAAAGCTATCCAATTAATTCCTAAAGATTTTGAAAATAGGAAATTTGTTACAGTGCTCTTTGGTAAATATTTATTATAAAAATATCATAAAACAAAAAATGTAGTAGTGTTTTACTTTAAAAGATTAAGTTAATATTCTCATATATATATATATATATATATATATATATATATATATATATATATATATATATATATATATATATATATATATATATATATATATATATATATATATGTATGTATGTATGTATGTATATATGAAATATATACACATATATCAAATATATACTAAAAAAATCAATATTCGATATTTATGTCATGCCAATTTTTATTCATCACGTGACTCCTAAACAATCAACTGTGAAAGTATCATCTGTCGATACTATACTCAGTCTTTCAATCTGATTGGCTCAAGTGTACTCTAACCCTGACTGAAATTTTCTCATATAAAAATCTTCTTTTAAAGAGCAGATAAAATCGAAGTAGGAAAAAATAAAACTATGATTGCATGCAAAACACCACCAACTGACTGAAATGCACGCTCATCATTTTTACACAGATTCTTGGTTTATTTTCAGTACTATGGCAGCATGTATCTGTTATTAAGAAGCGGTCATAGTATGGTGACCTTCAAATTATTTAAATTATAGAAATCAGTTTAATGAACAAGAATGTATTTTAAGCTTAATTTCACATAAAATTTCAAATGAAATAAAAACATAAGGGCATCAAGCCCGGCCAAGGGGTGGGGGGAATGGACAAAAATTGCCCCCGGACAGGGCTTTAAGGAGCCCCGGAATTGGACGGAAATTTTACCATGAACAAGCTTTTGAATATATGGCCTACGGGAAATTTAAAGTGTAATAATACTACACTGCTAAAAAAAAATTAGAGCAAAAATACTCATTTTTTAAAGGGGTGGGGGGCTGTTGACAGGGGTTGAGTGCCCGTCTCAGAACTGCCATGGGGTCGAAAATCTTATCGTCGGACCGGACAGCATCGTTCCCAGGATCACAGTATTTAGCTCATGTATCTAAGGAATGTTGTTTTTCACTCGTCTAGAAAACGGAAGTTCTGCTAATCTCTAGAATCTGTTAACTTTTCAGCTAAACGAAATCTGAAAATTATCAGCTGAAGTAGTTAAAACTACATTATAACTATTATTACCTAGATTTTATAGATTACCTAGATTATCTAGATTTTATTACTATTATCTAGATATTATTATTATTATCTAGATTATTTCTATTCCGTTCTGCTTTTGAACTCCATATGGAAGTGTCTTGAGGATTGGTTGCAGTCTTATCTTTTGGCATATATTCCTCAGTGACGGGCATCAGGTATAATTATCCAAGATATAATTGGATTATAAATTGTATACCTTGAAGAGACGAAATTTAAACCATACGAATACGAACTCTGATAATAAAATATAATAACACCGTAAAATCAAACTTAACATATTTCTGTCACAGTTGGAAAAATTTTCCATAGGTTTTAATTTCATAGGTTTTAATAGGTTTTAATGATTTAAGAAGCACCACGTGTGTTACGCCTAAATCAGTATAATAGAGTACATTCTATATTTATAAAATCCCTTGCATCTACCATTTCTGTCTGTGCATGGCAAATGCTGAGCCAATTTCGAAAATTTACTTACGTTAATTCATATTTCAAAATTAACTTACTTTAAGAATCGATCAAGCTAACATTGAAAATGACACGAAAACAACATCTGAGCACCATTTTATTATCAGTTCATTTCAGAGACTTATAACGGAATATAAAGCCCACTGCTACTTTTACAAGTATAGTTAGTTGGTGTTAGTTATATGCAGTAAAGTATTAAGAAATACCTTTATAATTCACGAAATTGTTTCGGTTATTTAATTCATGGAACACATAAATAATGTATGTTGAGAGAACGCTCGTTTGTGAGACTTATTTCATCAGCAACGTAAGTACGCAGACGACTGAAACAACCACTGCATTGATTGTGCATTATTGCAAATGTCAGCTCCGACATTTTCGATTACATAACTGCAAAATGTAGAAATCACTCGCCAAAATCCTTAATCCCGACCTGAAACTTTGCGCGCATGCAAATATAAATCAATTAGCGAAAATCCGCCCCTCTTTTCTATCGGACGCTTAAATTAAATCGCCCCTTTGTTTACTTAGCGCTTAAGCCGCCGAAAAGCTTGCGACGCGCACAACGTAAACAAACGTGCATTTTCTCCGCTTATCTCTGCATTTTATTCTAAACAGGTATAAAGGAGAATTTTTTTGTTTTCATTTATTTATTTTTATTTTTATTTTTTATTCTCTAATCTTATTTCACGTCACAACCGCACCATACATACGTAATATGAAAAAATAAATAAATAAATAAAAATTATAATTTGAAAAAAAAAGAATCGCGCTCCCTAGGCGTGACGTTGCCGGCTTTACTTTTTTTTTCCCCTTCACGTTTTTCTTGTGACGTCACTGATGACGTCGCGGATCCGCTGCTTACGGGAATCGCAGGAAGTTTCCCTTCATTCTACCGTTAGGCCGCACTCACGTGCGGAGGTTGCCTCTGCTCCTTGTGCGATCCGCTGAGCTTGCTTGCTCTCCATCTTCCTTTATTTTTTCTTATTTATTTTTTTTTCATCTTGTTATTTAGAAGAAGGTGAACCCGCGCTTCTGATATTTCAATGGATTTTATGAGATGAAGAAGCGTTTTGTGTGCGAGCGTCGGAAAATCAAAAAGGTGCGTGTGAAATATTATTTATAATTGTGTTCGAATTCTGCGTTTATTTGCTTTTTTCGAAAAAACGGACATATTTTAGTTTTTATCTCCTAACCGCGCTGCGGTTTATTTATTTATTAATTAATTTTTTGCCCATAATTGTAAGGTTAGCATAAATTGTACGGATGCACATACAAATATTTCTTTTATTGCATCAAAAGTTTACTTTATTTCTGGTTATTTTTTATAAGTGGCAGAAATAAATTATGAAATTAACGAATCCTTACAGAAAATGCTTTCATTACTTTTTTTAGTTAGCTCTCTATTGGGATGTAGTAGACTAACATTTTATCAAGTTCGGAGTAATTTATAAAATAAATATTTGCATAGTAACCTATAAAAAAAAACCATTTTTTCAATTGGTTTTGTTCTATTACTTTTCTTGTGTGTGAGTTATGTATAATTTACACACGAAAAAAAATATTATAGAGATTTATATATTATTCATGCAGCTTTAACGTGTAGTGAAAATCGAGTTAAGTAAATATAAATTTTCAATATTTATATAGTTAAATAATGTTATAACTTAAGTATATATGCATAAACTATTACTAACATTCCCAGTTTTTTAAATGGTTATAGCTTTCAATTTGCCAGTTTTTTTTTGAGGGGGGGTTGTTTATTTTTAAAATTTGTAACAGTTAATTTTTTCCTCTTTTGCAGTACCAGTATTAATATTAAGAATATGCTCCTTAATGTTATGTATATTCATGTGTTAGATATACTTAATATATATATATATATATATATATATATATATATATATATAAATATATAATCTAAGTAAAAAAATTAAGAATGAGTTTTGTTTATTTCAATCTAGAAACTATTATTTTTGCAGTATGCATCTTTTTAATTATGCTATATTTTATTAGCAGTAATCATGTAAAAGCTAATACTTCATGACAGTTTATGCAAATAAAAAAATGTGTATTTTAAATCCCTCTCAAAAATTTTAATCGCGTTTCATTAAAAGATTCAACAAGAAGTTGAAGCATTATCATTTTATATTTTCTTCCAAAGTCAAACATGTATTCAGGTGTACAGCTCCGATACTTTATTTTTATTAGTTACTTGAATATTTTGCACTTAAATACTTTTTATTATTTTTATTTCTTTTAATCCATTTAATTTATGCCAGGAGTTTAAAATTAAAAAAGGAATTATTCAAAATTATTATCTTGGTTTTATTATGTTTTACATCATGCATGTTAAACAGTTAAAATATATATAAACTAGAATTTTCAGAAAATTGAGTCGCAAGCAGTTTTAGCACCTTAAATTTAATCGAAATTCCAAATAAACTAAAGTAAGACTACTTTTGGATATGACTTTGAATTATTATTTTTTTAATTTAATTTTTTGATTATAAAGTACATTAACTATTTTATAAAAATCTCTAAAGTATTTTTATTTTATTCATTTATGTTTCAATGATGATGCATTATATGCATCCTATGCTTAATTATTACAAAAATTAATAATTGTGAAATTAAATTTAGAATATATTTATACTTTTGTTAAAAATTTTTATTCAAAATAAATCAAAACAATTAGTTAATTATTAACAAAATTTACAAATAAACAGACTCTTTCAGAAAATCTTAATTGCACATGCAATTTTAATACTGAACAAGAATGAGCAATATTTTCTATGAAATTATTTTGTACTAATGCTTTTCAAATAAGATTATTTTAAAATAACATAATGTATTATTTGTCTACTTGTAACATGGAATTGCACACCATTCTTAAGAGATCACTGCTCAGTCATTTAAGAAAAAGACAATAATCATTCAAAAATAATCAAATGCACCTGTAATCAACTACATGTTATATCTAGAAAATATTTGACTTTGTTCAAAACGATTTGGAATAATGAATTCTATTGAAACCGTATTGCTTATCACAACTTGCCTGCACGATTCCATAAAATTTTCTTTCAATCACTTTGAGAGTGCCTTTATATAAACTCAAATATGTGATAAACACTTACCTCTGTAATCGAATTAACAGTAATTTATAAATTATTCTCATAAGTCTCCTATTGAAAAGGGCTAAAATAACTTAATTAAAAATGATCAAAAGGATTCCGATTTCCTCTTTTAAATACTATTACCAAGTATTAATCCGTCTGTATTCAGTCGATGGGATTTATTTACTTTGGTGAAATGATTGTTTATGAATTTTAGCATATACATTAATCACTAGCTTTTATAGCATGTAAATGAGTGTACTGACGTATAGATTACTTGTGTTGAATTTTAAGGAATATATCTCATTAGACAGATACGGTAGGTAATAGTAAAATCAGTCTGCAAAATCAGTAATATTGTGTAGAATTCAGGCAGTACTCCAAAAATCGTTTTATGATTTACTGCTATGGATTCAGATATTCGTAAGCACAGAAAACGATTTATATTTCTAACTGATTACATACGACTGAGGATCAGAAATTTTTATTTTGAAAAGATTTAGACATTCTGTATTTCGAAAAAAAGTAGACATATTAACTTTTATTATGGATGGTTCGATTCCAAATTTATGCCTGTGTTAAGCATTTTTAATTTGGCGCTGAGAAATTATTTGGAAACAATTATTGCAAAAGCAATCTCAGTATTAGTAATTAATTTTTTAATTATAATATTAGTGAAAATGAATTGTAAACTTATCATATACCAAATACATTAGTTTTAATGACCAAAGATTAGTAATTTCTTTTTTAATCAACTATAACAGATTTTAAACTTTAGCATGTTAAATAAATTTAATACCAAATAACTATTTTTCCTGCACTAAAACGTTACCATCTGTAACTCGATGTAAGTTTATCTTGATTTTATATACCTAAAAGTTTAATGAAACGAATTAGATACATATAAATATTTAAATTAACGAAGCTTTTCTCCTATTAAATATTTAGAAATAATGCAAACAATTCTAATAATGATCAATTTTTCTGTTGTGTTTCATTAGTTCATAATTAATGCAATTTTTTGTGCATTGCTAATGACCTAATGAAGCACAAAAGTAAAATTCAAGGATTTACTACAAAAAGGAGGTATCTCCAACTAACGAGAGTTTGAAGTCACATGTGCAATTCTGCAGCAAAAAATAATCTCTTTCTATTAGCACTAAAAGGTTGCAGCTCCAATCGTAAGTTCTTGTGTTGCTCCAGAGACGAAGCTGTCTGTCTCGTTCGTTTGTGTCAAATCTCTAGTCATACTGATTTTACGAAAACTTGAATCCCTCAGTTTTGAGCAATCCTTTCGACTCCATTCCATTTTTTTTTTGTATATATTCTTCAAAACATGAGTATAATGTATAGTGAATGATATAAGATTCTTGAGCACACATTGACTGAAATCCGTACATCTCAAGTTATATTTAGAATATCCTTTCAATGCTAAACCGCCACTTCGAGAATCAAAAATCTCAGATAACTTGGTGACAAACATATTAACCTTTCCACCTTTATAACATTCTGTAACCTGTTTATCAACTACTTCAGAGAACACGCGTGTTCTTGTCTTTTTTCCCCCTCCACCTCTGGAATCGCCTCTTAAACATAATGAAAATTGCATCATTTTGTATTCTTCTGATGACTTTTACCCGTTACGACTCGTTGAACTTGTTAATATCTTCCATTCTGTCTTTGCAATGCTTAACAAAATGGGTAGATTCTGCATACTTCCGATACTTTCTGTGCGGCAGAACGGAACACTTCTGCCATTGTTCAAGTCCGGTGAAACGATTAACTAAATTCAAGGTTCTTCTTTTCCCGTTACTTTATCTAAAGAGCATGTGACTTAAAAATATCTTCATACGTGAAAACTTTCAGTAACATATTTAGTGCGGGGGTTGATACTTAGTTATTAATGAAGACAGGACAATAATGGAAATCAGCATAATTTTTATTAATTCTATATTTTATGTTAGAAATTTATTTATTCAGAAGCATATCGTCATTGTCGAACCATATCTACCATGTGCTAAAAGTTTATTTATTATCATCAACTTGTATTAGCAGTTATTATTTGACAATAGTCTACCTGATTCACACGACATATATATTTTGGCGATCACAGTTCACAATTCAATAGGATCACAGTTCACAGTTCAATGCGATCACGTAAAATGTTTAGTGTCACATAGAAGTCTTTTTATACGAAAATTTGGTTAATAAACTAGCGATAATATTCAAAATGTCGAAATCTCTAAAAAGTGCGCACAGCAGATATTCATTTGACAACGGCAATATCAAACTGATTTTTTTTATATCTAAAAAATACATTAATCAATAGAACGTATTAAAATACTATAAAACGTTTCTGAAAAAAATGTTACATGCGGTGATTATATTTGTATATTTAATAAATAAGCAATTCAGAAATACAGATTAAGCATTTTTTTAATATGTTTATATTTTCTCAGATTTTTTGACAATCATGAGTAGATGTTTTAATAATAATAATAAACAAATTATACAGTAATTGGTCAAATGAGCTCTTTGATTGATTTATTTAGAATAATGTTTAATAAAATATATAGAGGAAATATTAAAGCACACCATTGTACCTAAAATTCATATATGGAACTATTTAGCCAAATCTGATAAACAACTGCCTAATCACAATCCTTTATTTGTTGTTTATATAAATTCCAGAAGAGAAAAAAAAAATTAGATGTTAAATATACATCAAATGTAGAAATAAATAGAGTAAAATTATGTCATTATGTCTAATAATGTAAAACAATATTACGCCCTGATTATGCGTAATAAAATATAATAAATTAAAAATATTTTAAATCATAATCGTTTGTAATATCGCTTTACATTATTCATATTCGATTTTCTTCTTTACTGTATCGCAGATTCAAGGCAATTCACAATCTAGAGGTGTTTTTTTCTTCTTTTTTTAACATTCTTACCTCAAAAATACCATGCAGCATAAAAGCTGAAACTATTATGCAATTTACTGATTTATCGATAAGCGATTCTGTAAATACATTTGCTTTCGCTACTACTTACTTGCGATAACCTGACGCATTGCGTGATGAAAAGATAGGAGTGATTCTGGCCTCAGTCACCTGTGTTACATAACAAATGCTTGTATTTCTAAATAAATATTCAGTAAAGAATACTATAATTCTATTTCATTACGCAATATATGATTCATACATTTTATTTACAAATATATTAAAAAATATTAATATTATCAAGGCCTTTAATTAAAATTATTTAGCATTATTTTAATTGAAATAGACATTTAAATACATTAGTTGTCTTCACTGAGAGGAAATAAAATCGTTTCATCCCACTTCATCATGATTTCTAAAGACTGGCGGGAGGACGGAATTTTTTATTCATTGATTTAGTGTAAAACTTAAGTTAAATGAAACTTTTGTGAAAAACTGTGGTTACCATTTAAATCAACAATAGAGAGAGCAAATTATTCAATGGCTCTTTTTTATCAAATATTTATATGTAAAGAAACTTGTCTAAGATTTCTCAACTTACAACGTAATAACTTAGTTGTTTAAAAGATGGCAATTGAAATCCGAATATTTTGTCTATGACTAACTGAATTATCATAACATGAATTTTATACAATTCGGGGATTTTAAAATCAAAGCCCCGAAATCATTTTTTAGAGAGATATTACTATGGAATATTTTTTTCAGTTACAATTATCGAACTCAGAAAAAAATTGACATACATTAATTATTCAGAGCATTTTTGCAAAAAGTATTTTGTATTTCGAAATTTTTATTTTACGAAATTAACCAGTCCATTTCTTTTTAACGTGGTACATAATCATATTCATCATCTATACATGTATTACTGCAGAAAAAAACGTGTGCCTTAAATATTACTTATGTGGCTTTAAAAACAATAAACTCTAGTAAAACTTTCATTTAAATAACAGGTAATTTAGAAAGTTGTAAAGCTCTTCACATTTTTACTTAGGTTTAATTTTTCTTTCCCCAGATTTCATTTATATTTTTGATTGGTTTCTGTATAGTTATTTATTGTTTTATTTTCTTTAATTTCTATGCCTCTATAAAGTATGTAAAGACATTACTTGATTTTAACATTAAATTCCCTGTTTCCTCGTTGTGAAGATCATAAACTTTAATGGACAAAGACTTTTTATAGCAATTTTAAATAATGTAGTTTTTTTAAATGGTTTTCATTAGTTTCTATGGTGTAAACATATGAAGTTTATTTTTATCTGAATAATAAGTATAGCAATTCATGAATTACTATTTGAAAGTGATTTTCTTGTTTCGTTCGTTAATATCTGTAATATTTTTTCCAAAAGTAACTAAAAATGTTGTCTATTCACTAAAACTGGAAATGTGATGTAAGTTTGAGAAGATTTTAAATCACTTTAGTTCTTCTAATGTGTGACTTTAGCAAATATATTTTATTTCTTGAACCTTACAAATATCTTCACAAAAAATTTTAATGGTGAACATATTTTAAATCACAACTTCATACACGTGCTTATGTTAGTTTTATAACCTCCCCATGAAAAAAATTAAAAATACTATCAGCCATAAATTGTTTTCCAAACGGAACACGATTAAAAAAACGGCTTTGCTGAATAGAATAAGTATAACAGTACTGCTTAGTTTACATAATGTCGAATCATGTGACAGTTTAAACGACGGCGCAGTTATCCTGCTGAAGTCCAAATTAAGTGACTCCTAGCGTGGATGCGTTTTTTCCCCTGCATTCTCCCCCATTCCCGTGCATTCTCCCCTATTTTTAGGGGGGAAAAAGAGTCGACTGTGAATGATAGAAGGTGTGATGATTTCCGGGCACTAACTGCAGTTTTGCCCGGCATTTTAATTTATTCAGCCGTGTTCTCCTTTTCTTGCCGTTATGGGAGAAAAAACGGCATTTGTATGTAAAAAAAAGAAAAGTAAAATAAAAAATAACACACACTTAGCTCAACCTAAAATGATAACATTTTACCAGGGAAGAATTTAAAAAAATAAAAAAATGGCGTGACATAACCGCACACGTTCACTGTAACCGAGACTGACGACCATATTAAACGACGGTTTTTCTATAGTTTAAATCTGATAAGATAGCAGATAACAAATGGTCCGTACTAACGAAAAATCGATGGAAATATCATTACGCTAGAGCCCATCGACGCTTTTTGACGCCAACTTGGCACATTTCTCGTGCAAGAATCACGGAAAGGGCTTCAGAAGCAGCACCGATTTCGGAGTGCAGCCATTATTGGCATTTTTGATAGGTTATTCGACCGCAATGGGGGAAAAAATTGTAACATTTACTTTTGTTTCTGTTTCCTATTTATTTTTCATTGTTGTGAGAACCAATATTTTATTTTGATTCCAGTTGTGTGACTGGCTCCCCTTTTTTAATCTGGAGAGTGAATGTTAGCGGGAGCACAAAATTCTGGTCGAACATGCGAGTATACAGATCATATTTCTGTTGCAATTGTAGGAGTACAAAAGTAGAAATTAAGCAAAATCATTTAAATAATAAATACCATTTTCTTTTTAAAATTTTATGTGTACGTATGTATGTGTGTACTAGTGCCTGCAACTGTGAACTGTTTTTTTTTTTTTCCTTTTTTTTGGAAGGTGGTTTGCTATGAAAGAAAATTAATTACGAGCCTTACATTGAAGTCTTTATAAACATATAATAACCGTACTTAATGTTAATAAAATATAATGAAATGTAATAATAAATGTATTAATCTGCGCTTATGACATTCAAAATGATAACAGTAAAAAATCTCATAAGCCTCCCTTACTCATAAAATAAATGATATAAAGTTTTTTAATTTTTTCTTTCTTCAATACTAAGTGCAAATTTAAATATAATAATATTATACATACAAATGCATTCGATGCAGTTTAAAATCTGTTTAATAATTACTCTTTATTTTCTGCTCTCGTAGTTCTGTTTAATTTACTGTGAATTTAGTATGCTTTAATTTTTAACTATTTCATTCAGTTAAAAATAAAGTAGTAACACAGTTAAATGCGAAATAATAAAATATTGAAAAGTAATAGCTGGTTAAAAAACTTAAATACATTGCTATAAATCTAAGTATTTTATAGCTTTCAATATATAGCTGCTACACATGAAAATAAATTCACTTCTATTAAATAAATTAAGGTGGAACCTCAAACTTAAGAAATATTTGACATGCACTTTTGAAAAATGCTTGATTTTTTTTTTCTTAAGGGCACGAATTTTGCCTGAATATATTTAACCTGTCAAAATACAATGAGCAGCTAGTTATCTTTCTTTTAAAAGACATAACTAACAAGAGAGAGAAGGCTAATTTTAATCTAACGCAAATACACTGATTAACCAGTTAGTTCCTATGAATTCACCTTCATCAATCATAACCTAACTTTAATACAAAAAATAAGCCGTGTAAAACACCCGTAAATAAGTATGATGTATTGCCAAAACTTTTGTAGTCCGTGTAGTTCAGATATGCCAACATTTGAAGCTTGTTACTAAGATTAGATTCAAGAAAATACATAAAGCAAATAAAAAGAGTCGTTTGACATACTTTTAAGTTCTTTTCAAAATCTGCTTTAGTTTTGGTAATGTGACATATTTAATTAAGTGCGTCATCAAACGTTCTTTGAGTAAAGTTTTCCCCCCATTATGACAGTTTTATAATATTATCGCTGTGTAATTTCCGACAGAAAACATTCCTTTATAAAAATGTTACCTTTGATGTTTCAGCTTCGGGGGATGTTTATCCAATTCACATTTTTAAAATTACAAATCTTGTAAGTTTGTTTCTACTTGGATTTATTTATTTCCACTAAAACTGTTTAGCACTTCAGGAGGTTTATAAAAAAATCTATGTTATCATAACTGACATGGAGTGAAGTTAATGCTTAAATGTTAATATTTACAAATCAATTTCACTGAAAAGACTTTTTTTACTATATTGTATACTATAATAAAAAATAAAAACGAGTTATTATTATTTAAAATATATTGTGGATAATCTATCAAAATTAGTAATGATTCTTATATTTATATCTATAATTTCTACTTAAATCGAATCGAAGTTTAATTACACATAACGTTCGATATTTTTACATACAATTATTTCTTTCCAATATTGCTATACCTAACTCTTCTAATTTTAAAATTGCATATATTATAAGAATAACACAACTTAACTTCTTTGAAAGCCTTCCTTTATATATCATAACATCTGTTAATAAGATTTCGGTCAATTATTCCGAAAAGTTTTGTGCCCATAAATTTTCTTTAAAAATGTACAGGGAGATAATATACGAAGTACTGTAATCTAATTTATTATTGTTAGCAAATTGTTTTAAAAATTCAAGCTAGAAAATTTTCAGAAAAAGTTTGTCTTTAATCCTTAAAATAATCCACTTTTAGTATTATTATAAAATCTGAAATTATTTCGATTCTTAAATTTACATTTTGTTTCATGATTCACAATTTACTTACGTTTGGCATGAATTTTAAAAATATTTCATGCTGCACATTATGTACAAAAATTTGTAGCTACAAAATATCATTTTCTCATTTCATTTTGTTTAATTTAAAATCAATCAATAGACCTTTTCGTTTAGGAAATTTCGTTTCAGCTCCATGCATTTGCAAAAAATAAATTATTTTCAAATAGTTTTAATATTATGAGACATTTTAAATAGCTCTGTATTTTCTATGCATGAAATATTGTTAACAAAAACTGATTGCAACAATTTTATAAAGAATGCTTTATAATGCAACTTTGGATTATACTAATGGCAGTAATTTATACGATGGTTATTATTCCTGAAATATATCCTTCTGCAATTTTTCAATTTTACGTCTTTAACACGGATGACTTTGAAATATTTCAAACTCAGTTCTTGCTTTTTCTCGTGAAAACCACTAACGATAATGACTTTGTCAATTAACATCTGACATTTTTGTGTCAGAGAAAAATAGTGCTGCATCAACAACAAAAATTCGCAATTTCTTACCAGCTTTCCACTATTCTTAGAAACAACTGCTTCAACTTTCCATTGTAACCAACTTTGAGAAAAGAAAAAAAAATTGTCTTCACATATTTCCTGGGCTTTTAAGATCTGTGCAGGATTATTTTCCTCGAAGTAATACTTGTCAGTCTTTCTAAGTTGCCTGTCTGATGACAGGCATAGGTAGCGTTCCAAAATAAAATCTCTTTTACAAGATCGCCGCTTTCTAAAGTCGTTTACCAGCGTGTAAAGGTGCAAAGATTTCAGCAGCGGATAAAATTGTCGGTGAATATGAGTCTTTGTTTGAAATGTCTTACTATTTTCATCTTGAAAATGAGGCATTTACGGATGTTTTCTGGAGCTTTTAAAACCCATTTTTGCTGGTTTGTGAAACATGCCTTCAGATTTATGTTACAGTGTCCGCTAATATTTTTAGGCTAAATGTGTCTTTATAAAGGATGACTACAAAAGACTATCCCGACTTTGAAGAGCTATATTTATAAAACTACAGAAAATACAAACATTTTCGCGAAAAGAGATAAAAGAAAGCAATATTGATATTACGAATTGTATAAAAATATATACGTTCAGTCTGACCGTCACTAGAAGCACAAACTTCCATTATGCGCATTTTTCAGCATGTCCGGTGTTACAATTCCGATGCATTTTCGATATATTTTTGATTATCCTCGTTTCCAGTTCAACAATATTAGCTGTTGCAGGCGGAAAAAGCACGTTTCCTCAGCACTTACGTAGCTGTATAGCTTTGGCAGCATATTTTATGCAAATCCAAAGAAAATAGTCACGAGGAGTAAAATAGGGGCTCCATACGGGCCTCTGATGAAGAGCATCATCGAAATCTGTTCTCCGACTGAACGAAGATTAAAATTAATGAAAGTTCATGAAATTTCGTTGAAAACGAAGCGTGACATTCAATGCTGCTACCGTGTTGCTTGCGAGATATAGCCTTCCAAATTTCGATGCTTATCCTGTATTTGTTTAACATTATCACTAATATTTAACTGTTTTAAAGAAATATAAGCATTTCTATATTATTTTTAAGTAACGCGCAGAATACAAATCACGATTTTTAATATTAACTCGTAAAAAATGTGAAACGAATCGATTTTTGTTGGTTTGTGTGCTTTGTGTTATAGCAAGCCTACACGATGTCATCTCATCTGGCCATGGGGGGGGGTGGACTTTTAAAGAAGTTAAACGCGTATTCTTGTTAAATCTGTAGAAAACTGCCCAAGACTACAGATCGTTAGATTGACAGACATTCGATAGGTCAAATCTCGGGATCTTCACACTTGAGTCATCTACTGTGATCGCTCAATATCTTATCCAATCGTATATGGTAAGGGCCCTTGTTGGTTTATGAAACCCGTCTCTAGGTTTTATGTCTGTAAGATTCAGCTTTTCCAAAAACATTGTTGGTTCTAATTTTTAAAAGTTTCAAAATACAAATTAGAATTCTTATTCTTGTAAAAACGCATAAAAACGAAGAGTACAATGCAATGTGAAACTAAAAATGCGTAAACCATTCAGGATTTCTTGGAACAAGTAAATCCTGTGGTGCTGAATTACTTCAAAGAAATATGAATGACATTTCTTCCTTGGAAAATACATCAATTGTAGCGTAACCAAATTCAAACCTTAAGAATATAATAGGAAAAGATCTTGTAACGCATTCAGACGATTTTGTGTGATTTATATATAGAATTTACCAACTAAACCTGTCAGAGTGAAACTCAGAGGCATATTATGACGCAGGGAAGTTCTATTCTACCCGAAATAAAGCATGTCTAACTCCTTATTTAACCCACCAGACAAGACTATTTAAAGATGCTTATAAAAGAACGCTTTCGTGATTTGTACGTCATGTTAAATTAAAAACCCAGAAGTGAAGAAAAAACGCTGTGACGTCTTTTTTTATCTCATCGTTACGCTTATTTTGTATTGTTTGAAATATGCATCTTCAGTAGAACATTAATGTAAATATAAAACACTAGAAAAAGGGAAAAAAAAACACTTAATTCTTCTCATCAGATATTATTTGTGCTCAAACCTGCGTATCAATAACTTTAGTGCTGAAATAACATCATCTACATAAAATATTAAAATAGATGAAAAGTTTAAGGGTAGTCGTCTTGTACTAAAACTATACCGGAATGAAAAACATAATTAAATCCTGTTTTTGCATATACAAATTTCAAGGTCCTATTGATAAAACTTCATCTTTTTTTAAAAAAATATTTTGTCTTTATTATTTAACAAGTACGAGCAATACGGAAATATTTTAAATAAAAATGATTTCGAATTTTCAATATGTGCATTTTTTAGATTTTTAAATTCTACAAAGTTATCTGAAAATAAAAACTTAGCAGACCTCAATTTCACCCTCGAGGCTTCTATTTTTTGAATGGCACTTCAGGGAATTTTAGATTAAATTTATCACATTTCTAGTATTTAAATATATTCTTCTGTGTTCCTACACAAAGAAGAATCATGTACAAGATTTCGTGGTATAAATTATACCTTTACCACGAATTTCTCTCTATAAACATTATTATTGGATGTTTTTACATATATATATTTAATAATGTTGTCATAAATTTTCATAACTTATTATTGTGTAGAATTTAGTTATTAGTAGGATAACATTTAACAAACGGTTAAAGTAATTTAAATCTGCCCCGACTGTTAACATAATGTTGTTGTCATTCAAATTAGAAAGTCTGGATACGGCATTATATAAATTACCTAAAGGTACATTTTTAAATGTCTTTACAATTATAAGTGTATAATGATATGATATTTTTAATATAACATGCATAAATACGTTGCTCAAAACTATTGCTTATAGATATAGGTTGGCTATTGTTTCTTATTAAAATTTCATGCATAGAAGGCAGAATATTTAGCAATGGCTTGCTATTATTTGGGAGCTCTATCTGCATAAGTGATAAGAAAGTTTTGTTGAAGAGTGTCTATATGTGTATTTAATTTTTGGTTAATACTATTACAGACGGTAAAATTAGATAGGGATTCATTAAATGAATTAAAAACATTAATTTTCTACAAATTAAAAGCTTCAACTGGAGTAGTGTATTTAGCATTATTGTATAATAGTTTTGTAAATAGTCTAAATAATATGAAAATTCTGTTACCACACATCTAACAGGAGACTTAAAAAATATTCTGCATTTAGTTCCTTTTTTCGCAATACTTTTCACTACCTTATCTTTTACGCTGAAGAAATTGGCAATAATAATGCGCCCGTAATCATTATTTACATATTTCTTATAGTGGTCATCAGTGTATGAATAGGGAGAAAAATCACTTGGATGAAATGTTTGTAAGAAAGTGTTAGAGTTAAACATTTTTCTCCCTTTGAGGAGTAGATACTTTTAAGATTTTTCGATCGATAAATAGATGTAGATGTATAGAAATACAGATATAGATAGATAGATATATATATATAGATATAGACAAACAGATAGGAAAAATATATATTTATATATATATATATATATATATATATATATATATATATATATATATATATATATATATATATATGTATATATATATTATAGAAATTGTAAATATGCTATAGAATATATGAAAACATTTTTATAGGATTGTTTTATTTATGCCATGAATAGTTTAGAAAATATAGAAGCAAATGACTCTGAACGTAAAATGCAATTTCGTACATCAAATAAATATGCAATGCAAGCACAAAATGAACGAATATTTATTCATTGCTCTTCTCAGTTTCATAACATTCTTGTTTTTCCTAAACTCATGAAAGCAGAAATCAATGAAACAAAACAAAAAAAAGGAGGAATCATTGTGCAGAATTTCCTAATCTTACATTACAACCAAATAGAGCTTAAACTAATCTAATTCAGCTTCAGTCCCATTTCACCCCAGAACCACGATCCATTTAATTCACATTTTACAAACAGAAAACTACTCTGCAATATAAAATACATTTTATTTTGCTTTTCACTTAAATCTTCTGAATTAAGATGCTGGAAGAAAGCCTACTCAGAAAGAAAGAAAAAAGAAAAAGTGGAGAGGGGGGGAGGGTAGGTATCCACACACTCCCCCACCAGCCTCCTTCCAAATTCGCTTTCTATGAGGGGCTTGCATCCAGCTTCTCGGCGAAAGGGGAAGAATAAGGAATACCTACCCTCCTCCCCCTCTCTAAATTTACGATCTTTTGATCAATTATTCAGGCATGCAACCGTGCATTGGGTGCAGATATACCGAATGCCCCACGTGACAGGCTTGTTTTAGAATAGTTGTGCATCTTTATTTCCTTCCAGTTTCGTTGGTTGAATTTCTTTTTCTGGGTATTTGGTAAAATACTAAAAAAATTTCGAGGGAAATAAAAGATTGCATTTTGTGAATTGCAGTAAATAAAATTAAAATTTTTATTCTGCAACGCACGGTGTTATTATTACTCATTTTTTTCGTTATCATATTAAGAAGATTTATCTTATATATTTATCCTATTGCGTATTTATTTGCTTATTTATTTATATCGCCGAAATAGATTTTCATTAATTTATTTATGCCGGTTAAATTTGAGGATTTTCCGTTATCAACGATCCAGATAACATACAGAAATAAATAAAATGCATATAGGTTTCAACAGCAGATGAAGGATAAGCCAAGAAATGCATAAAGCAGGACGAATTTTAGAAATTTAGTTTTAGAAATTTTTCCTTTATACATATAAGCACTTGGACTTAACTTTTACTGTTATTAACATGAACAACAGCATATCAATGGCGTAATTGAAAAATAGTCTGTCCTCAGCATGTCACAAACTCCTAACAAAGAACGTAAGACATCAAGTATCATAAAAGTAATTCCTTTTGTAAATTTATCATACCACGTTCCCTTACTGCATGATTTTGTATGAAAATAAATTCGTATAATGCTAAAAGTTTCTATTTTGTAACGGACGTTATTCTATATGGAAATTCATTATCACTAGGTAATACTTTATGCTAGAATGTGCCTAAAGCCTAATTTTGTATTGAACATAAGGATTTACCAATGGTTTCATATAACATTTACAAATCTATCAGCTTACGCGAGGCCGTACCGTTTGTACTTTTTGCGATTTACGGTATATATATATGTGTAATGTGTGCTTGTACATAACGATTGCATAACGTGTTTATGTATGTTTAATAACACTTTACTGAACCTGAGTTTTCACTTTAATGAACCTGAAATATATCGAAATCAAATGAGCAAATACTTTTTTTTTCTTAGTAATTAGATTTTTCAGATCTTTTACGCTTTAATTTTTCCTAAAAAACTAAAATGAATAAATAAATAAAGTCTATTCTACTGTCAGTGAAAATCAGATTGTTGAGAATTTTAATTAGAGAATTAGTGTAGCATTTCATGAATTATTTGAAAACATGAAGCAAAGAAAACATTTCTAATCATAACTGAATAATTACAAAAAACACGTGCCAAAATAATAAAAAAATAGTTTTTCATTTTTGTTTAATTACGTATAGATTTCCTTTTCCACGAACAAACATTTTCGACTGTCATACGAAAAAGAATAAAGAAATATTTTCTCCTTAAAGTTTCTACTTATTGAATTGGCAATGCTATGTTACTTTTCAGGATGAAGATGCATTTCACTGCACGAGGTTACTTTGTTTTCTCCTCGGCTAATAAACAGTGCAAACATGTCAAAAGACGTGCATGGGGGAATAGTTCTTGAGCACACTGTAGGTTTATTAACTCCCCCCTGTACTCCTCCCCCGTTATTCTCCATTCCCCACATTTCATTTTTATTATTTTTTTTTTAAACAGGAGGAAAAAAATATTCTCATAAAATATTCGTCGAGATGATTTTTCTCGTCGAAATTTTCAGATGTCTGCTGGTGGCAGAGAATTTCAGGGGGAGGAAATGTGATTTGTTTAAGCAATTTTTAGCCATCAATGCTGGGGAGAGAGAGTACGCCCCCTCAGAAAGAAATGGTTTTGTGCCTCACAGATTCTTTTTAGGAATATTAATGAAGCCTGAACGTCCATGTATTATGGCCTTTTTCTTGGTTGAGTTTTGGGATACCGGAATATTTCAAGCTGAGTAAGGTTTGTTAGGAAAAAAAAATTAAAAAAAGAAGAAGTAGGCAAAAGCTTTTGAATATCGACCCTAACTGGAAGATTTTCTAATCAGAACTTTGAAAGTTAAAAGATTAGAAGAGTCCTCTTTAGCTGTAATTTTAAGGAAAAAGTAAGTTTAAAAGGATCCTGTCATTTGAATTATTATCATTTTTTTTTCTTAACAAGCGAGGGATTAATTATGAATTTTAATTGACACTTAATTTTTTTACATAATTAGTGTCGTGTTTGCAAGGTAATTATAAAGTCTAATTTGATAATACATCATATCAGACATTTATGATTTTTTTCAAGACATTTCATGTGAATTTTTTGCACTCTCCGAACATTTACCATGTAAGTAAAGTATTGTCATGGAAAAATTCCACTTCCAGATTTTCATGTATTTACAGGTTTTGAAGTCTTTTGAATTCATTTATTCTACTTTTAAGTTGATGCATGTATGTATATGTGTGTGTGTGTCTGGTTTAACACGATAGTACCTATACGGTGCATTGGATTTCACTCAAATTTGGTGTATATGCTATAGACCACCCTTGTATGATCAGTATTAAATTTGGTGAATATAGGATATTTTTTTTTTTACGGGGCTGTCCAATAAATAAATAAATAAATAAAATAAAATCTTACATATTACCACCTTTGAACGGAAAATCCCCAGAGCGCTCCAGCGTCTGAACGGGGATTTCGATTAAGCGCCAATTGGGTATGTATATCATAGGTCACGGTTACATGGCCTGTATAGATTTTCATGTATGTAGAGTTAGGGCTTCCGTAGCCCAGTGATTAAGGCTTTGGACTCGTAGCCGGAAGGTTGTGGGTTCGATACCGGCGTAGCACTAAAGACCACCGTGTACATGCGTTGTACGTGCACGTTAAATCCGTGGTTCCGAAAGTCCTCTCGGCGGTCGCTAGCAGTTTCCAAGGGGTGCCAATATTCAGAAGTCCTCCACCTTCTGATGAGGTTCCAAATTGTGGCGGGAAAATTCCGGGAAGGACGTATCCGGAGCTCTAAGCAACACAATCAGTGACGCTAGCTGTCCTCTCCTGGCAAATAAATAAATAAATGTATGTAGAGCTGATAGTATGTTCACAGAGTTGCAAAAAGTGTCTTACACATTACAGCCTGTGGGGGCAGATTATTTAAAGTCTAAACGAACCGGAATAAGTACATATTGGGTTTGTATGTTGTAGGTCACCGTCAAAAGACTTTTGTAGATTTTGGTGTGTGTAGGGGTTATAGTTTTCAAGCAGGGTCACAAAAGAAAATCCATATGCATTACGGTCTAAAGATGCACATTCTAAAAAGTGTGCTAGAGTTTATATGGTGCATTTTACTGAGCTCAAATTGGCACGCATATTAAATGTCATTATCTGACATGCTGCATAGGTTTTGGTGTATATAGGACTTATAGTTATTACAGGGCTACAAAAAAATATTCTTATACATTAGGGTTTGTACACTGAAATTATTTGAAGTGCACTGGCTTCTGAACACTGTTTTCTATTGAGTGAAATCAAATTTGCTGGTAAAGATCCCTTGGTACAGATCATTGTTCGGAAAGTAGAAGTCCTTGTCTATTTACAGCACGCTGCATATTTACAGAAATTATGAAGCAGTCAAAAGCTGTGTAAATATGCTTTTTTTAACAGTAAATAATACAATCCAAGGAACATAATAATAATATTAATGTGTATGAAAAAGAAACGGGATAGTATTATTAATAATGTTGTCGAATTGTAAAATTACAATTCAATCTATAAAGGATGTTGTTAACGAAATATTTTATAAATAATAAAATGAAATATTTAAACGTCAATAACTCACTATTAGGAAGTTAAAACACTTCAGGATAATGTTTTTTTAATTTTTTAAACTCATTGCACACTGCTTAATACACGCCTCTGACGAAATTAACAGTTCACAAAAATATGTGATTTGTTTTCCAGGCTCAAATTTATTTTAGGCTTAATACAGTTAACTCATGTTTTACGATATGTTAATGAGCATTTCATACTTTCACTACTCAGAACATAAGAAAGACAAGGCAAACAGTACACTATCGTTAAAGATTCCACTTCTGTACACAAAAGCAAAGTTTCTCCAACACGAACTCACGCAGATTTCAAGACCCCCCCCCCCATGTATAATTCATCACTAATAATTTTTCCATTACCGCGCGTGTCTCAAGAAAAGGTACAACAGCAGCTTTCTCTATATATTTTTCGTCATCATTTTTCCACTAAAAGACCCCGGATTACCTTAAAAATTTGTCGTGTTTCAACGTGTAGCAATGTTTCAAAGGCGTCGTAAATAAGACAGGAATAGTAGAGACCGTTCTTCTTTTTTTTTTTTTCGTGTCTCGCGTCTCCCAACGGTACAGGTACATATACCTCTGAGACAAGAAGAGGGGGCTCCGAACCCGCAGAGCTGCATCAGACCGATGATACGCGTTTCCATAAATACATCGTACGATATAGGAGCTTTGGAAGTTGGATTTAGAACATAATGTTCCGTTAGCATCTTATCCCTGCACTGATGCAATGGTTTTTTAAGCCAGGGAGCAATAACCGAAGACTGTTTTTCAAATTGTGTGTGTATTCGCGAAATAGTTGTGGTCGCGTAGAGTAAACAAGGCGCTTTTTTTTTACGAAATTCTTGATTTAGAGAGAATGCTAATCGAGGTCTCCGTTCGTTTTAATTGATACGTGATCAACAAATTTGAGAAGCTGCCGATCCTCTGAAGCTATTGGTTTTGGATAAAAGGATTGTATGAAAGGTAATTATTGCAGATTGTAACACAGTTTTATTTAATGTAAAATAAATGTACTAGTAATGTGTCATATACGTATAATGGGGCACTCACTAAAAAAAGTTTCTAAGTTGGCCCTGAAAACAAGGAAAAAAAATTTCTTTTAAAGTAGGTATATGACCTATTATTGTACTTTAACATTAAATAATTTTAATGAGTTTGATGATAAAAGCGCGGTTAACTAGGATAATATTTATGGTGAGCATTGTTTATTATGATCTATCAATTTCATATTAAGGTCTATTAAATTGTAACACGAAAATCATTAATTTAACTAAAAATGTCACGAAAGATACGTAATACAATTCAAAATGGATTGTATTTTTATAATTTTTCATAACTCGATATTGATATTATTTGTAAATTTATTAATGCACAAACAACAGGTCCAGTATTATGAATATGCTGAATTCTGATAGTAAAGTTAAGCAACATCATTAACTTGTGTGTAAATTTTAAATTATTATTTATACGTAAATTATATAATATCTACATTTGTATATAAAAAATTAAGCAAGCATTTTTCTAGTGAAAGTAAGATTCTTGATTAAAATTCATTGAAGAGAAAATTTAAAGAATATTTAATCTACAGTAGAATATATTCAATTTTGACCACCTTTCATTTAAAACAAGATATTCCAAATAATTATTGATTATCATTCCAAGTAATTGCTCGAGATAGAATATGCGTATTTCCAAAATCATAAAATTCCTGGCTAATTCAAAGTTCTAGTAAGAGGAATTCAACATCATAAAAAAGCTTTAATTATTATTATGTTCAAAAGATTTAAGTATTTTCGAGTTAAATATATTTTAAGTATGATCAAATACTAGAACACTAAAAGTAAAGATTTTGTCAAATTAATTTCTTTAATTTGCCCATTCCATTAATAAAATGTAATAAATAAATTGAGAAAAGTTCTCTTGAATAATTGTGTAGATGAATATTTTTGTTTAATCCTCTAAAATATAAATAGTCTAAAATTAAAGTTTTTCTGTTTGACGGGGCTGGGGGTGGGGGAGTAACTTAATAAATTTAAGCGTCATTTACTTTGAAAACTCTGTTTTTACTCCTTCTAGCATTATTTCTTAGACAATTTGTTAATTCAGTGATATATATTACGCACTGTATTTGTTTCTCGAAAAGCTTATATATATATATATATATATATATATAATATATATATATATATATATATATATAAAATGTTGACCTCTTAAATTGAAGATGATCTTGAAGAATTTAATCAAATTAACTTTCTTGTAAATTTTGTTTAATTAAATATGACATCAAGAATTGTAAGAGAACCTGTCATATGTGCATTCAACATTTTGGTTTGTTGGTTTTTTCCGAATCTTTAAAATAGATATGAGGAAATATATAATTAACAGGATAGTTCTGTTATGGATATAATAGTTTTCATTTCATTGCTTCTTTGCACTTGTACGTGAAATTAAAACATTTTTTTTCTAATTTAAAAATGAGCCATTAGTGATTTTAATAAAAGCTAGTGAATTTTATTTCAAATCTAAAAATTTCTCGGCACTTATGCAATTAACTTTATAACCTAACTAATTTCAGTAAACTGAAATCCCCGTGAATCGTAAGTGATTTCCTGATAATGATAGCACAAATTTGCAAGGAATTCCTTCTTTTGCACATGTATTTAAACAAGAATAAAATAAATACATATTTTTATAGAGGAATTACTTAAAGTCGCAGTTATTTTAAACTTTCCACTTTCTTTTTTATTCAAGATATCGAATTTTTTTTCTAGTTTTTTAGTCCAGTCTACTTTTCTCTTCTCGCATATCCAACAAACACTTGATTGGGTACTAAATTTAAAGAAAAAATGTTAATTTTATAAGCGTACACTTAAACTATCTTGCAAATTACTTTGCCAGTTTCAATAAAAATAAAAGTTGTAATTAAGTATAACTTGCTTTGAAAAATTTGTATTATATAATTGAGCAACACAGCAAACTTACTTCAATAAAATTTAACCTGCTCTTTTATTAAGATGTTCTGTTCTTAAAAGACCTTCTAAGGAGTGTATAAATATAATTATCATTCTTTTTACATCGTCACTTACATTTTTTTTTCTGTTCATTATCAGTCTTGCATAGATTTACCACAAACTTTCGTACATACTTCATTTATATATTAAATCCCTTTATTAAGAAATAAAAAATGTGTACACACATGATAGTGTGCTAAAAAATCTGTAGTGCAATAACAATAATTAAGGTGATAATAATTTTTATGCAATAACAATGCATATTTTTTTCATTGTTATTCATCTTTACAGAGAAAAATATGCATTGAAGATGTAATTTTTTCGCTATTTTGCTAATTTTGACTGCATTTCTTGACACACATTTAAAAAGAGATATTACATATGTAATTTAAATGAGATAAAGTCATAAGCTGTTAATGTGGTCTACAAGAACTTACGTAACAATTACAAGTAAAATCGATGAAATAAACATTAATAGTGCTTCATTTTTCAGCCTATATTAAAAATCCTTTAAAATTAAACGCTCTCAAAATATTAACAATTAATTACTTAAAGGGAAAATTACTTAGAACCGCAGGATAATGAAATTCCTTTAGTTTTTTTGTCGCTCAGCATAATAGATTTCTTTATTGTTCACTTATACTTTATCAGGTTATGAATATTAATACATTTTTATGTAATGGATTTCAAGAAAAATCTATCTCACGTGAATTCAATTAAAATACATCTTATCTTTTGTGCCAGAGCGAATTAAGAAGATTAAAGATCTTATTATTATCGCAGCGTCTTTGGGCCAAACAATTTTGTTTCTTTCATAACAAAATAACAACTTCAATAAAATTATTTGTGTGTTTGTCTTTAAAGAAACTCTATCAACATAAATCAATGTGTAAAAAGAATTATATTTCAACGCTCTCATAGCTCCCATGGTAACCCGATATTTCGGTTGTACTTTAATGAAAGTTAAATTAAAATTTTATCTTTTAAGAAGCATTAAAATAACTTCGTAATACATTAAAAAATTCAATATTATTATAATTATTATATAAATATATTTTTTTAGAAAAAGTGAACGTTTGTTAAATATGTTAAAAATAAAATTTCACTAATTAACGTACGTTTTAGTGTTTTGATAATATACTTTTCAAATTTACTTTTTATCTCTTACCAAACTAATATGCATATAAAATATTTTCATTTTTTACTTGCATGAATTAAAAGAACTTCGTAATAAGTTGTACATATGTGAATTCTAAAATATTCAACAGGTAAAATTGCTTGAGGACTAACAAGGTTTAGATTTTAAAAACTTATTCTAAGTTATATCAGTTATGTAAGTTTACTCTAAAGAAGAAACTGATGCGAAGAATTTGTAAAAATAATCTTTCACTAAATTCATATTAGCAAAAATAAAGAATCAAATAAATAATGAAAAACTTTTTATAAAACATAGCAGTATCCTTTTTTTGTCAGTTACTTTTTGCATAAACTATATTCTGACTTTTAATGCAATTTTCTTCCTCACAAATTTCATTTGATAATTTAATTTAAACCATAATTTTGTTTCTCCATTATTGCGACATTTACATATAAGAAAATTTAGTCTGAGTCTGCACATTTGCTTCAAAATTGTCCAATATTGCGGATGTTTGGTCGTTTTTAAAATGTCCTTCAAATTTTGTGTATTACATACATTGTGTGATAGAATATTAATATATGAGGAGTTCACAATCATAGTGGAACAAGTCCGTATTTTCTAAAAATAGAGATACTCGTATTTGATGTTGGACTAACCTAAAAACATGTTCTATTATTCACTGCCACAGTGAATTATGTGATTAATGCGTTTTCTCTACCAAGATCGTATTTATTAACCGGCAGTATAATACCACTACACTATAAAGCGCAACTTCAAACCTTCATATCTTCAATTTAGGACTCGGTTCACTATGGCTGTGAACTCCTCCTCACATGTGCAAGGTAAGGAAATTCGGGTAGGATAATGAACGTGTGTGATCCTGCTAATCAGGTGATGATTAAAATTCGCCTACTTTTGTGATTCTGCAAATCACGCAATGATTAAAATTCGCTTACTTTTGTGATTCCGATAATCAGGCGATGAATACAACTCCCGAATATGTGTGATCATGTAAATCAGATGATGATTAAAATTTACCTACTTTTGTGATTCTGCAAATCAGGCGATGATTAAGGTGTGCTGACATGTGTGATCCTACAAATCGGGCGATGATTAAAATTCGCCTGCAATTGTTATCCTACAAATCAGGGGATTATTAAAATTTTGCTTCAATAATGAGCAATATTATATACTTATAAAAAATGTTAAAATTGAATCCATGTTGTACTGAATGTTAGTATTCTGATGAAAATATCCCGTCACGTATACGTGTTACGAAAAATTTCAAATATTCACTTTGAACTGTAACACAATACAAATGTACTTAGCCTTCAAAAGTATCAAATTTTTGCCGCGAACGAATAAAGGTTGTACGAGAAAAAAAGATTCCATTTCCCTTTAAAGAAGAAATAACCTAAACAAAGGGGGTTTTGTTTGATAAAAAAGAAGAAAAGACCGCTGTCATTTTTTAGGTTTTGCGTTTTCTTTTTAAGTAAAAACGAATTTTTTCCGACATATTCTATATTGGAACCAAAATAACAGATGCGTCTGTTTTTATCAGTAAGAAGGTGTAATACGATTTGAATGCTGGAAGTGTAATGTGATTTTTATCTTATTACATTTACCAGTGAAAAATATGTGACATACAGCTCTAATCAATAGACAAAAGAAGTATTGAATTGTACAGGTAAATGATTTATTTTTGTAACATGATTTTATACTAAACTAGATTTTTCTTAAATTTCAAACGATTAACTATTAAAAGATACTAAGTTTTAAAATTGCTCAGATATTTATGAGGTTGGAGAGTTGCATCACTTCAGTCCGAAAAACAAATTAGGTGGAAAAATCATAATTTTTTCCGTTTCATATTTTCTTTTTTTCTTCATTTTTTTCAATTAAAAATTTAAAATATAACTTATAATTTACTTTTCTGTTGTGAAAATGTATTACCTCTAAAATGCTGAAAAAAAAGTTCAATATATTTCAATCAAACATTTTAACACATATTGATGAAACTTTTTCATCGAATCTTTATTCATATTTCACTCTTTTTTTTTCTAATCCATGCTATTTTTTTAAATAACTGGATTTAGCAACAATTTACTGCATTTATTAATTTAAAGCATACGGTACCCATTGGATAAAATTATAATGGAAATACATGGTATATTTCGAAGATGAAATGCTAAATATATGTGATGGACTGCTAAATGTAAAAATGCACTGATAGATTAATTAACTACAGTGAAATATGCATTGCAATAACTACATACTGATTTTCCGAAATTAAACGACCCTATTTTAAAGCTTTCTACTGTCGAAACTATTGTTGATAAAGTAATGAAAGTTTGTGTAAACCTGTATTTACACTAATTGTTAAAGCGTAAATATATTGTAGGCTAATTTGCCGCTCTTTTAATTACTTCTTTACCCTAGAAATAATAATACGTTCCTCTAAATAGACATTTTTTCATTGTGTAAATGCTCGTATTTCTAATTTTGTTCGTCATTATTTTTTAGTCTTAAAAAAAATCACCTGATGTACCGGAATTTGCATTCCTGCAAAACAGAAATGTGAAAAAAAAAATCACAAGAACTACCTCCTCTAAAATTCTATACTTTTATTTATCAATTAAGGAAATATCAAAATACCTAACTAATTCCTTTTCAAACTATTTTTTTCTTAACCATTTCCTAAACTCATATTAACACGCTTTAATTTTCTTAGCTTTCCTTCCTCCTAGACAATGTGCGTTTTCATACATAATTCATAAGTACCTAAAGAAATTCCATTTTTACCTCATCTTAACACATAAACACTAATGTATCCATATTTAATCAGTACATGTTCAGATAAATAAACAACATTCACTTTACATTTTGCTCTCGAAGAATAATATTTAATTATTCTCTTCTTTTGCCATTCGTTTACAAAATGATTTGAAGAAAGTCTTTGAACGTTTATGCATCATATCTATTCATAAATAGAGAAAGATCATGTTCAATGTTTAACCCGTAAATATAAATGAAAGCATCAGTTGTTTAAATTTATCAAGCGAAAATTAATATGCGAAATATTGAACGAGTATTATTTGCATACTGATGAATAAACTCAATGGATTTAAGGAATATAAAAGCTGTATGTTTTTCTGTTCCTCATTTTATTCAAACTTTTGTAGAGTTAGGTATTATTTTATTAGCTCATAAAACTTTAGAAAAATTTATATATTTTTTTTTCTTGCAATTTGGTATATATTTATGCATTGAAGCATGTTACTTTATCAAGAAACACTATTAAACCCCGTACATTCTGTACAACTGATAAAAAGACTGATAAAACAGTAAGATGTTGCCGTACTGAAAGTTTTCTTTTAATTTTATTTAACATTTAAACGTTTATTGACAGATATTTCAAACAATATCGGTGATAACGTCATAGTTTCACAAAGACAGTCATCATAAAAGAAATAATTAAACCATTAATCAGAAAAGATAACTAAATTTCTACTAATAACTGGTGTAAATATATTCATCTGTGTTTGACTGTGTAACTTAAGATAAATTTAGTTAGTTTTCGTACAAGAAAGATTAAAGTAATGTTTTGAATATTTAAATTACATCTTTTTTTTTATTCAGATTATTTTAAATTAAGGCAAATTCTGTTAGTTAATTTTAAATTTAATTATTTATATTTAGTATTCTATTTTTACTGCAGATCACTTATTTTTTAATTCGTAAGGCTTTTACTAACAATAACATTTTATTTCATTATCCTAAATGCACTTAATTAGAGTAAAAAAAATATTAAATCAAATGTGTCAATTTTTTAAAATATTTAAATTTAAATATTTTGACTTTGTGGCGATAAAACTATGGTTTATCAAAGTGGAAAAAAAAGTTATAGCAACAATCACTTGTTTGTATGTGACTAAATTTTTGCGAACACTTTCTGAATCTTGAAATATCATAGAACCACACATATTTGGAATGAGTTAGCAGTTGAATATTTGAAAGCAAACTGCATGAAGTCGAAAGCACAAACTTGGTCCAGCTGAAAAATGTTAATAGCAGCCAGAAGCGAACAGCTTTGAAAAAAAGACAAGTTGGTCTTTTTATCTAAACCATAATTGTTCAGAAAACAATTATTCATGCATTTATAGGAATCATGAATAATCAAAGTACCTGAAGTTTTATAAACATGCAGCTCCATGAGTGATAACTCAAAAATAAATCGTAACGTACTTACAAATAGCTCAAGGTATAATTCAGAATGTTAAACGAAATAACTAATTGTTAAAATGTATATCATAGTATAACAATTTATGTAACAAGAATTATTACAAACTTTGTTTTAACAACACAAATGAAAACGAGCCTTAATCAGAGGCATAGTAAAAGTGGAGCGCAATATAGAGCGTCACGCAGGTTGAGTAGGTAGAAAAGCGCATAATTTTTTCTTAAAAATACTTCAAAGGAAATGTCGAACCCTTTCAGAAAGATGACTTTCTACATTTAATACAACACGCATCTGCAAAGTCGAAGGAGAAACTGTTTTCACATCAGAATGTACCACAAAATTCTGTAAAGAATTTTCCAAGTGCTGAAGATGTTTCAGTGGTTGAAGCAGCTTTATTTCGACTCTAGGGAGAGAGAATCTGTTTTCAAGCAAAACTAATTTTTGGCACTGGAACAATCGTTTTATTTTGAAATAATTTACACAAATGAACCCTAGTATCTTAACTAGTTCAAAAGATAAGTTTAAACCGTGTTCTGAACGTCTTTAGAACTTAGTGATTTACTTTTTCTATTAAAATAGCTTTTTCATTCACTCCCAATTCATGCACATTTTCGAGTGTTGTCTCTTTTAAATTGCCCATAAGTCAATTCAAGTTTTATTAATGATTAAAAAAGTTTTTAACATGTTTTTTACGTCAGTACACCTTAAAGTTTCCTCTGTGCTAACTTTGTATAGTATGAGTAAAGTATAACCTATAAGGCGTACATTTTTATTATTTACTGATTGGAGAGGGCATCAAAATTTTTAGTAAGCATTGTCTAACAAGCAAGGAAAGATGTAGACATTACATCTTATCTTTACCTTCACGGAATTTTCAACTTCTAAGGCCTTTCAGAATTCATAAACTTTACAGAAATTTTACTACGCTGCACTTATAATATCCTCCCGATTGTGGATTTCTAGAAAACTCTGGAAAAATGGAAAAAAAAACTTTATTCATATTGGCCTATTGATCATCGTCTAGCTGTTAAAATTTGACGATACATCTGCGTACATTTTGTACTTTTTCCTTACTTTAACAAAGTACAGCAAATGTGCTACAAACTTTGTAAAAATCAAGTGTTTAATCTTATTTGCAGCTAATTCATCTTCTTATCAGTGTTTATCTTCTTTGTTCCATATAACACTTCTGGAATTGAAATCCTTAAAATCGTCCACTAAAACTGTCTTCAAATCTCCCTCGGGCATATTCTAACTATATGAAAGAAATTTATATGTACTGTATGGAAAGCGCATAGTAATCAATGAGTGTGCCGTACTTCTTGTACCATAAAACACTTCTTCAGAATTGAAATCTATATTAAAATCGCTCACTATGTTTCAGAATCTTTGCCAGGCACATTCTATCTATATGTCACCTTTATTTACACTAATGCAGGCACTTTTGTACACTAATTAATATTCCCATTGAATAACAGCAGTGTTCATCAAATTTTAGCCAAATACAGAGGATATCGCCAAGCTGAGTTTAGTTTTGAGGGCTTATTTTTTAGCCCTAAGCATCGCAATAAATAGGCAAATACGACTGATTTTGGGGATATTTTGGCATACTACTAAACCGCAGCTCTCCGACAATCCTTTAAGCGATTATTTAACCCTTACATTATGATGCATATATGCATTATATTTTTCAGTGCCGGATTAGAGTAGTAGCCAAATTTCTTACTTCAATTTCATATATAAAGTATGATTTTTAATAATTAAGTGATTCATATAGCGAATAATAAAAGTTTCACATACTTCTTTCAAACTGCGTGTTTTTTAGGAAACATTAATTAACCCATTCGTGCCTGGATATTTTTGCGACTTTCTTCGATTTTTGCTAACACCAGCAGTAATTGATAAATTTCTGATGTCAACTTTTTGAACAAGGGATGATTTCATTTAAAATCATTATGTATAAAAATTGAAATGTCAACATCCCACTTGGCCATATTAAAATGTTTTGTGGAATTGAGGTTCAATACTCGCGAATAAAGGCTCGGAAAAATAAATAACGTTTTCGAATGATGGCGAAAATGCCGTCCCAAAAAAGGGACACTAGGCATAAATGGGTTAGTTATCCACAAAACTGATATAGAAAATTTAGCTTACACTCGTTACCAACGAGCAAACGTCTTGTTACGAGACGTTTCATGAATTCAGATTCATGAATTTATGGGCTGAAAACAATTACTTCACCTTAAAAGGTATGATTCTCTATAGGCGGGCAGCTCTCACAGACTAAATACGCGTTCGAAATCAATAGCACGATGGTGCTAAAAAATAAATTAAAATTAAACAAAACAAAAGCGTAAATTCCAACAAACTAGTTACATCTGCTCCTCAGAGAACGGGGAAGAAAAAAAGAAAAAAGAAAAGTAAAAAAGAAAAATCGCATATCGGTCGTTTGTCGTCGCCAGGAAAAACGGCGCTTAAAACGGTTTGCTATGCGATAAAGCCCTTGCCGAGGAGTGATTCGATCATACAGCTCATTCTAACAACGCGCGAGGAAGATATAGATATTTTGTAAACATTGTGACAGCTACTTATATGCAGTGCAAGAGAGCAAACGAGAGAGAGCCCATCCCCGTCCAGAGTTTTTCAAGATGAGATAGGGGGAGAGATGACTCGGCGAAATTCGTAGAAATGCCATTTCCATATAGTTCCATTTTTTTCTTTTTCTTTTTTTTTCTTTATCGCTGTGTCCTGGACCAAGAAATGTTGAAAGATACCCGAAAGTCTCGTCTTTGCCAGAAAGTATCGTATTTTATGTTCAGTTCATTCATTATATTCATTATTCTTTAGCAAAACATACGACTTTTTTTTTTCTTCTCTCTCTCTAACCCATTAACCCTTTGAGGCGCAACCTTTTCAAAATGCTGAAAAACGGGCAGCCGTTGCCATCGCTCGACTTAACACTAATTCTGCAACTGACAAATTTCGTGACCGTCTAAACATAGATTGCTCGGCGTCAATAGGTTAACCCTTTAACGCGCAGTGTTCCCGCTCTGGGATCACCAAACTCAGACGTTTTGACTGTTGCCAGTCAAGAAGAATAGATTTAATTCCTATAAAAATAGTTGCGGGTGACATAGCTCCACGAGGATCCTTTACTTTTTAGCACGTCATTTCCCGTAAAAAATGGTCACTATTATTTTTAGCAGCACTGACATCTGCTGAAAAATCGAAGAATGCGAAAACGGCTGGATATATTGCCCAATGCTGGAAAAAGGACAGCCGTTGCCATCGTTCGACTTAACTACCAGCAAGATGGCGGACGATCGAAACGTTCATCGAGTGCCACAGATCTAGAGACCCTGTGCGCACAGCCAGCTGTCGTCAAAAAAAAGGGTCTCAAGATCTGTGGCACGCGATGAACGTTTCGATCGTCCGCCATCTTGCTGGTAGTTAAGTCGAGCGATGGCAACGGCTGCCCCTTTTTCAGCATTGGGCAATCTATCCAGCTGTTCTCGCGTTCTTCCATTTTTCGGCAGATGTCAGTGTTGTTAAAAATAATCGTGACCATTTTTCTTGCGGGAAGTGACGTGCTAAAAAGTAAAGGATTCTCGTGGAGCTATGTCACCCGCCACTATTTTCATAGAAATCAAATCTATTCTCCGTGACTGGCAACAGTCAAAACGTCAGAGTTTGGCGTTCCCGGAGCGGGAACACTGCTCTTTAAAGGGTTAACGCCCAGCGATCTAATTTTAGATGATCGCAAAATTTGTAAGTCTCAACAAAATTTAAGCCTTAATTTATTTTCCTGTTTTTAATTTTTACATTCCGAACATGTACCAAGTAAGGAAAGTATTGTAATCATGAAAAAATTTGACTTCGAGATTTTGATACATTGACACGTTTTGAGGTCTTCTGAATTCATGTATGCTGTTTTTACGAGATGCAGTATGTATGTGTGTGTGTATGTGAGTGAACACTATCGCTCTATAGCTCCTAAACGGGGCTTTCGATTGAGCTCAAATTGTGTATATATGTTATAAACCACCGTCACAAGACCGATATTCATTTTGGTGTGTATAGAACTTATAGTTTTCCTACAGGGCTACGACAAAGATTTCTTTTACATTATGGCCTATGGGGGGAAATCCTTGAAAGTGCGCTAGCGTTAAAACGGTACATTCGATTGAGCTCAAATTGGGTATATATGTTATAAACCACCATCATAAGACAGGTATTGATTTTGGTGTGTGTAAGACTTATAGTTTTTCTACAGGGCTACAACAAAGATTTCTTTTACATTATGGCCTATGGGGGGAAATTCTTGAAAGTGTGCTAGCGTTTAAACGGTCCATTCGATTGAGCTTCAATGTGGTATATATGTTTGAATTGTTCATCGATTAAAATTTATTTAAATGCTTGGTAATGATCTTAATTGTAGGTGTTCGGAAAGTCGAGTGGAGTCACTCCAGATTTTTTGAATAGTAAGTCTGATTTTTACAAAATACTCAGCAATAACAAAGTAAAATGAGACCCTTTCGCTGTCTTATTCATGCTTTAGAAAAATAATTGCATTCTTCACACCACATAAATGTCGAAAATTTATTTATCACTTCTGTCCTCAACATAAATTGGAGAGTGTTATGAAAAATGTCGAGAGCCAATGAGTTAAAGCACGATGTCTTCGCTGTGATGACAAAAAGAAACTGTGTGGCATTTTGACCTTCGGTGTCAAATGTGATCAAGCGTTAGTCAATTTTCCTATATAGGAATCTCAAATAATATATTTAGCATCCATATGGTATTCAAGTATGACCAAGGAATATTAGAGTCCTTCACTTTTTAGAACATATTATATCCTGTAAAAACTCTTACTTATTTGTAAAATTGACGTCACAGTTGTTTTTATCAGTATTGACATCTGCTAAAATCTGTTGAATGTGCTGAAAATGGTTTTGCTTTGGAGGATTAAATAGAACAGAAAAAAAAACTTTGGCTATTTCTCATAAAATTATTATTATTTTGTACAATGATTCCGCATCATGAAGAATTTTGATTTAAATTAAAGAACGCGAGCTGATATATGATTCTGATGAGGACACACGTGACTTCCTCGTATGTCCATTGAAAAAAAAAACCACCTTTTTACACTCTATTTAGATCATTTTATTTTCTTTTCTATCGATCATATCATGATTATTCTTCCAATTTATCTTATTAACATCAAATATGTTAGGTTTTATTCAAAGTATCTTTGTAAAGCAATAACAACTCCGAAGTGCAGTTCAAATAATGACTGCTAATAGGCTTGAAGACATTTAGAAAACTTGTAAATCAACTATCCAGTCTATTGCAATCAAAATATAGAGGTGCAGATATTAAAGCATCGCTAGATGTAAAATTTTATCACTCTACGGATAATAGTTTAAGAGCTAGCTATGCGAGCTACGTATGGACATCAACGCCGAAAGTGTGTCATTAAAAATGGGTAGTGTGGAATGAAGGAAAGCGAATAATACATACTTAGGTCCCTACAAACGTCACAATAAATCTAAAGATGCTCCAAGTGGATAATTCTGTCAAAAATCTGCTCGTTGAAAATTTTGGTGACACAATTTTCCTTCTACTTCTTATAGAAAAAATAAATTAAAAATATTTTTAAATAACTGGTCATGTGACAAGAACCAGAAATTAAATTGAAAGTAGAATTAACTTACATAACAAACAAGCGTATGAATTTCTATTCAAAATTACGTAAAAATGAACTCAAATACAAAGTAGCACGATTAGGCGAGGGTTTTTCCGCTCTCTCAACTAATACCAAAAGGGGTGACAACTGCAATCAAGCCCGCTTAGTAGAATAGCCGATTTGCCACGAAAATTAAATTTAATAAGCGGGAATTACAATGACAAATTATTACGGCTTGGTACATTGGAAATTTATTACAATCAGCGGTATATTTCTTTAACCGGTATTCCACTAAGCATAAAAAAGAAGATAAGGCGAAAAGTTTCCAATGAGTATATCTGAGTTAAACAAGAAATTCTCTAGAAAAAAATTATACAACATTATTAACATTTCATCGTTTATAAATTGTACTTCTCTATACAATATAAGAGAGGAGATAAGAAAAACTAAAACTTGCAAACCACTTTTAGGGAACGGAGAATCCACATTCTCTCTACCAAAACAATGGGAGAAGTTTTAACAGCAGAAAGCAATTTTACACTTCTCATCTAATCTCATTTAAATCTGCGAGAAGAATATATATAAACGTCTGTGAAGAGCACTGAGCCGTGAATGGAGAAAAGTCGAATATTTTTTGCGTGCATGTTAAAATACTGACCGCACACGATAAACTGTTGCAATGCTTCCGTCACGGAATCTTTTGACAGAGTTCGAAAACGGAAAACTAACGCTCCTGTCACTTTACAGAATTGTTGTTATTGAAAAAAAATTTAGCAAAAAAAAAATGGCATGGGAATTAACTTTTCCTTTCCGTGGATTGTATGATGTGCTGTTTTTATAGCATGCGGCTGTGCGTTAATGACTTAGAACAACTCTAGCAAATGTGCCAAAGTTTTTGTTTATAATAATGATATGTCTGGGTCGTGTACTTGAAATAAAACAAAGCATTTGTTTTTTTTTTTTCGCGTGTAATACATTTGTATCAAAAATACCATCCAGAAACAGGATGTGGTATTTCTGATAGGAGAGTTAGAGATATGGTCAGAGTTAGAGATATGCGCGAGACGAGACCGGGCAGAGGTTTACAGTTTCTTCGGGAAATGAGCAGATCTATCTTTTTTTTTAATAGTAAGAAATTTTGAAAGACGAGTCAAGGGCTTACACATGCTTAAATCCAAAGAGCGAAAAACGAAACATTGAGGAGCGATCCGTTTCCATGGAAACCTACCGTATTTCTACGAAACTGCTCTTTAAGTAGTCTTTTTTTCTGAGAATTGCTCTCCTCGCTTCCTCTTTTTTCTGAGAACTCCCCTTCCTCGCTCATTGTTATATTTCGCTCCGTTCTTGTGATCGAAAAGCGCTCCTGAAGGAGAAACGCACTTTTAAAAACTGGGCCAAAAATCGCTCCGACTGATCGAATTTCGCTCGTTTGGTTTAAGCTTGCAGCTATTTTGTCACATGACAGTTCTAATTTCGTTTCGTATTCATCCATGGAAAAACTAACTTTAAAAAGAGCGATTTATAAGAAACGACCGTGTCTACATATCAGGCATTGAGGTTTAAAGTGCTTTTTATTTACGAATTTTCGCTTTAAAAAAAGAAAGACACTAACTCTAAAAATTAGGTTTTTATTAAGTAATGTTCGCATATATCTTTGTAAATTTAAAAAAAATGAGGAAAATTAATAAACTCTGTTAGTGCAATAAGTCAACAAAATTGATAAATCAGCTCATGACTCTCGTTAGACTTCAAAATCTGCGAGTCATGTTGACTCGCAGTCAATAAATATGAGTCAAAGTCAAAAAACTAGGTTTTTTTTTTTTTTAATCTAAGAAAGAGAAAATAAAGACGTTCTTTTTTTCTCATGTAATTATTAATTTTCACCTTTATATTGATTTCTCCACAATGCACGATTAATATAAAATACAGACAGACATGAGTAGACAGGCATGACATGAGTAGCATAACTGTCCGGCTGAAATTTTGCGAGCCAAATTTGACTCGCAGTTTCAAAAAGTGAGAGTCAATTTTTTCAAAAAAATATCGATTTACGCGTAAAATGCGAGTACGCGCGAGCCCTGCGGCATTAATTACATTTAGATCTGGTAAAATTTAAAAATTATGCGTAAAAGAAGCATTGTTTGTCTCTGAGCATAGTAAAAATAGACATATTTGCATTACTTTCATTGTTCCATAAGACTTATTCAATCAGTATGCTTTCTCTTAAAATCTTTCACAAAAACTCTGTTTTGGAAGAAATTGTCCTTAACCTTTTATTACATAATAGAACATAAAGATAGTATCCCGCATTTTAATTAACATTAAAAAATTAACTTTTAAAAATGATGCACATTCTAAAGAAAAAACGTTGCTAAGGATGGATACAGACTATATTTTTCGAGACGAGAAAAGGATTTACAGCTGTTTCGCGAGACAAGACAGGCCTATTTTTTGTCCCACCTCCTTCCCTAGGCATTATATCAAATCAGACTTGAAACAATTTAACCTATTAAAGCCGAGCGATCTATGTTTAGACGGTCGCAAAATTTGTAAGTCGCAGAAATATATTTAAGCATTAATTTATTTTCCTATAAATATTAAATTATATTTATAGGAAATTATAATAAATTCCTCCTATATATTTCTTATTAAATATGGAAATGGCATTTTTTTTAATATTTGGAATAATAAATCTGATTTCCACAAAATACTCAGCAATAACAAAGTAAAATGAAACAATTTTACTGTCCATTCATTGAAAAAAAAAAAAAAGTGCATCCTTCATACCACAAAAATGCCGAAAATTTATTTATCACTTCTGACATCAGCATAAATTGGAGAATATTATGAAAAATGTCGGGCGCTAGTGGGTTAAAATACCTCTGAATAAGCTTCCAAATATTTACGCAATTCTTAAAGTCAGCAAACCTATTATTATATAAAGTTCTTCTTAAATGCATAATCCTTCGTGAAATGCAATTCAGATAAATAAATTATTTAAATTTGTATTTAGATGTTATTCTCAAAAATATTGTACAGGTTTAAATTATATAAGAGATATTTACGTATATTATTTTTGCATATTATATTAGTTTTGCGAGGAAAAAGTCTAATTTTCTCGTATATCTTGGGTAATTTTTTGAAACTGATCTGGTACTGTTTAATGTGGAGTTTTTACAACGTTTTTTATTACGTCATTGTAAAAAGAGGTTCTCTGATACTCACTACAAAATGCTAAAAATCGCTGTAATTCCTTATAATTAATAATTATAATAGTTAATAATGCATGTAAATCTCAAAATGTAGCCTATGTAGCCTATGAACCTTGCCATTCTTGCAGCTTTTGCAACAATTAACTTTCCTGTGTAGCATAAATCACGGTTAATTACTCCCGCAAAGAAATATTACCCTTGCCTTAACTAAACAAAGAACCTCTGACTCCTTTTTACATGCGACATCAGTTGTTCATAAGATCTCGAATAAATAACAATTCCCATGAACAGAGGCCCTTTGCGTGATGGCTTAGCGGAGAGGCTAGAGCCACTTCTGTGAGGGACACAACCTGTCCCAAGTCACGAAAGCACTCTAGAGAGAGGACACCAATAAAAATTTGCAGGAAAAAATAAGATCTTCTTACACACACGATCGGATTTGTTCCTTCCTCCCCACCCATCCCCACCTTTTTCTTTCCTCTACTCATGGTTTTATGGAGTTTCTATTTGATTAAAAGGGACATTTTTATTAAATTTTAAATTAAAGTCTTGTTTTGTTTCCATTTTATTGATCTACCCTATAAAAAGGTGATTTTTTTTTTGTTCTCTTTCGTGGATTTATCTATTATTAAATGTAGCGAGATTGAAAAATATTTTTCGTTTGTCTGTTAAGTTTCAATCATTAACTTTTTTTTTTTTTTCTGTTCGTGTTTGATCTGCTAAAAAAATAATTTGCCTTTCTTGTAAAATACAGTCTACATTTAAGTTTGCACAAATTTATTAACGTATAGTCTTTCTCTGCCTTTTAATTCAATTTTCTATGTAAAATACCATTTTTCTTCTTTTTATTTGTGTTTTAACTTCCAGAAAAATAATTTTCATTTGGACCTTTTTTAAGGCTTAATTGTTGTTATCTCCTTATCAATATACTCGTACTCCTACAAATAAACATTATCGTGCTTAGAAGGCAGAACTTGTTGAATCACTTCAAATACTTCGCATGTGGGTTTTGTAAATAAATTCCCCACTATTTAAGGGATAGTCATTTTAAATTCAGTTACTGGACTAAACTGTGAACTTGTTTTCAAATAGAAATTGATCGTTTCCTCCTCAGCAAGTATTTACTTATTCACTTACTGGCGCATTACCGCTATTTATTCTCCTAGCTAATATACATTTCTATATTTATGCATGCATGCACATTTACCTTTGCAAACTAAGTATTCCTGAAAACTAAAGCCAATCAAATTAATGAATTTTGTTCTTTGGTTTTGCACTTCGTCTTGGGGAAATGCAATCTGCCAAATATATTTTCAAAGAGCGGTGATTAAATAGTTTTGATGGTTAGCTTTGTTTGTGTGGGACCAATAAGGATTTAAGTGAACATCCTCACGAAGACTCGTCTGTGATCACTATCGCTTACTGAACCGGATCGTGCCGCTACTGTGTTGAGAAAAAGTTTGCTAAGAGATCTTGATTGACTATCTTGTTCAGCTCTTGGTTACGAAATTTTCTTAGACAATCTCGCTTAATATTAACCCTTTATATATCTCTTATATACAATATATATATATATCTTTAGTTGAGAAAACTTATTCGATTATCTTGTTTAATTTTAACAATTAGTTCAGAAAACGTCGTAGTCTGTCGTGTCGGGTTTTTACTTAGTGGAGAAAAATTCATTGACTATGTCCTTCTGTATTTACCTACTTCAGAAAATTTGGTCGATTTTTTTGTTTGTTACTTAGCTGACTAAGGGAATGGACGGTGACCTTTTGATGACGGAGAGATTTTAGAGGTGTTGCTTTAAAACGACGGGAATATTTCCGGTACGTTTTCCCCCTTTCAGCGATTCTACAGGTGAAACTGCTCTTTGTACAACAATAGTTGACGGGATATTCTTTCCCTCCCACGAACTAAAACGAACTGCTTGAATATGGGGATTCTGTTTACAGGTGTATTTTCCTATCTCGAATCTGGGGTACAACTAGAATGATGGATGGGTTATAACATCTCTCCCCGACCTTCCGGTGCAAGTGAACAACAATAACAGAGGGGAAAAGCTTTACTTCGTCGAAATCTGAGTCATGCCCGTCCTTTAAGATGTTCTGTGGCTTGGTCGAAAAACCAACCGCCCGTCTTCTAAAGGTTAATAGCATTTTTCATCAAATGTAGATGAGACAATAGTATGATTTAGACATACGAAACACTTAGTTTGGTATTTACTGTCATCTTTCTGGAATATCAAATATTTTAAAACTCTATTAAGTATTTCCTGACATAGTCCTAGATTTCAGAGGAACCTTTCAATCTCAACAACGCATTAAAAAAAAAAAAAAAAAAAAAATATTTTTATCAAAACATCACTCAGTGATGAGTTTTACTAATTAAAAACATATCACCCTTCGAGCAACAAACGATTCGTATACACACACGCCTTAACCTTAAACTCAATACACAAACCTCGGCTCGAATTCCATCCACCATCAATCAAACCTGCCCGGCGCGCTTAAGAACTGCACACACACACACAACACTCACTTAATCCGCGGATGGTGCTCGGGGGCGGCACTCACTGCACACCGCAACCACGTGACATTCGTGACTAGCAGCACTACCTTGCGCTCCCCCCCCCCCCTTACTAGCCGCCCGTGCCGTGTCACAGAGCAGTTAGCCGGCACGCGAACGGAGGGTGTACGAGGGGTCACACACACCCTGAGGGGCCTCCTCTCTAGTCAGGGTTGTGATGCGACGGGGTTATGCATTGTTGCGAGGGGGCTAGAGGAGTGGGGTTCGGTAATAAGGATGAAGACGGTTGATTTTAATGGTCTGATACCCTCTTTCGTCACCCCCGGAATGTTTTTTTCACTGCGCTTGATGTATCGTGAGGTATGTTCATGATGGCTGGGGTCATTTTTTATTCATTTGGTTTCGTATGTATATATGCGTTTTTCGGGGCATTTTTATGAACCCTTTGCTTGACGCGGTTGATGCGTTTAAAATTGGCGACTCCAAGAAAATGACTCAATCTGAGGAATTACATTTTTGCATAAGGATACGCTAATTACATATTATTGGTTATATTAATTCTAATGAACTTTTTTGCTGCATATTCTTGTGACTAGACTTAGTAAGAAGATGACGCGATATGAAGTTTTGCATAAGGGTACGTTAATTATATATTGTTGATCTATTAACTCTACTGAACTTTTTTGCTGCATGTTCACAACATTAGAATTAGTATGTATGCAACCAGTTTTTAATGTCAGACCACACACTTCCATAGGATAGTAACATTTTAATTCACCAACAAAGTTATTCACTTGATTAATACAATAAAAGTAATAATATATTTGGTTTGATAAAACTTGTGCTGCATTGAGCATTAAGTATATTATAGGAATAAATATAATAATATATAGGAATAAATATCATAATACGGTCTAAATTCACTTCCATATACATTGGTGTCCAAAATTCGGTTTACAAGCACGTTTTTCACAATAATTCAAAACTTCCTCCACTATAATTGATAAAATTATACTGGAGGCAGTTTGTTTTATATTCAGGCAAACCCTCTTACTGAAATAGCCAATTTGCTGCGGAAATTTATTTGAATAAACGGGAAATTTTCATTATCCGGGATCACATTGACTAATTAGGGCGGTACTTTGAAAATTTATTAAAATAAGTGGGATATTCCTTTAACCGATAGTCCACTGTACTTTGAATAACTGATAGCACAGTGATAACCTTCAGTAGGAATAAATGGTGTAAAGCGTTAGTTTATTTTGTAGCACAACCTTGAATATGCCAGTTTAAGTATCTGGGATTTTGGTCTGCACTGTAGGGAAATTGCGTTAAAATTCACAAATTTTAATGTTTCTTGTGAGAGCGAGTGCGCATAATCGTTTACATGATTCAGCAGTGCAGTATCGAGAGCCGTTGGCAGACCTTGAAGTTGGATAGTCACAAGCACATGTGACATGATGTTTACAAATGGTATCCGGCTTCTGGAATCGATTCAAAACAAGTTATACCATCACCAGAAAATCCCCCAAAGCTGCCCAAGAGCGATAACTAGTGCAAAAGGTTGCTAATTAGCATTAGGTTCCGAAGACGTAGGCTTTTTGAAACAGTAATACTTAAATTGGTCTTTTAGGTCACTGTTTCTTATACTTTTTTGTATTTTTTCCAAACGGAGGAGATAAGCATATCTTTCACTGTGTGAATTGTATCATACAGAAATAGCGGATTTAAAGATAACTTTATTTATAAAGATTTATTAGATTTACATATTTTACAGTCCATCATTAAATGTTTATGCACTGATAATCCTCGTGAGTTTATCTATGTATTTCTTTAGCTATAAATAAGTTATACCGGATAGAAAATTTTATAAGGTATTCTTATGAATAAACCCAAAAATCTAATAGATGAATTTGGCAGTCATCCCACAATATTTTTGAGATGACACATGACAAATAGATGAAAATGTTAACCAATAAACAAAAGGGAAAACGCAGATGTTTATTCTATTTTTACATTTTTATGAGTGGTAAATTTTACATGCAAGCATTAAAAGAAGTGTATTACCTTTTTTTTCCCCCATGAAAAATAGAAACTTTAAAAAATGTAATTGATAGTTATTTATTTTCCTATTTATTTCCGTAGTATGTTTCCTTACATTAAAATGTGTTTAGCTTAATTTTGTTTAATTTAACTTAATTTGTTTGTCTTAAGTCAGAGAGAAAATGAAAATGTCGTATGCCGGTAAAAAAAAAAAATATCATCAAATTTGGAAAAAGCTTTTCCTTGATTTATTTTTGGAACATTAGCCTTTAACAACCAAACATTTTTTTCGTTTCGCATCAAATAAGTAATTACTAGAAGATAAAAATAAATTGTTAACCATATTTTATCATTTAAAAATTGATTAATTCTAATTTGTAAAATAACTCATTCCCGTGAACAATATCACGTAAAATAAAATATAAATCATCTCTCAGAGAAGAACTAGGAAACGTACAAACAATACCAAATTATAACAGTTAAATAATTACTTTATGACATCCAAATACGATGACTTTAGCGATCAAATCGCTTCGTTTGTTACGCCAGATGAGAAATGCGAAAACACATAATTCATTGTTTATTTACCAAGCCAATAATTTACCAACACAAGTTTAGAGAACTTTTCAAGACTTTCCTTTCCCAACTTAGAGCATCAACGGATTCTTTCTTAAAGTCATTTACCCTCACCAGTTTGATATATTCCCAGCGCCTGAACTTCAAAATCCTTGTTTATGCAAATCCTTCTACCATTGTCCAGTCTATCATACATATTCAAATGACGGTCATTAGCATGGGCGTCTAGCTGTTATATGTGCTAATTGCTATTGGATGTTAAATCAAGGACGCCTGCAATAGGACAAGGGACTATGTTGAGCTGATTGTTATTGTGCTGTGACCTAAGATGTGTTGTAGAACAGAGTAATTTAGCCATTTCGAACAATTTCACAGTAACGGAGCTATTAATGTTCTATTTGTTTTGTAGTTTTTTTTTTTTTTCCCGGAAAAGAAGAAATAAATGCTTTATGCTTTAGAATATACTTTTTTTTTTTTTCAATCTGATAAAATTTATTGTGCGTGATACTTCTTTTTGGAATAAAATGTTGTTTCATTGTACTTTGCTCTGATTTCCGATTCAGACAAAGCGCTTATTGATCTGCATTGTGCACGTACTTATTTAGACAAAAAGGTGCCTGGCCATAAATATTTAAATACCTATTTCAAGTAAACAACTCTCTTTTATGACTTGCCATAAATTTAAATGACTTTGCTTAATATCTGTGATTATTTAGCATTCCTAAGTTAGTGAACATGTTTACTTGAATGGAAATGAAAAAAAAAGGAAGAAACCAGCTAGGACTAAGTTTTTTTTTTTTTTTTTTAGTTTTTCAATTTCACTTTTATTAAAATAGAAAATAAGTGATCCTTTCGTTGAGCCAAATTAGCATGCATCAGTGTTAATAAATAAAAAAAACATTTTTTAACTGCTCTGTTGCATTATAAAGAAAAGACTTTCGGAATTTGATAGATTATTGAGAAATGAAAGCATATTTGAAATTCATAAAGCAATTTTGTTAATTAATTTATAAAGCTGGAGCACAGAATACTTAATATTGCAAACAAGTTATTCAAAATAGCTGAGGAGTCTATGCAAATTGTTGGTTTTCATTATAACATAATCCTATTTCTACTTGTTGTCTCAATTTCATTTTCTGAGAAGAAAGTGTGTCTTTTTAATAATCATAATAATATTTAAGACGTTATTCTATAAGAATTTTGTCCATGGAACTTGCACACATCTCCTTTATTATGTTTAAATTTACATATCTTACAGTTACAATGGTTTTCTATTTTATCGCTGATTTTTAGTTTGCTTTTTTAATGATCCGATATGCAAATTATATGTGAATTCACTACAGTGAAAGGATTAATGATTATAGCATACGTAGATAGTAAATGATTATCTGTCAGTAGTATCTTTCAAAAATTTTACTGTCCACATCCTTTAATCTTAAGTACTATCATTGAAATAATACCAACATCAATGTTTTTATTGCATCTAAAAATACAGGATATAAAACCAGTGCGGTTGAGATCAAAGGATTTATCTATCAAGTGATTTATTCCCACTCAAACAAGCTATTTTTTTTTAACATTAATAAAAAGAGAAGCCATTTACCGTTTTTAACTTAAGATTAGAAGCAATTCGTAAAAATTTGTAGCCAATATAATGATTCATTAAGATATATTCTGGAATAGTTTTCTCATCCTCTTCCATCCATCGTGTCTCACTCGGAAAAAAAAAAAAAAGGGAAACGATTTGCCAAAGAAAACTACCGCCATTAGCAGAGAAAATCCTCTCAAAATCTCCCCTAATTTATCAATTGAGACAAGACTCAAGAACCGCACCACCGAAGCAGAACTTCAAGGGGAAAAAAGGGGAGGAAAAAAAGTTTCTAAAAGTTGGTATTAGATGGGGCTACGGCCAGCCCCTGGAGAGAGAGAGAGAGAGAGAGAGAAAGGCAGAACCGAATCCAGTAAACAAGAAAAGAAGACCCAATCCAATTGGAATGTCCAGAGTCGTAGACGAGAATAGGTTACTAGACGTCTTCCACAAGTGAGAAGTCTGTTCCCTAAAGGAGGGGGCTGCAACCAGAAAATTGAGTTGGCAGGTTTACGGCTTTTCTTGTAAGTTTGCGAGGTTTGAACATCCTCCCCCCACCCCCCCCCATCCCCCATCTGACGCCACCAAAGTTTACTCAATTTTGAAGGAGGTCCGGGGGATTCCTTTTAAATTAGAAGGCGTGTTGCGTTCACACGGCCAGTGGAGCTTCTTAATACAAAATGGAAACAATGGCTAAAGCTAAGCATTAAATGTATTAGGACGAACTATGAATAATCCTTAATATAAGCGATAGGAGCTGTTTTATTCTTAACAGGATCGAGAAATATTTATCCATGGTAAATCTGTTTTAAAAAGGCATTAAAACTTTGTGAAAATTTATGGTGGATGTGAAATTTCATTAAAGTATTACAATTTTTTAAGGTTTTACATTATAATAAAAAATTAACTGAAACATTTTGTATTTTTCTTTTTGTACCAAACAGAATCAATAACAAGATATTTCAGAGCACTTATATCATATTATTTCTTAAAATTTTAATAATCTACAATTATGAAGGTCTGTAAAATATAAGGTTCAATTTATTAGGTTGTAACGAAAGTTTTCCGCCACTAAAAATATCGTCTGCAATCAGTTCACGTTGGTGTGTTTGCTCATATTTTGTCAAACAATATTTGTCATTTGAAAGAAAGATACTTACTTTAGTGCACTGTGTTGTTAAAAAATATCGTTATCATTAAGTACAAGGTGTCTGAAATGGAACTATCACGCTACTGGATTAGAACCATCATTTACTTCCAGTTCTGTTGCAAAAAGTTCTACAGAATGTCAAAGAATTATGTGTGGAATTAAGATTCTACTGTTGTATCATATGGCACTGTGAAGGTTTGGTACTTAAAGTTACAAAACGGGGTCTATGATATTCAAGGAGCAGAGCTCTCTGGCCGGCCTACTAATGTTGATGAGGGCCACCTGCGAGAACTTGTAGAAGAAAATCAGTATTTAACCACTTGAGAGCTAGCTAAAGAGTTAGATATTAATGCCATGCCCATTAGCCATGCTTATGCATCACATAAACTTCATGTACAAGTTCAATCGCTGGGTGCCGCAGGAGCTGTCTCAAGCAGATTTGGCGGAGAACTTTCGTTATAACCTGATATTAATGTATTAACGTAGTCTTGAATTTATATGCGATACGAGGTAAAATCCTAAAATCAAAATACTAACAGCTGTCATTTCTTCCAGTTACTCTATAAAAATATAAACTGAAGTTGAATTTAGAAAGTTACAATTGAAAATGTAATTTCCACATGATTTTTTAGTTTGAAATACTCGATGGATTCATTTCAAAATCTCAATAATAAGCGTATTTCTGAATAAATTCATAATATGAGAATAAATGCATAATGTGCATAATATATGCCTTTCTTTCCCTTAAATAGATTGTTTAGACATCGTTAAACTTTAGAAATATTACGTAACAACAACCTCGATAGAGCTGCCACTTACCAGTACTTCCTTCTCAAAAGCACAGACTTGTTTCTACAAGTAAACAAACCTTATTAGAATGTTTTACCATGAATTTGCTAAAGAAAAATAGCAGCAATGCAACATTTCTTTTACTCAATTTTAAACAGTTATTAATGGTGTTCATTCAAGTCATTACGACCTCCTGTGGCATAATTGTTATTCTTTCTCCACGATGTTACCCTTCATTGTAGGAACAAATAAATATGTTATTCCGCAAAAAAAAATATATTTAACACTTTAAAGCCCGATTAAATAAATTATCTTCAACAGATATATGTGAATATTTTTCTAGAGATTAAATTTGTAATAAAGTAATTAAAATTCCTATTACTAAATTTCATTAAAATATACAAAATCGTTTTCAACTTAAAATTATTATAATTTACTTTGTAATATTCCTTCAAAATCTATGTCCTCAGTTGTGGGCACATGGTCTGAAACGGTTAAAAATCAGTAAAAGGGAAAAAACAACAACAATGTGTATCATTTATAAATGAACATCCAAACTTTGTGCGAGGAATATTAGTTAAATTATATTTGATTTATTGAAAAACCAATAAACCCCGCTGAACTTTCATGAACACAAAATTGTTCAAGATACTAAACAAACAAAAATACAGAGTTCTAATACCAAATCACGGGCAGAATTTTGAAGGCCTCTTAACATTTTTAAATCCATAAAAATGTGACTAAATTATTTATACTTCAGATAAATCCATTCAAAAACTCAGTTTCAGAGTTTCGAGTTCACCAGTCCAGGAATTCCCCCTCCAATTTGTTAACCACACACATGCTGCCCTTCTGCCGCTTTTATTATTTCTGTTTTCTTGTAACAATCACCGATTAAGTCGAAATAGCGCCCAAATGTAATTATCGAGAAGAAAATTGGCATCCCTTGCTATGGCCAGGGGCAACACCATGAAAGGATAATCTTAGTCCCATTTGCTGTGATAGGATTTGTCCCGAGTACAAAAAGAAAAGGTTTGGGAAGTTGTACATAGAGAAAATTTATTTCTTGTTATGTCCTGGTCATCATTATCCAGCTTTGTAGCATCGGCGTCGCGAAGAATTACTTTGAATACTAAAAGTATTTGTTACGAGTGATTGCAGTGATAGGGTTTGTTCCAAAGTACTCTTTCTGCAGTTCCAACAAATCCTAGCAGCTTGACGACTATAGATTATACTTTATTTTATCCACTTCTGTCTGATGGTGTATTTTAATTTTGAGTCAGGGATTCATGCTTAGTGTTTCTTTCCTGTATTACTATTATTTGGAAATTGCTGTGCTGTTTAATGGAAGAGCTTAATGATTTACTTGTGGAACACGGTGAATAATAATAATAACCACAATATTTACGCATTTAAGAAGCACTTGTTGCTTACAAATTTCTTTGTTATATTCTCTTGTTTCCTGCAGAAACTTAAGGCACTCCCAGTATTGCATAAATTAAGGTAACTGGAGAACTGCTTCAAAGAATCCTATTTTTTCTGCATTTATTAAACATAAATGAATATCTCTGTGTGCTTTTTCAAAGTTCAATAACGCAGGCAGCGTATACAGGTTCTCTTAATGTTAATAAACGTTCAAAGAACCTGCATGTGCTGCCTTCGAAGGTACTTGTGTCTTCACGCTATTGCAGGTTGAATAGTATATAGAATTGAAGGGTTTGGTGAAAGAAGATAGGTCCAAGTATTCAATTTTGTGGGAAAATGTAAAGAAACGTTTGAGGATTCAACACAATTAAAATTCAACACAAACTGAAGAGAGATTCAACACAAACTAAACACAAACTAAAGAGATAGGCAGGGGATTCAACACAAACTAAAGAGATAGGCAGCTTCATTTCTTGAGTAATAAAAGAACTCGCGTTTGGAGCTACATCCTTTTGGTAGTAAACGAAAGAAGGATGTTTTTTTTTCCCTTGCAAAATAGTACTTGTAAGTCCTAACTCCCGTAGGAACGAACTACCTTCTCTTTGCACAGCATATCCTTAAATTATTATTTATTTATTTTCGAAAATTATCTGTAATTAGATGAATATAAAATTCAATGTTTAACTTCAGGCTGTACTAAAATCCAATAGTAGTTAAAAGTATGAACCTTTATGTTAATCGTGCAATTTGCGCATTGCTATTAACACGAAAATTCTAGAGAGCATCTCAGCAGCTCAGAGATAAAATTATTACCAAAGGAATTCAGTTCGAAAACAAATCTCACATTCTTCTTTTCTTATATGAAACAAAAGATAAGAGAATAATTATTTATTCATTTACCACGATAATTATACTAGAAAATATTTTCCCATTTTCAGCACCCACTTTTTGTTAGGTTAGTATTCGTCTGATATGCATTCTCGCATTTCATTGATGTATATGGATCTAAGACATTTTTTTTTATCAATAGCCAATCAAATTTTCTGATATGCTATGAGTTTTTCATCAAGTATATTCCTCAGCACCTATATAACTTAACATGCAAAACGGTTTTTGACAGTAAATAATACGCCAAAATAAAATAAAAAAAATGCGTGAAAATAAACAAATAAATTATACAGCACAAAATTCAGAATGAACAGCTTTCACACGATTCCACCGCACTTTACTAATACCGTAACAAGCAGCTGTTTATATATACACAAAAAAGTCTAACATAAAAAAACTACTTCCTGACAGAATTTTTATTCATATTTTGAAGTTGTAAATATACAATGCTTCTTTTTTTATCAACCAAAGAATTTATTGTGTATGTGTATCAACGGAAACAGGGTGCTTTTACTATGGGAATTGTGCCAGAATAACTCTGCACGAAATCAAACTGAACTTAGACTGAGACCAAAACAAAACAAAATGTATACAAATGAAGTTAATATAAAGTTTCATCAAACCTAAAGAATAATTATTGTCCTCAATTATTTTACTTTTTATATTTTACGTATATTAAAAATTATAATAAGATTAAGCTTTTAAATTAATTTCAGAATTGGTTATTCATTCAAAGATTTTTGATTATTCTTTCAAAGCAAATGTTATAAAAGTTTTAAACACTTGAAACTTTCTTTAAATTGCCTAACAAATTCGTTTAAGCATTGCTGTAAATGGTCGAATTTAAAAGGAGTTACACAAATGTGATAATATAAATCAAATTTAAATATATGCTTCATGTCAGTGGCGGCATATATATTACCCCCAACAAATTATTATACCCCCCGACAGTATTATTATACCCCCGACAAACTTATCGCAAGTTTGTCAAGGGGGGGGGGTGTTTAGTTTGTCTATGGGGGCGGTTAGTTAGGAGATATACATCCATTTTATGGAAGTAAAATAGGATCTTTTACATTAATTTCTTTTTTCTCTGGGGGGGCGGTCGTCCCCTCCGCCCCCCCCCCTTTAATCCGCCCTTGATTCATGTGCAGGGCATTTCTAGCCTATATTATTTACCTAAAAGTATTGGTCTTGTACTAAAATGCGGTACTATATTTATTTAATATAAATATAAAAACAATTAAATTTTTCAAAACACATTTTTTAATAGAAATGCTATATCATTAGAACTGTCTCAAATAAGAGCTTATAATAGAACAATTGTTCCCATTTCAGAGATTTGTTAAAAAGATTATAGAGTTCTTATTAAGGTTTGAGACTTGTCGCTGAATTTAGCTATATTTCATTGTCTTTTGAACTAATAAAATTCATTATATTGTAAAATATTTTAGTGAATTTGGAGAAATATAGCAAATTTCTAAACATGTGGCTACAGTGGCTACTTCACATGTGGCTACAGTGCATATAAATATTCGAAAGATTGTAATTCCCTTTTTTGGTTTCAAACACTAACCGTCAATCTGTATGGAGTCATTAAATTGAAAAACATCCTTAAAAGATCTAAAGTAGTATTTGTTAAACGCCAATACACATCCCATATAAGTTATTTTTAAGTATAAAAAATGCTATCTATGTAATGCTCTTCATCTTTAATCACTATACACAAGAATTCCCTTGCCAATGAAGGTGCTCAGGGGGAAGGAAAAGACTACACTCAGAAGTTCTAATTATATCAAAAAATTAATATTTTCACGTTACACGAATCAAGGAACTTTACGTAATTACGTTAAAAGGAGGTTTAGTATGGTTTCTAATTTCATGATCATCTTGTTGACCCGACGCACGGGAACCTGTAATTTAAAATAATCATGATGCCAGCTACATATATTCTCACATGAAGTGGAGTTAGCAAGTACAAAGCATTTTAAAAAAGTATACGGAAAAAGAAAATTTCTTTTCCAAAACTCAATAAAAGAACAATTTACTTAGTCCACGAATTTTTATGCAAAAACTTAATGTTTTTTTCTAAGATAATGTTCACTGCGTTTCATTTTACTTAAGTACATATTTGCTTTATAAAACAATAATGTATAGTTTCTACAGTCATTTTTATTAAAATATTAGCTTATTCTCAGTATCAGAGCACATATTTTTAAATGTACTACATTTGATGCAGGAAGTTTAAGAGTGTATGATAAAACAGTTTTTGAATCTTTTAAAATTCTTAATCATCGTATTTTTAAACTTCAAATAAGAAACACAGGAAATTGCTTGCAATATTCCGCTTTTTTTATATCAATAATCAAGGGGGGAAAATGGAAAAGTTTTCCAACATCTTATGTGTTAGTTTATTTTTATGAGTTTCATAAGCGTTTAAAATTTTTAGCTGTATTAACGTGTAAAGAAAGTCAACCAACCAAATTAATTAATTAATTAAAATAAAATAAATGTAGCATTCAATTCGATTTTGAAATCGGTAATTGCAAATTGATTTTCTGAAAGATTACGCCCATTCCAACCTCTAAATCAAAATTTGTCCTAGCACCTTTTTATTTATATCAATAGAAAATATCGGATCATAAAATGTCAGTAGAAGAAATGCTGCAGCATTATCCGAAACGTATGTCGTATACCGTATCCAAGATATCTTGTTCTGTCCTCACTTTATAAATCAGGTGCCGCCGCAGGGTGCTAGGTGTGGCAATGACAGGTGCGTATACTCTCATGTATGACCGAGACAGTCGTGCCATTAGTCACCATTAGAAGTCTCAGATAATATGAGGTTCGTAATAATATCATGCCTTGCAGCAAGTTGCGATCTAAAAGATCTAAAAGCAGCTTCCAGTGATCTCTTTTTCTTTTACGGTGTCTGTGGTGTTTTTCTTTAGCTTGCGTCTATTTAGTTATGATGGTAAATAGAGTTTGTATGAATAGTCTCTATCACGTCACACTGTTTTCACTGAATCTAGTGGCTGGTGAATAATTATACCCGTATTTTCTGCTCTTGTTTTTGTACGTGTATTTGCGTCATCATCTGAAACGTATTTGGAGCCGGAGTATGCGTTAGGTTCAATAAGCTTCAGATTTCGGACTCTGATTGTTTCCGAGGCTCTCTTGGCTGCAAAAGGAAAGGAGAAAATGCATTACAAGTGATCAGAAATTTACGAAGTTAAAAGAAAAACAAAAACATAATGCATTTTCAAAATTCTATGTTCAGAATGCATCAGAAAATCTAAATATCTGACCCTTTATGCAGCAGTGTAGTAAAATTGTGGATACATTCACACTATACAATTAAGTAATTTTGTATCGAAATAAAAAAATCATTCTTTTATAACATAACATTCATATCCCTGAGACCAACATTTTGATGGTGTGCATCTAGTCTACTGTTGCGTTAGTTCAGAGGCCTGTTATGAACGTAGAAGGCTTTAAGAAGAACTTCACATGCGACTCTTGGACAAATATTTCTGGGAAGGGTCTCAGAAATTTTATAGCCTAGGAGTATTTCTAGGGCTTAATTTAGCTCTGGATACATTGGTTGCATGCATATAGCTAGTGCATTGCCCTTTAGGAACATCTGACGCCCCCAACCAAAAAAAAAAAAAAAAAATGGAACCATATGTTGCGCATGCCTATTAGAGATGAGACGGGCTCAGCCCGTCTAGGGCCCTGTTCGCGGGCCCCGTCGCGGGCCCCCGCTCGGGCCCTGTAATTCACGATTGTGTTCGGGCTCGGGCTCCTGAAAAATGTCTCCTTTATTGAGCATACTCCTTGAAACGGATTTTAAAAAGCGATTCATCGAGAAAATAAACGTACTGATGTGATGCTAGGACTTGCAACAAAATAATTGTTGGGTAAAAAGCTAGCTTTTTCACATAATTTACTAAATGGTGTGTTGTGCTATTTCATTTACGTGTGTGTGTTAAAATGCTGTTAATTCAAAATTTTGGCCTCATTATTTACTGGTCTATCTTAGTTAAATGTATATATTCTCATCGTATCATAAAATATTTTTTAAAAGTAATTTTGTTCCTATCAACTAAATTCTTATGCAATAATATATTCTTATGCAATAATATATTCTTATGCAATTCTATGCAATTATGCAAATTTCTTAAATTTATTATGCAAAATCTCTTTTCTGGACGTGTTTTAAATATAACATTTATTGATGTCACTATACGAGATTTATAACTTGTATTTTTCTGTATCTAATATATCTAAGTACATAAAAATGCTTAACACTGATGTGAGTACTCAACGGAATTTTAATAAAAATTGAAGCATTATTGTTATTATTTGATAAACATGGATATAAAGAATTAGAAAGTGCATTAAGAGTTTGCAACTATATTTGTCTTTAAATTGCACAAACGGCAAAATTTATCGTAATGTATCAATGAAGTAACTGAATTTTATTTATCTTTAGCTGAAATTTCGGGCTCGGGCGGGCTCGGGCTCCGACTTAAATAATATTGCTCGGGCTCGGGCGGGCTCGGGCTTCAAAAAATGAGCCCGAACTCATCTCTAGTGTCTATATGTGCAGAATAGTAGATTTTTTATGGGATCGCAAAATTAAATGCTGTGAATTATTACTTGCTTTAAGGCAGATTTTCTCTGAATATATCTTATAGAAATTTAGTTATATTCTTATTTTTTGGCGATAATAACAACGGTTATGGGCATAAAAACCACCTCAACTGCAGCATTGAATACCTTTTCTATCTATCTACGATTAATTGTCTCAGGTGACTATAGAGTAATTGGTGGGAAACTTAAAGGTATTATATGTTGATGAGAAACTTAGAATCAAGCATGTCAAAAATATTAACTATCGTATGGAGATTTTAGTACAACTGTCTAAAAGATATCACTGGAGCTTGGCACTCAGAAACGATTCAAATTAACTGTGAAGGATTTTATTTTTAAAATCAAAATATATCAAATCACAGTGGCTGGCAGCTGACAAATGTCTCCTTTTTTTCTGAAGCCAATTTGAAAATAGAGACAGCAGCTAGCAACGACTGCCAGATAAAACACCATTGAACTGTATTGAGTGTTGCGCCGTCGATGCGTTTTAAGAAAACATTAGAAATAGTTTTTGAAATCGAAGATGCCAAATAAGTAAAGATATAGGAATATTAAAGAATAAAATGTTAGAATGTAAGGATAAGGCTTATTTTTTATTTATTATTATTATTATTATTATTATTTTTTTTTTTTTTTGCATACAGAGGAATTTCAAATCGTAATTTCAAAACTACTTCGAGCGCTATTTCAAATTACGATTAGCGCGTTTTGAAAAGATGGATAAAATTCAAGGAATTTTTTTTTCACCTCTGCAATTTTTTAAAAAAATTTTCTTGAATCAAGAATTTCTAAATATATATCTGGCGCTTTTAAGATAGTTGGGGTAAAAGGGAATACGAAAGTACAACAAAATTCTCAGGTTAAACAGTTATATTTATTGACTGAAAATGTACATATCAATTCAAAAATGAAAGTTCCTTTATTACACCGGGAAGTTGATGCTATAATCCTGTTCGTTTCATTAACTGTGCACTCAAAACTTTCATGGAATACATTACACTTAAAAAATTGTAGTATATACATGTGTAGTCACAAAGCAGTTTCTAGTCTTTTTATGAGTTACGAACAACCGCTAAGGAAACTACTAAGTTCAATTTATTTAAGAGCGAATTGGTACAGAACTTATAAAAAAACACTGCAAATATCCGAAGCTTAAAATAATAAATCTTTTAAACATCCGTTCTTTTCTGTTGCCGAGAAATAAATGTGAAATAACAGGCGATAGTTAAAACTAACATTTTCAGATAATGATACTTGAATAAGTATTTCGAACACATGGTTATTGCATTAAGTTCGAAACACAGAAATAAAGGAGGAAATAACGTGCAAGCTGTACCCTCAAACAATTCAAGAAGATACATTTAGATATTCGACGAAAGACAGTTAAATTATGCCCAGCAGGAAACTCGGAAATCGATATACATGAATATTATTATGATTTTTCTTGGCAACCGTTGCAAATGAATTTTATTACAGTCATCGATTTTTGAATTCGCTTCGTCATGACTTTCGGAAACAAGAGCGCGTTTTAAAATTTTTAGAAGCTAATGTTTCCTGCTCATCTGGAGTTGATATTTATGTTAATTTCTGTTTATCTGTTAATTAAGATGGTGATTTTTAAGCATAAAAACATTTTTAAAAACTAATTAAGTATTTTTTCTAGATGAATAGTTTTTAAATTATTGTGTAATCAAAGTGGTACACATGGTCAGTCAATTCTGCCCTAATATTCAAAATTAATTTATTGATGGAACACAAATTAATTTTACTTTTTTTTATTTATTGTTCAACATTTAATTCCGCCGAAATTATAATCAGATGAAAATAGTCTGAACATCAAAGATTTTTAAGCCCCTCTCGTTCGGAATTTTTTTACGGCTTTCCTTGGTTAGCAAATGATTAGTTTTCTACATGTTTTGTATGTTTTTTTAAAAATAAATAACATCAATTACAAAACTGTGTCTCCTTATGGTTCTTTTTAACTAATCTATCATATCATTATCTACTTTAATAAAACGAAAACAACGTTACATTATACTAGGAAACGGAATTTATCCATCACACAAACCGAGCTCTATACTGATTTTCCGTTATATTTTCATTCACTCTTGAGCTTACTTACCATCATCAAAGCTTTCCTCATATGCGCATTTTTCTGGAACATTATAATACAACTTTTCTATTCTGTGCGACTTTTCTCTACCACACAACGACAATGTAGTTAGGGATTATTTTTGTCATTTAGTTTTTATCGGTTTAAAAGGGCTAATTAAGTACAGCGACTAATTATTCTTTTTCCCTCGGGGGCCTACATTTTTTAGCTTATCTCTAACACAGATGAGGTCTTCGATAAGATAAAATAATTCCTGCGTGTTTGTTAGCGTTATGTTGAGACTGGGTTGCTGTTTTAAACATTAATGGGATTTTGTTGTTAATAAATGAACAACATGGATAATGTGCAGCGTTTTAAAGAAATTGTAGGAAAGCATTTGTTTAAGAACATGTTTAGTTTTGGGTAGCGTAGAATTAACTGCAAGCCAGTGATATTTTTTCTCGGTATAGATGAGTTTGCGTTATATCTTTCTGTAAATATCACTGAATACATTGAATTTTTAGGAGTGAAATCTCAATGGCAAAGTTATTAGGTGCACCAGAAAATGTCATTTTCTCGTATGTCAATATTTTGCCTAGCTAAAACTATTAAATCTAATAATACAAAATTGGTCGCGTAAGTGAGTTTTTTGCGTAAGTACCAGAGAGCAGTTGGAGAGCATTTTCCAAAATTCGTAATTTATGGGGGCCAAAACGTAATTTTCACACTTCCTGCTTGATTTCAAAGAAGAAAAGTTAGAAGTATCGCATTCTTACCGTAAAATTGTAGAAGCCAGACCTACACTCACGAATGAATACCTAAAATTCGATTTCAGAACATTTAGAATATAATCCTCAAAGGAGGGTAGATATAAAAAAAGAGAGTGTGGTCATTTTTCTTAAAAGAAAAAAAATATCGTTACAACTCTTGCTTTAAAATTTAAGAAATATGAGTCCAATCTCAGGCGCAGCTTGTTTGTAATTCATAAGTTGTTGAAAATTGATTGGTTTGGATTTAAGACAAAAAAAAAAGTATTTTCCAGTTCACCTGATTTAAAATTCAAAATGAAATCAAACGTTTCTTATAGAGCGTGTGTAGAACAAAATAACATGCATCGAAGAAATTACACTGTTTACTCTCAATACTTGATTTCATTCTTTTCTATAGTGTGTCTAGTAGTCGTCTTTCTTTTTGTGCAGGTTTATAAGTAATATAAAAGTCTCACAAATTAAGCTTGTCATCAACTTTTCTATGCGTTTACTTAATTCTGTCTAATATTTCACGCATTAATACAGATAGATTTTTTTATGTTACATTTAGTAGTATAATCAAAAGATGAGTACTTTTATTTCTGTCAAATTTATTGTGGTGGAATTGGTCCATCACAATAAATTGTACATAAATGAAAAGCTGAAATTCATAAATATGAGTACATTTATTTCTCAAAATTTCGTTTGTTTAATTTATTGTTATTTTCTTCAGAAAAATTTTAGATGGAAGATTGTGACGATAAGCTCATTTCATATTGATTGAGTTTTAAATAACATTAAATATATTGAAATCAATTTTTGTGGACACACATTGCATTATTTCCCTGAGTACATAATATAAAATCCATAATTGTAGTTTACTATAAAGGAAAAACCACTGTTTATGGAATTATTTTATTAATTATAAGAACTATTTTTAAAGTTCCAGTAAACGTTTAAAATAGTTCTTATTTGAAAATATTTACGTTTAACTATTTCGAATATTCAAAACGTGTGCAGTTAGTAATTTATACCGTTTCAACTTATACTGCCGCAATTCATACTGATTAACATTTTAACACATGTGCCGTTAAACAATAATATAGTTAGATATAACTATTGTTCCACAACCAATGTTAAATTTTCAGTTTTCTGGAAATAAAGTAATCGTCACATGTAGTTTTAACACTCAAACAGAATAATATTATTCATTTTTACAATACAAAACAAGGAAGGAAAGTCTATATAATTACTTATTTAATTAATAAAATGAGATGCAGATTTTATTAATTTCATCTTTCGTTAATTCTACCATATTTTACTTATTTTCATTTGTGTGTAAAAGTTTATTTAAATACATTGTTGTGAACATTTATCATCTGTAAGACTGCAAAGTGAAGCCTTTTCTTGTAATTCCTTCCTAAATTTTATGTTATTTAACGTAAACTGTATCCATTTTACCGTTTTTAAGAAAATCTTTTGCTAAGTAACTTAATTCAAATAGATGGTTGCAAACTTTCCGAGACAACTCAACCGAGCTTGTTTTCTTCATTATTTACAGCCACTTCTAAAGAAATTTCATCTAGTAGTAAAATCCTCAATACTTAAAACTTTTCTAAACACAAATTCCCAATACATCATTTAAACCTTCATATTTTCAATTTTACTACCTCATAAAACTTGAAGAAAATGCTTTGATGCATTTATACTTATCACATACATAAAAAAAAGCAGTTTTAGTATCCAGAAACTAAAAATGCCGGCATTTCCTCCAAGACATTTTACTGGGATTTTCTTTTAAAAGCATGATCCCACATACATCTTTAGATTTACATTATAATGCACGAGAAAGAAATATTATTGAATATAATAGCAAATTATTTGTCGTAAACTACGCATCAATAAGTACAAGTATTTAAAGGAATGTGAGGCCAGGAAAATAAATTGAAAGGGAAAAAAAAGGAAGACAGCATTTCGTAATTCCTAACATTTCCTGGGTAGAGAAATGTTTGCTTAATACCCTCATTGAAATTCTATAGTTCGTTAACTTTCTGAAAGGAATGAAATTTTACGATTATACTTTTTAAATAAAGATATTGAAAATCGAGATTATTTGACATTCCTTTTAAGTATTAAAATGAATTAAGCGTGGCATTTACCAGGGTCGTATAGATTAGTGTAGCTTTTCGTGTTTTAAATAATTTGTGTAATATGGATCGTTAAAAAGCGATACACGTCTTTATTTCTAAAATTTTCGTACGTTGAAGAGTTATGATGTATCACAAAGTTAAATGGCCAATCGTTAGATTTTTAGTTAAGTTCATGTATATTTAACAGACAATTTTAACAAAACCCTCTTAGGTAATTAATTTTAATACATTTTTTTAATTTTTCATAGTTATAAAATATTTTCTGAAAGAATTTCCTATCAGTTATTCAAACGGCTGCGTAAAAATTGTGTGTATAACAGTTTGTTATTTGTGTTTTGTATTTAGAATGCCAAACTTGGAATGTAAAAATTTTGCTGAAAGTGATTTTTTGATGATTCTATGAATAAGTTTAGAAAGCCTTATATTTTCATAGACAAGAATTATTCTTATTATTATTATTCAGTAATCAAAAGAACTATATAAACATTTTCTTTTCAAAACTCGCATTACTTAAAGTCAAAAGAGTTGTTCATGCCATTATAACTGATTTTTTTTCTTTTAATCAAATTTCCAGCCATAATGAACATCTCAAGTTTTAACTTTAATTATTTATTTAAATATGAATATATATATTTAAATTTCCCAAAATTCTTACCCATTTCTTATTAAAAATGATTTTTCTTCTTTCAGGTATGTTGATATTCTTTTACTCTCGCTTTATTCAATGGAAAATCTCTTTAATGGTGAGTGATATACTTTGCACAAATATATGAATTTTGTCACAGTCGTTGGTAAAGAATATAAAATGATATTACATGAACTTTAGTTTTAAGAGCTTCTTACATAACCTCAATAAATCTCAATGAAGAAAGACCATAATATAATTTTTAAAATTGCATTTACTAAAACATACAAAAATTATTTTGTATTTTACCATTCAAATACAAGTATTTGCTCAGATTCATGATGGCGTAGTTGTGTCTACACGTCAAGTTTGCTTATTTGCTTATAAAGTAAGCAGATAAAATTAAACTAACTATAAAATAAGAGTTAATCGAATTAATATGTATTCAAAATCATGTGAACATTTTTGTCCCGTGAAATTTCTATTTTAAATATTCATGTAATGAAAATATTATACTCAAAACTTTATGGCGAAGCGACTATTTGCGATGCATTTTTTAATTATTTTTCAATCGTTTCGCATTAATAAAAACCTATCTATCTATCTATATATGAGTGTTTATAAAATAAAACTATTACATCTGATTTGTTCTTACAACAAATCAACAAATCTTTATTCAAATTCTGAAGGTGTTTTACATTTCGTAATTGAAAAGTTTTCTAAAATTACAGCTTGTCATTTTCAAAATTAGAAGTACTCAGTTTTAACTGCTTTCAGTTTTAAACGGTTTAATACAAATCAAAACTATTCTATAAATTTTAAATTTCAGAAATATAATACTCATATATTCGTGCTGCAATAAATATTCAGTATTCTATTAATATATTTAAAATGCATGTGTATCTTATGTTGACAAAATCTCTTAAATATTCATCGTTTCTAAGATAACTCCCTTCCCTTTTGTTTGATATAAATAAAGTTACAAAATATACACAATCACTTTGTACAAAAAAAGAAGATAGAAATATGCGAATTCCATAATTTATACTTTTCTTATTGGAAATCTTTGCATGTTATTTCAATTTCTACTGAAATATTGAATGCATATTTATGGTTGATTTGCTCATTTGTTTTTATTTCCAGGGATAAAAATGAAAATGTTTCGCCAAGTTTTCCATTTTTTTTTAACTGTCGTATTTGCAGCGTTGTTCGAATAGGGTCTTAAGCAGCAGAAGGAGAGATAAAAATCGATTTTTAAAGCCTATTTTTTGTTTTTGTTTCACCTTAATTTCACACTTTAAGGCTCCGTTTCTAAACTCATTCTCTGCTTTAAAGTTTTATTTGCAAAGCGAAATTTCGTGTTATAACACAACTTATTTATTTGTAAATCCGTGATATTATCTCGTTGTGAGGCTTAACACAATGATTGCATTTCGCCGTACCTGAAGCATACCCTCACTAAGTATAATTTACTTATAGTCTATATTAGGTAAATTTAGAGATGTGCAATTATTCAGCTTTAACCCTTTCGTCACTGCCGCCGCCTAATGGCGGCATCCAAGAAGCGTTCTGTGGGTATTACGCCGCCCAATGGCGGCATCCAAGACACGTTCTCTGTGTACTAACGCCACTCTACCTAAAGGTTATGTGGGTATGATTACCATAGCTGCCAACAGTTCCAGAATATAATTAACTACTTTTTGCAAACAGTAATTTTTGTGTTAGATAATATCAATTGTTTTCTTCGACGGATATCGCAGAACGCGTTTTCGCGGCTCACGCTTCTATACAGTATTACCCTATTGTAGGAAATTCCATAGTAGCATAAATATATAACGACGACCAGCTCCTCTGAACCAAAAGGGTTAATATCAAATCAATAATAATAAAGAAAGAAATATTGAATTTCATTGAGCATTAAATAATTTAAAAGGAATTATACATATTTGCCTTTATCACACTATTTTTATTTATTGAGTCATAACACATAACGGGTGATATCCATATTACGCTTCTGTCCTATTCCTCAAAGATAAAAACGGTTTTCAAGGCTATCTGCTCTTCCAAAGTTTAGTTCAGTGCAATAAAAACCCGTGCATATAATTTACGATATCACCGTGCAGATGTGCATCTACCTAAATTTTTCCTTTTCAACGCTCCCACCAGTAGCTATCTCCCTGTAATGATTTGATTTTAGAGTTAGAGTTGTTGGCTTAACAAATCCCTATCTCCCGCTTAGTTTAACACAACGCCAACAGTTAAAAGAACAATTAATGATTCACTATAATGACGTAATTATTGAGAACATCCTCTTGTCCTAGCAACAATCTGATGTTCTTGAACAAACGACAGAAGTCTGGTCTGCTGCGTAAAGAAACATTCGAAGACAGTCGTTGACTTTGTGACGGGGGGGTTGGAAAAAAAGGTCTCCTTGGAAAAGCTTGGCGATTGTCCCAGTATTTCGCGACAGCATGTCTATAAGTCTTTTAAAGTCCAAAATGCGATGAATATAAATATGGACGATTTTTGAGTGAAATGATTGTATAGCTAAGGAAACTGAATTAAGTTACATCTAAGCGTTCGCTTATGGAACCAGTGGCCGTTTTCATATCATTAAGGAAATCGAAGACTTTGTGAAAAATGAGGTTTCGCTTAGAAACGTCTATATTTATCAAATTAAATGTCGTATTAATGTCAGCATATATGTTGTACTGAGAAATACAATTTGCATAATGAATTCGGAACATTTTTTTTTTTTTTTTTCATCACTCAGCCAAAGAAAAATATCAGTTATCTTCAAAGGAATAATATATTCTGCCGATTTCATTTACTTTTTTTAAAATGAAGTCCAAAAGAAGAGAAAAAGTAATCAATACACAAGTTGAAATAGCAAGTCAGTCCTATTTGCATAATGCAGCAGAATTTTAAAATTATTTAAAAAAAATAAAGCTTATGCGTTCATAATAAAATATCATAATCGATTAAATTTTTCCAAGACGTTTTAAAATTTCCAGATCTTTAAAAACTTCGTGTTCATGTACCTCTACAATATACAGAATGGTTAATCTTAAATTTACCCCAGAAACATATCTTTCAGTTAGAACGGGTAAGCTGATTGCCGAAACATTTTTTTAGTGGATTGTATGCGATATGCACTCAAGTTATTATAAAAAAATCAAAACTATTCTCTAATTGGCACCTTTCATGGATAACTGAAAACTTCAACTAAAAAAAAGACTCAAAGTAGTTTTGAAATAATAAAAAGCTATTAATGAATGTTCAGATTGTCTTAGAACCACTAGCTCATAATTTTATTTGTTAAATTAGCTGATTTTGCATTCATTTTTTATTCATTCATAAGAATATAAAAATAATTTAAATTTTTTGATTAGATAAAAATTACCGAACATGAAATAAACATAGATACATTATACAAGACATAAACAAAACAACTGCATTGTGATAATATTGTTATTTTGATTTGACAGCTAACCGTAACGGCAAAAACTTGTTTAAAGTAGACAATTCCCTGCAAATTCAAGTACCCCTGGTATAATAAATTTCCTGATATCCAATTCAAAGTAATAATCGAAAACAGCCCGTAAAAACACTCCATCGTATCGACAAATCCTGTTAGAATTCGATTCACCGTTAAAATATTTGGAATCGCATCGGCCCTGATAGAAACAAAAATCTCATCAGTGGCTTTGAAGATTTTCTATCAAAGATGAGAAAATAGGTGTTTTCTACTAGAAAACTCTTTTATTTCTTGGACAACATCCTAGGGGACCCGGCCTCTTGATCTCATAGAACGGACCTGTAATTTTTCTTTCCGCTGCTTACAGTTGTCTTGTTGGTGGAAGAAGCGAGGGGGACGGGAAAAAAAAAGAAATAAAAGAAGATGAAAAAGAGAATGGGAAAAGAATTGATTCTTGGCGAACTGCTCGTTAGGTCTGCTTGTAGCCCGAAGGCCAGAATTTTATTCATTTTCGATCGCTGTTGAAGAGTCCCTGGGGACAGAATGGAAATGTTGCTGTTAGAATGTTGGTGTTCAATGATTCATTTGCGTAAATAAAATGCAAGGAGCTGTGTTGAAGCTTAGTTGGTGATTGTTGTGGTTTTTGAAACAAGGTGTAATAGATGAGAGGACGTATCCAGTCACAGATAAAACTTTAATGAACTGTATTCTTTCTATTTACAAGGTTTTCTCTTGAAGTGTCGGCAAACTTGGAGGAGTGATTTTAGACGTAAGAGAAAAAAAAAAAAACTATCACAGAATATTATATCACAAACTATTTTTATTCGGTGTAAATCATATAAAGAAGTATCTTCAAGAGCACGTGTAAAGAGTCTGTTTGTTAATCTTTGATTTCTCGCCATTTATGTGCTACATTGGTGCAGAACTTATTTTTCCGACAGAATTGAAGAAATAATAGCATTCTACCAAATAAATATTTTACTTTTTTCGTAATTGTCCTACGATATCTTAACTGTAATTACACCTTTCATAACTAATGTTGGTGCAAATAAAAATTAAGTCTAAACGTGGAAGCACATACTAATTTGTGCTATCATGTTTTTTCTCAGTTTTAGTCCTCTCGACGTCTAATATGTCTGATGATGTTCTCTGTGTTTACCACTATTTACTATAAAAATATTATACAGTATTATATATTATTATATTTTCTTTTAATCGATATAAAGTGTCTATTTCAAGCTCTTAATGGCTATGTATTGATTCAAACTTTTAAATATTTGAAGCCCCTTTCATCTGGATGTGAAAATAACTGACACACCCAGATTATGGGATGTTTGAAGCATTGATCTTTATGACTATGATCCCGAGACGATAAAAACTACTTTAAAGTCGACAATTCCCTGTAAATAACCGGCTTGGGTTTAGTTGGTTACTTCGTCCATTCGTAGGGGGCAGCTTTGGCCGCCTACTAGGTGCTACTATAATAAAATGATGAATACTTCCGATCTTAGTAATAGAGAATATCTGGATAGCAAATGCCCACATTTGAGCCCACCATACATTATTATTTCATTAAGAATTTTAAACAAGTAAAATTTAAGAAATTTAATAATTTAATCAAAACACTTTATAAAGTGAAACGTGGCAGCAATTCAAAATTATTCTTCCGATAATCAGTTAAAATTTTCTGTAAATAAACATTTGGATTATTTATTTTTTAAATTAACAAGCCCTACATAGGGTTTTTATTCTAGAAAGAATTATACATTCAATGTCAACTTTTCTTTTTTATAATCAGGACACTGCATGTGTAAATATACGAGTGTGAAAGTCATGACTGTATAGCGATAACGTAATGCGCATTCTGAAAAACAAACAAACAAACAAAAAAAGAGAATGTGAAAATTTCAGAGTGCAAGAAATGTTCTAGGGTGTCCTAAAAATGCTCTAAGAGATTTATCAATATTGCTTAAACGCAAAATCAAACAGCCAAAGGTATTATCAACTTTAAGAAATATTTCTTATTACATGTTGTTAGGTCCAAAAAAAAAAAGAATTATGTAAAGTATAATGGGCGAAAATATTTGCTAGACGTAACATGCAGGGTGCATGGGAGAAAAAAGTTCTTGTAAGCTTCCTTTTTTTCTGCTAACGCAAAAAATAGCACAACATTTCTAAAATTTCCATGAAAATGTCACAAATTCCTCCAGGAGTTCATCTTACTTTAAAAAATTTTTCTTTAAAACACCTAAACAAAAACTTTTTTTTTTCCTTCTCGTGAAACTAGAATTTTTTTCCTCATTTTTTACTCCACTCCCTCTGTACCTAAAACTAAATAATTATCAGTAAAGGCTTATTATCATCCCTAGTTTGGCAATGATTCCAATTCCTCAAGAGACGTAGACACATATGTCTGGGGAGCTACGACCTTGCCTAAGCACATGTTTTTGGAGTCATGAACCTAAAAATAACCTATCGCTCCCCTTTCGCCCCAAATAATGTGGAGTCAAGCACTTCCTCCCCCACACTTACATCCGGAAGTCCCATGATGCAAGATAATACACTAGGTACATAGAGGGATTTTTTTTTTAGTTGGCACTCACTAGGGTTAAATTTTCGCCCCTTTGTTCTTAACAAAAAGAATTCCTTGTCCTTCACTACAAGATGGGATCTTGTTGTGTAACAACATTGAAAAGAAATATTTTATTTATATGAACTTACAAAAGCATCTCTCTTTTGACCTTAAATCATTATTTTTTCCAGCATCTGAAAACGGCGTCAGCAATATTATTTTCAGTTGTAACTGAAACACCCATTGATAATCAGATAAAAGTTTAGTCCTAATTTTGGACGAAATTATTCGATTTAACTTAATAATTCATAAAATAATAATAATAATAATTTCGCATATTGTATAATAGATTACTTTTCTGGCAAATGTTTTCATAATGTACTTCATTTATGAAATAGGATAGTAGTGTGTTGTGACACAATCTAAAAGCTATTTTAGGAGCATCAAATAGGCAAAAATACGTTGTGTTAATTCCTGTTACGAAAAAAAATTCATTTGTGGGGATTTCAGCTTAGTGTTTAAACCAGGAGTGTTCATCTAACAGAAAGAATGTGTTGCCAGTATGATTTCCAACTTACCACATACATGAAACTAGCAACCTTCCCACATTGCTGCGTACAAACACGCACGCTAAATTCTTGCTTCTAAAATTCAGTCATTAGAGGCTTTTAGGGGTACCACTATTCAGAAGCTCCTTCCTTTTTCTGATTAGGATCTAAATTGAGGAGGGAATCTCCGGGAAGGGTGCAAGTAACCCAAAATGTCACATACAGGCAGAACCATTGGTAAGACTTTTTTTTGGGGGGGGGGGGTGAATGAGGGGAGATATCGATAAACTGCCTAGTCAAATATCAGTTTTTTACCAACTTACTCATTTTTTTTTATTAACCAGATTACTAACTTTTTACTTTTGCCAACTGGATTTGCATAATTTTGCTAAGCGTACCAGAAACAGAAAGTAAAGTATCGTTTTCGTTAAAATGTTTTCACCAATTTTGCCAACTAAGTACCTAATTTTGCCAAGTTAACCATTTGAGGTGCAACCCTTTGCCAATGCTGAAAAAAGGGCAGCCGTTGCCATCGTTCGACTTAACTACCAGCAAGAGAACGTTTCGATCGTCCGCCATCTTGCTGGTAGTTAAGTCGAGTGATGCTAACGGCTGCCCTTTTTTCATCATCGGGCGCGGGGATGGACGCGAGACGAATAATTGGTGTCTCGCGTCTCGCAAAACAGCCGAAAAGCTTGTCTCGTCTCGCAAAAATCCCTATACCATAATGTTAAAAATGTTTGTCTCGTCTCGCAAAAAAGCTGTAAATCTCTGTCTCGTCTCGCAAAAAGTCGTCTCGCGTCCATCCCTATATCCAGCTGTTCTCGCATTCTTCTACTTTTCAACAGATGTCAGTGCTGTTAAAAATAATCGTGACCATTTTTTTACGGGAAATGACGTGCTAAAAAGTAAAGGATTCTCGTGGAGATATGCCACCCGCAACAATTTTTATAGTAATCAGAACTGGTATAGGAATTGTGACTGGCAACAGTTAAAACGTCAGAGTTTGGTGTTCCCAGAGCGGGAACACTGCGCGTTAAAGGGTTAAACAGAATTTTGTGAGTATTAGGGGAGAGACTACCTCCCCATTTAGCAAGGGCCCAGCATACTGTGACTTATAAGAGCACCATCCCTTTTAAACTGGATTGAACTTAATCTTTCCTTGACTCTTTTAATATTTTAATACTTACTTGCATTTACTTCATGCATTCAATTATCGCTCGCTTACGCGAGTTAGAAAAACCATAATGTAGCACAGAATCTTATTAAATACTCTACAATCGCACTCAATTCCACTTTTCTAACAATAAAACACTGCAATGTTCACTTGAAGTTAAGACAAATTCTTTACGGAAATTGGCAAGTCGGACATACCTAATTTTTTTTCTCATTTCAACAAATGTTCGTTACACTGAGAGCCTTTTTGATATATAACATTTTAGTTTAAAAAATAATGATAATAATTTAATATCAGGCATTTCTTCTCATACATTTGTATGTCTAGACAACTATTTACAATTTACATACCATTTCTGTTAATTCATTTTAAGCAGAACTCTATAACGGCATTTGCAGAAACGCAGAGCAATTTTTGTGTAATTTTCCATCTTTTCTGAATTGTTCATGAACTTGCATTATTTTGAGTTACCGAAACGCTATAAATATGGTTATTTAAAATGCTTATAAATTATTCATATAATGCGAATATTTATAAGGAGATATACAAAGCCTAAACCTTTCTTGTTTTTAATTTAATGAAAATATACGATCGAGGGCGATAAAAGCATTTGTCATGTTACATAAATGAGCTTTCTTTTTTTAAATAACTTAACAAACTAATTTGTTAGATATCTCATTCAGTTATTTTCAGTAAAAGCAAGTTAGGTTTCACATGTCTGACTTCGAAATATAATAATATAAATATTTATTTCCTGTACTCTGAATACATATAGTTGTTTCTACTAAAAATTTAATGTATTTCAGAATTTATGTACGCCCACCTAATATATTATATTTTAGTTTGACTGGAAACTAAGCAGATTTATTCTATTTATTTATTTATTTATTGTTGCTGTAGCAATTAAAAAAATTTTAAATTTTGTCACGTACTGAAAAACACTACATAAGAGATGAAACATTTTGAAATATATATTAAGTAAATGAAAACTTTATGCAAATATATATTGTATACTACTTTAGATTTTTATTCTAAAATTATACAGAAACTAGAAACTAAGATGAGCAACAGAACATTACACAAATATAAAAGGTTTTAATTATACTTTTAAATAAAATAAAATTTACTTAATTAAAAAACACTTTGGTGTATATTTTTATCTTTATTAAGTCTGAATTTTAAAAATTATTACTTAAAATTTACAATCAATTTTCTGTACAGAGGATAATCAGATACACAATGACGATTTAAAATATATCTTCAAATAATAAGAAGTAATTAATCAAACACTCTAAATATATCATAAATTTTAAATGTTCGTTTTAGTTATCATAAAAGTATTTAAATGTATGAATGTTTATTAAACACAATTCAATTAATTTTCACTACGCAGCATGAATAAGTTTTTTCAAAACTATAGATTTAAATTTTGCACGTCCACCATCATTTTTTGATATCTTATATAATTCGAATATATAATCTCGTAACATTCGATTGGTATCAATTGAAAGTAATTCGCTTTTTAAGTATGTCAATACGTATAATTAGAATACTTACGCAAGCTTTGATGATGATGATGATGATGTAGTATCCACGATGAATCTTAATCGAATAGTTGACAATATCATGAATCTCAATCAAATACATCTGCTCAATATTGTTGTTGCAGAGGCTTATTTTTGAAAACAAGCCCCCAATATTTTGTACATCTGCAAGGATGGCCACGCAATCAAAAATATATACTACATTTTGCGCTCTAAATTTTGATTCTGGCCCCACCATGGCCCAATGGATAGACGTCTGAAGTGTGGAGATCCTACGTTCGGGTTCATCACTCGACTGTCGATCTAACGGTCCGGATTTTTGGTCAGTTTTCTACAGATGTAATATGAATACGAGTTAGAATCTCTTAACGAGTTCTCCGTCCAAGGCTTCCACCCGCAGGCAGATGCCCTTCGTGGAGGCTTTCTGTAACACAAAACAAACAAACAAATAAACCAAATTTAGATTCATCAGAGAAAAGTGTGTCACTGTCCCGAAGATTTAATAGAAAATATTATTATCTTAAATTTTAACTGTAATATCATAAATTATATTTGACATACATCTTTGTAACTTATTACGCAAACTTAAACCTCGAAAACCCTGTTTTTAAAATGATTTTTCCTTTCTTTATCCAGTTCTTGTTGTTCGGGAACGGTTCAAACTTAAAAGCCGTTTCACGCGATAAACTAATGTAATAAAAACCATAAAAAAATATTTTTTTTAAAGAAAATTCAAAGACAATAATTTACACCACTTTCAGAAAAGCTTGAACTAAGTAAAGCAAAACAAGAAAAAAAAAAGGACAGACAGATTTTGGCTAATTACCTAAAATGATTTACTTCAATTTCTTTTTTATCTTCCCGGCGTGGTTTTAGGGTGAAAGTGTTTTGTTCATTAATTTATCTTTTCCTTTTTTTTTTTTTTTCACGGCCCACTAGAAGTGATTAAAGATATGCGAGGCCAAATCTTTGCATTAATACGGCGTCATTAAAATGAATTTCTATCTCCATTTAATGACGGTGCTGATGCAGCTTGGTCCTAAATAATTCCAATAACCTATTGTAATAATTTCATTGATCTGGATACTTAAAGAAACACATAGCCACTGCTCTTTTAGTTCGCATGCAAAATAGGTTTTCAGTTTCGCTTATTTTGTTTTATTTTATTTTTCTTCGTTCTAATTGCTGTATTAATTTAGAACTCATTAACTTTATGGTTTTAATGCTGTATTAATGTGGAGAGTCTGCATTCTTGAATGTTAATAATTTTCATTTTTATGTTTTTTAAAGACATTAAATCTTGAATATTAATTTTTTGAGGGATTAAAACACGATTTCGTGGATTTTTGAATTATCTAATTCACTTTTGTCTACAAATTGCTTAATTTGTGTCAGTGCAAGTCGTGCTAAGAAGGCTATATCATGGATTAAAAAGGAACATAAGAATACATATTGTCAGAATACTATATGTTACATTTGATTTCACATTCCGTGACAAATTAGTTGCATTAAATGTCATATATTATTACAAATTATTAAGTATGTTTGTTCAAACGTTGTATTAGATAATAAATTGCAACAAACCCCTGTTATATTTCAAAAGCTTTTATAAATTACATAAATTGAAATTCATTTAAATATTTTATAATACAGATTTAGATTTTAAATCTTCTTACATTATGTATAAAGCAAAAATTACGAAAAAACTGCCCCTTTTCTAGAAAATAAAATCCGATATTAGGATTTATTAAGAGCAATATGAAAATCTTTCTTCATAACAAATTTTAGGTGATTAATGTTAGAATTGAAATCTTTCTTAATTTATCATCTCACAGATTCACATATATTTGATATAATTTTCATTAGAAACATTACTTATTAATCACAATATATATTAACATCATCTTGTTATGGATTGAATGAATATTTATTTTGAAAAATCATTGTCACTTTCATTTATTAAAAGTAAGAATATACTGAAAAAAAATTTCCGTTGATTCAATAAAATTTTGGTTGGCTCTATTTCAAAGAAATTTTTTGTTGAATCAATACAATATTTTGTTCATTTATAAAAAATGTTGTTAAAACCAACAAAACTATTTCTTTGAAAATTCACCAACGAAATTTTCAACAGAACTTTCTTTTCGTATGCTAAAATCTTTCTTTTCGAATTTTAGGAAATAAATATTTACAACTCAAAACATTAATAAATTTATTATAAAGTTATAGAATAAAATATTTACTGTAATTTTCAATAACGAACATTACGTATTAATTACATCTCCGAGACCTGAGCATCATGTATGAAATTTATTTAGCCCGTAACATGTTCCTTCATTCGACAACCCTACCTGAATGCGCCTTTAGAACGCGCCCTATTCTGTGAACCCAAGCCAATCCCATTATTTGTAATAACCGCACTTTCATTTCTCAAAATAAGATGTTGAAAATAACAGGAATAAAGAATAATCCCCCGATGTGAGGGGACACTTAGGGGAATTCGCGTTAACGAATTTGGGAAGAAGGAGGCTAAAGGAAAAAGAGAAAACCGTCTTATCTATGATGACCGGGCTGCTCCGTAATAAAGCTGCAATTGGTCCTCGGTTCGGACACTTAGAGCTCTTGGATCAAGAAGCCTTTCCTTACTGTTGAGCCGGAAAATCCGGGGAGATCCGGATCATTTCCCCCCGGGATTCCGGGAGAGATGGCCGCTCATGATGAGACTGCAAGGAAATCAGGACGCCTTTGCCTATTAAGTCTGCTCCAGACTAAACGTTGACGTCTTCGCGAATACAATTACGGACGTGGAAGTATGCGAAGTGGGGGATCATCATCTCGCATGGTTTTGTGGAGAATATAAGGGAAGGGGTTGATGGTTGTCATATTCTCGAAAATATTAAATTATTTATTAATTCTGAAGTGTTTTATGATGAGGAAATTTATAATGAGTTTCTCTCGCTTTTAATTTTTACACTCTTAACGTTTTTTAAGTTGATCGAAGTGTTCTATATTATATTCGTGTTTGGATGGTGTGCTAAAAAATAAAAAGTTGCGCAATCCATTCTTTAAACTAACTTATTTAATTTTATTTTTGCTTATATATGGCGTTAAATTAGGTGGTTTCTATTTCAAAAAGCAATATTCAAAACATTTTAAATTTTAAATAAATGAGCAGCAATTAATTTTTAAATTTAAAGAAAGATTTCAAATGATTTTACAATCCGTTACAAAATTAAGCATAGTGGATTTAAGTGTTCTTTTATTCAGGAGTAGGTTACGAAAAAAATTTTGCTATCATTAATCAAAATTAAATCATTGGAATATGGACACGTAGTAAAATACAGTATTGAATGAATTTCTAAGTAAGAAAAGTGATTGTAATGAAATGCATGTTAGTGAATTAATACTTTGTTCACATTGTACAGAGTAATTTATAAATTACTAGCAAAATTATATTTTTTTCCAAATAACTGCAAAAATGTCTAGTTTACTCGTTGCAACGCACAGTGTTTTAAAACTCACAAAATTACATACTGAACATTCATCTTTTCTTTCCTATATAGGCAGATTACTGCATACTTATCTTATTTATAGAGGTTGAAAATGTCTTTTTTTTATTAGTCTTGGACATTTTCAATGATTTTCACCTATTTATTATTATTATTATTTATAATATGGTTTTACTATAAATTCATTTATAAAATATTGATTTTTTTTTCGTTACATTGCTGCATGAAATAATGAAAAAGTCATCGAAGAACGGGGGGGGGGAATGCAATTTTTTGGTAGATTCCTGTTAAGAAAACGGCGTTTTATTATTAATATTACATTAATTATTTGCGTCTTAATCCAAGAAGAAAAAAATGTATCTTTAGTATTTTTTTTTCCTTAAATTTTCATTCCAGAAATAGATTATTCGATTATTTCACTCCACGAAATTTACGTATAGAATTTGAGCTCTTAAACAACAAAGCGATTTCATACAGTGCCAGATGGATGCACGCAAAATGGTTACTCCTCAGCTACAGACCGTGCAACTGTAGTGTCTCTTTATCGACGATGCAATGACTGACGATTGCGCTGTATAAACCTGAAATTCAATAAACAAACAAGGAATATCAAACACTCCGAAAAGCCGAGTCCTCACACAAGCGTGGAGGTCCTCACTCACTTATGCTATTGAAAACCTCCCACAATTCCCTCTCCCAGTGTCTTCCACGACGCCAGCGTCCCCCCACAAACAAATTTAAAAGTTTGTTTTCCCGTTGAGTGCCTCTGACAAAGATGGGATCCGCGGGAAGGTTTATGGATCGAGTTAATGGCCGATAAATCTTCTCGGGCAGAGATTCACACAAAGGAGGGGGAAGGGAGGGGGTGTATGTGTTCCATTCGAAAGTTCTTTTACTCTCCCACCCCACCCGTACTCCCGCCCCACGTCCTCTCCAAACCCTTTATCCTCCCACGCGCGAGCATTTTCAATTGACGACATGACTTTTGGAACTGCCCCCCCCCTTTTCACTGGAATTTTAGCGAATATCTTAAATAGCCGCCACTGCGCTTAATTAGCTGAATGCGACGAGAGGTTTTATGAAGAAGTAGTGTGCATGGAATGGAGGCTTGCCAAAGCTTTTAGGGGAGATATTGCCCTTTCGAGTCTCCACGATTGGAGGGAAAGGTATTTAGAGAAATGGTATGGCGGGATGGAAAAACATCAACAATGATGCTCGGACGTAAATTAATTGTTTTTTATACGATAATGCATATAATAAATTAAGTGCATTTTGAATAGTTCGTATTGTTAATACTAAGAGAGGATTTTTGACATAATAATGCTCACAATTTTTACAAAATACTTTCTTAGTATAAAGAGATTTCTATGTTTATATTTCCCTGAGACAAAAGCTGAAATACTGCATCATATATTCAAATATTTTAGAAAAAATCTTAACTTTTTCTCGGCTATTGTTAGCATTAAAGGTGAATTTTTGAAATACTAATACTCACAATTTTTACAAAATTCCTTCTTAGAGTATAAAGAGATTTCTATGTTTATATTTCCCTGTGAAAAAAAAAAAAAAAAAAAAGCTAGAATACTGCATCATAAATGCACTAAAATCCTTTAGAAAAAAAAAATCTTTAACTTTTTCTAATATATTCATTTGAATAGACAACATGAAATCGTACGTATGGGCGTAGATTGGCATACATACTTGCTTATACTTTAATGCATAAAAGTAATGAAACAGAAATATTTTAAATGAATTTATCGTTAAGCAAGGTTTTCCTTTGTTGGATTTTACCGTATTAATAAATAGAAACATTCATTTTTCTTATAAGAAAAATGTTGTTAACAAAACATGTTATTTCCATACGGAAAATACAATATAAAAACTAACCTTTTTTCCCAAAGAGAAAGTAAAGCAGGAACAGATGTGGCTCTCACAGATCTTAGGTTATTCTACTCGTTCCTACAGATTTTTTTTTTATTTTTTTTTTTTTTTTTTTTTTTTTTTTACAATCCGATTCTTATATGCTACATACATGGATATTTCGACCGATACATATGACTTTTTTTTTCCTTTTTCCTTTATTCTATTCTTGATTTTCCATTTCATGTATTTGCTTTTATTCGTTTATGTAACATCGCAGTATTTGGGGTTCTGTCTTTTTTATTTCTCGTTAACCATCTTTTCAATCTTATCCTAAAGCAAACGAAAGAAATATTAATACAAGTAAATGGGGAAAAATTAGAAAGTAATTATTACACATATAAAACGCTGTATAAATACCTATAATATTTGGTTATGCTCAATTTATGTGTGGCTATGCGTACGAAAACTATTGCATAATGTTAATGTCAGACTAAATAATTTTAAATATACTTAGGTAAATCTGAAAAAAATACAGTTAAATATAGTAGATTAAGGCAAATTTAAATACGTGTATAGGCATACTTTATATTAGGCAAATTTATTTTTTCTACGGATGAAAAGTTTGGTTTGTTAGTTCGTACATTAAAATGCTCGTTTCAAATTACCTAAAGCATGAGATTATTTAAATATTGTTTTATTATGCTTTCTCTCATATATATATAATATATATATATATATATATATATAATACACTAAACATAATAAAAACAATATTTATATAAGGATAGAAAAGTAAAAATATCAAAGAAACAAAATAACACATTCACTAACACATATGCTCTTCATGTAACAAAATATCAAGAGAAAAAACAAAAACGGCAATTAAAATAAAGAAAATACTGGATATCATTTATTGAAATGTTGTGTGGACAGATAAACCGACAGAGAAGCTTAAAACCTTCTTAATGACCAAACCAACGCCTTCAGCAATGAGTAAGGTAAAAACAAGCTACTGAGCTAAGAGGCAATAAAAACATAACCCAATTAAATAGAATTCTGAAGACAGATGCATAAAATTATCCTCAAGTCTAATATCTTGAAGTAAAATACGCAGAATGCATGATATATGTAGGTATATTCAGCAAGAAACATTTTCAGTTTTGTAAGGCATTGATGCAAATTACACATAAAACAACTTTTTTCATTTTTCTATGATAATTGAAATATAAAAAATTAATACATTTTAATTAGGAATGGCCTTATTGAATATCGATATTAAATTTTCAAGAATGTTATATAAGCGGTTTCTCTTCGGTTTAAATAATTTTTTCACACCTCTTTCTTAAAGTTTCGATTAATTTTATTAAATATGCCTAAAAATCGATAGAATAAAAAGTGTTTCCCTTTCTTAATGCAGCATTTTGTGCAGTTTCATTTTTCGATTTGTTTATTTTTCTGATTATTTAATGATTTTTTATTTAATTTATAATTAGTTGAGTTTACAAGAACCTTATTTTTATGTGTTTTCTTATAGCTTGACAAGTTTTATTTTATTTTAGAAATTAAAATATAATGTTCGTAAAATTTTGTATAATTATTTTTCATTTAATTGATTAGAGCGTGTTAAAAATGTATTTTGTTATTTTTATCTCTCAAATTTCTTTTAAATTTCTAATAATTAACTATCTAATTTGGCCTTCCAATATTCATAAGGGAAAAACACATCTTTATTTTATGAATATTTAACATATGTTATGCGATGATATTTTTCTATAAAAATCCTGTGTTTTATATAGATAAATGCAAAAATTGTTTAATATGTGTGTTGAGTGTCTTCTGATAAATTGACTTACATTCACATTACATGTTTTAGATCGAATTTTTCCAGTAAAATTTTTAAGAATACGTGTGTTTGTGTGTATTTTAGCCTTTTAATAATTAGCTACGTTAAAAACATGTACTCCAAACTTAGTTTATTTATGTTTCTAGTCGGTATAATTTTATTTAAACTAATGTTTTCCTTACAACTATGCATACTTGCTTTCTAAGTATGTCATTTTTATTTCTTTTTAAATATATAATGTGCTTTCATATTTCAAATACGGCATTTATTTTAGTGACTTTACTGAATTAATATGTGATACAGCTTTATAATTAGGAGGGGGAGGAGATTTTACATTTCCACAGAACATCAAATCTTTTGACAGTTCTAAATTTTTAAATTATACTACAAAAGAGTCAAAGATCATTTTCTGGATACATAGTATTTCTAATCCTCTAGTGGTTTAAATACAAGTAACATATTCTGATGTTGGACGTATAAAACCAGGAGATAACCTGGAGGTCCATTTTAAGACACAGTTTAAAATTTTTTGTGATTACTAACAAATAATCTATGTGCCAATATTTTTTATCCATGTAACAATTCATCTATTGAATTCATAATAGGTTGCCCATATAAGAAATAAATAAACAGCGGTCAGGAGAGGATAATGTAAATGAAAATATTCAAATCAAAAATTAAATTTTCATGTTTTAATTTAGTTAAATTTATAGAAGATATATTTTTAAAAACTTTTATTAAGTTTTTATCCTTTTTAGAAAAAAGAGCTATTTAGATATATCAGAAAGTAATTATCATATGTAAATATTATATTTGACGTCTTTATTCAAAATATGAAGCTGCACTAATATTGAAAAATAATTTGTTGGTAAGAATATATGTCGTTCAAACTTGTATTACCTTTATAAAATACAAATGTACAATAATTTCGAACCAAGTATTAGTACTACTTTGTATACATTTTAATGCAATAATTAGAAGTCCTGATGTCATATTGCTTCACTGTATATGATCACCAATAAAATTAACAATGTGTAATACAGAATAAACAAAATACGATATCATAACTTTGGAAGCCCTATTACGTAAGAAGTTAAAATATTTTTGTAAATTATGTAATAAACTATACTTTATTGATTATAATCTCACGTATGTTTACTGTTACCGCCTTCTAGAAAAAAAGGTACGTTTTAAGTTCAATGATCTTCTCCTCCTAAACTTTCTAAGATCATATATTTATTACAAAAGAGTAAACCAAATTTTAAAGGTTATATTTCCACAACTTAAAAAAAAAAAAATGCTTTCTTTGAGCTTACTCTAAATAGATAATGATAGGCGGTGATATTAAACCCGTATAATTTTATAAACTTTGGAATAATATTTTTTTTCATAGCAACTTCTTGAGCTTTCTAACTGTAGCGTTTCAAAGTTCGTTTATTATTTTATGCCCAATCTGTAATCAGAAATCTAAAACAATAAATCTCTCTTCTGTTAAAAGTATTACCTGCAAAGCTTTTACTTATTTTTTTCTAAATTTTCTTATAAATATCATTGTCTACCAAAAAAAAGAAGGAAAAATGCTGGGGTGAAAAAAAAAACCTCCAGCAGACTTTTCATGTTAAAAAAAAATCGTCAACTTTCCTTTTGTTTTTTGCTGTTGCGTGTGAAGCAAACATACCAATGCATAACAGCTAGTGCAAAATACTTTTTTGCTGAATACGCGGGAGCTTGCAAAAAATAATCTTTAAAAGTTGAAAAAAAAGCGAAGAATTCCAAAATAAAGAAAGAATCAGCAATGTGAAAAAAACCTTCCATTTTGTTTATCTTTCACGTTGTATTGTGGATAGAAAAAATTAAATGTTCTGTATTTCGAATTTTATATATATTTTTCTAAATAACTCGCGCTAATAACATACAATTAAAAAAATTGAACCCTTTTAATTTATTAAACATTACTTATTCATTATATGCACATGCCTTAATTAATTATACATACATATATATATATATATATATATATATAATATATTATATATATTATATATACATATAATATATATATATGCAAAATTTATGTAAAATAAGATAGAAACAGAAAGCAAATTTGTCAAGTTTTATTTTGTCTTAAAATGCTTTCATTATACAATTTTATGAATAATTTACAGATGTACTAATTATAAATAAACTAGTAATAATTAAATCCTAAATATGAATTTTTATGGACCATTCTTGCTGAACTATTCAGTGAATTTGAGAACAGTTTGAGTTAAAAGGTATTTCTACACTCTTAATAAACAGCAGTTGTTAACATTGGCATTTTCCTTTAAATTTGAAGCAAAATTGAATGCTGTAAAGTTCACAAAATTCTACAAAGAAACTTTATTAATACCACTTTAGCAAAATGATGATAATTTCGGTCTTTTTATAACTATATCATTGTTTGAACAGGTAAAAAAAGAGCAGACGTGGCTCGGGCAGTTTTGGATATGGATATTTACGGATATTTATGGAATTGGATATTTACGTTGCAAAAATATGAATATTTTCCGAACTATTTTATAGTATTCAGGGTAGATTTTTTCAGGTTCCTCGTTATTAATTTTTGAGAATTGAAAGTGTATTGTGGTTTTACCACCGGAGTTTATACACAATCCCATATTTTGTAAACTATTTTTTAAGAAATGTTGAATAACTTCAAAGTAAATGTTGATGGATATAATATCATATAAGAATAATAATTTCCGAGTTTTCAGAGATACTAAATTAGCCTTATATTATTAAATAATTTTATTAATTTCCCTATTAGAATATATTGCAAATATCGTTATAACGTTCTTTGATATTTACTTTATTATGAATAGATAAATATAGCATTCGAGCAAAAGTCTCAGTTGCAAAGCGTATCTGATCTAATAAAGCAAAATTTATATTACAAAGTATTTTATCCTTCTTTAATTTGTTTTTATTGTTTGGTATGGTATAAGTTTATTTGCAAAATCTTAACTGCAAGCTAATTTTTCACAAATCATAATGAATGTGAATATTTTTCACATTTCATTTTTTTTTTTCCATCAGACATTGAAAAAACTCCTTTTTGATATAAAATCCATTAAAAATTCTATTGAGAAATTGAAGCTGCTATTTATATGGCTTTATAGAGTGGTACTGGTAATAGGAATACGACATATTTTATATTTCACATAACTTAATGTAATGCCCTATAATTTGTATTTCCTTACTTCATTTGAATTGTTTAAACAAAAGTGTAGCTAAAAGTTTCGAAACTAAACTTTCAGAACAAAAGATTTTTCATTTTTTATTAATTTAATCAACAAAAGAATCACTGAAATAAAATTTAAAAGTATTATTATTAAACAAGTTCTCTGAAAAGTACTCTACACTTTTAATTTGTTTAAAGATAATTATAATCTTTCAAGATAAATGATTGGGAGAAAAATACGAGTTGGTAATTAATATTAATTTTCATGATAAAAAAAAATCATGAATGTGTTAATTTAAGCGTAAAAAACTGTAAGTACATCAAAATGCCATGTACTTTTTAGCTGATCAAACAAACTTCTTTAATTGTCGTTTTATGAAATTAACGAGTGCAATAGAATTCGTTATTTAAAATCTAAAAGAAAATTTTAAATGTATAACGAAAATTCTGGCATGTTGAATGAAATTAAATGTTGCTTAGCAATACAAGCTATTGTTCATAAACACACTTTCCAAGCAAGATTATGTTAAAATGTATTAATCCGATTTGTATGTCTTGGAATTCCTCATGAACTGTATTTATGCATATCATTAATATGCTGATATAGAAAGATATATCGTCAGACGTGGAAAAGCATAAAGGCCGTTTTCCTGAATAAATATGTATTCAAAAACAATGTAGCCCATGAGCCTATGAACTATGCCCCACACTAGCAGCCCAAACAAATGAAGTGTAACAACTGTTTTGTTATCAATAGTTATTTATTCTTCTGTCTAATTTATTCTATAGCTTTATTTTGTATGAAGTACTCTTTTATCAATTTCAATTTTCAAATTTCAATAAATGCGTAAGCAGTCGCTCTAATTTATTGCGAGGTTATACTGCACTGTAATTACCTTTCGGTGAATTTTTAAATGCACATTTAGATGAGCAGATTATAAGCATTCCCGTTTCCTTTATATAATAATTATCTTTTTTTTTTCAATTTAAAGATTTTGTGATGAAATTTAGAAAGTTTACATTTTGTTTGGGGATTTGTCATGTGAATTAAAAAATTTAGTAAAGTAGGAATCGTTTTTTTTTTTAGAGCTATTAATAAAGATCTGTATGATTTGGGGGGAATTTAACAACATTTTTCGAAAGAATTGGGACGCATTCTCCTAATATCACCTAACGACTCTGACGTTGCAACAATTTGTGGTAAGGTGGCCCAAAATAATCCCCTCAAGCTGAAACCTTGCATAAAATAAGATAAATGTTAATTAACTTTGGCCCATTTTCCACAATATTTTACGCTATATTTTGCATGATAAACGTGTTTCGATAATATTTAAACCCGCATTGAATAACGAGAAAACTAGAATTCTGAAAAATAGTTCAAAGAATCACTTTATCCTGACCCAGGGGCAAAATGATCCTTCATTTAAAAATAATTGTAATTTATTTTATCTACAAAATAAAAGATGTAAAAGTACTCATGACTATACATAGTGAATAAAATAAAATTTACTATCATAGAGAATGCATAATTTATTTTATGAAAATTTTATAACATATAAAGTGCCTCAAATAATACAATGAAATATTTCAAAATTATAATTCAAAGATTATGGCCTACATTAAACGGAGAATTAAAGTAAATGGGGAATCACTCATTCTGAGAACGTCTGAAGGGGTGCCATGATGATTAGGACCCGGTACTGGAGTTTCTGCAGTAGATGGGTCATTTTACCCGGCCGTATGGATTCCCACTGTAGGTCATATTGCTTGAACACGCCGAGAAACATAACAAACTAAACAAGTGTAATTCACATCTAAAAGCATACTCTATTCAGTTAAATGTTATATTTCTGTACATTAAAGACTGTATTTCTAAATAAATAGGAACGCGCCTACCCTATAAGAGATATGATAAAAGCCAGTTTTTTGAAGAATTCTACTCAAGCACGTAATACACCGAACGCTTAATTATCGCCATTGCTTCTTCTTGAATTGCATAACTATTTTATGCGTTACCTAGTAAACAGTACTGCCTGTCTGTAAGAAAAAAATATGTGGATCGTTTTGGAACACCTTCCCCTACTTCAGTTAAACTGTATTAATCTTAAGCGCATTTTTCTATTACCGTTATAAAAGGGGTTTTTGTTTTCATTGAAATACTTTCAATAGCTTAAGCAGATTAAACGGAAAAATAATCTCCGCGCCAGGTCAAGCAAGTCACTAATATTCTATCTTTAACCGTAAACAGTAAACCGTAATATATTTCGATCTTTTCGTGGGCAACGCAACTCTGGACAACAGCACAAGTAAAAAAAAAAAAAAAACCAGCAAAACGTAACCAAAACCGCCATGGAGGTGGCAAAGCTCCATTACTCTTGACCTGTCAAGAACAGCTGTACAGCAACGTCCTATCTTAACAGTTATGCGCTCACGACCTGACACCTTTTAACTAGAAATCTTGGTTTTATTGCGCTGGTTTGGGAAATATTGGGGGAAAAACAGCTCTCCAGGATGAAACATGACTACGGCGTTATAATGTGCAGTCAAATGCAGCAAATTTTCACGCTGTGTGCGGCGGAATGTTTTAATAAGGACGTAAAATGTGTGAATATTGGAGTTAGGTGAAACTTAGCGCCTTTTTATGAGGTTTTTGCCGTAAAATAATGAAAGAAACTTAAGATGTAGTGCGTCATCTGAATTTTTCAAAGTAAATTTCGAAACTTTTAGTGGTTTTTCTTTGATGTATTTTTTTGTTCCCGTGGGAAAAAATATTTAAAACAGGCTTAATTAAATCCAAGGGCTAGTATTGCAGCTTGTGCAATTTTAATAATTCTAAAATTTTCGCAAGCCAAAATTATTCTATCTGTTTAAATAATAATATTTGGGATTTATATTTCTTTCCGAAAAACAGCTGTTCAGTTTTAAGTAGAAATACTCATATGTTATGTATACATAACATATGAGACTTGATATATTTATATATCCGTGAGTATGTAAAAGGGTCAGTCAAATGAAAACAAGGCTAATGGGAAAAAAAAGTAAATAAATTTTTAATTATTTCAAAAAAGTCATCGCTTTAACTGTTAATACATTCTATAGCATACTGTGAGACAAAACGGTCAATGCATTCATGGGAAATTTTGCAGCCTTTTACGATTAGTCTATTTATGAACACAAAACAACTGCTTACGAGCGTTACATAGTCACTTTATAAACAAATATACTATGATTACTTTTTTGTGTGAAAAAACGCTCTGTGGTTCTTTCCATTAGTGCTCCTTACACTTTTAAGAAAGAGAGGAAAATCTTCCGAAAACGGTCAATGCATTCATGGGGAATTTTGCAGTCTTTTACGATTAATCTATTTATGAACACAAAACAACTGCTTACGAGCGTTACATAGTCAATTTATAAACAAATATACTATCATTACTATTTTGTGTGAAAAAATGCTCTGTGGTTCTTTCCATTAGCGCTCCTTACACTTTTAAGAAAGAGAGGAAAATCTTCCGAAAACGGTCAATGCATTCATGGGGAAGTTAGCAGCCTTTTACGATTAATCTATTTATGAACACAAAACAACTGCTTACGAGCGTTACATAGTCACTTTATAAACAAATATACTATGATTACTTTTTTGTGTGAAAAAATGCTCTGTGGTTCTTTCCATTAGTGCTCCTTACACTTTTAAGAAAGAGAGGAAAATCTTCCGAAAACAGTCAATGCATTCATGGGGAATTTTGCAGCCTTTTACGATTAATCTATTTATGAACACAAAACAACTGCTTACGAGCGTTACATAGTCACTTTATAAACAAATATACTATCATTACTTTTTTGTGTGAAAAAATGCTCTGTGGTTCTTTCCATTAGTGCTCCTTACACTTTTAAGAAAGAGAGGAAAATCTTCCGAAAACGGTCAATGCATTCATGGGGAAGTTTGCAGCCTTTTACGATTAATCTATTTATGAACACAAAACAACTGCTTACGAGCGTTACATAGTCACTTTATAAACAAATATACTATCATTACTTTTTTGTGTGAAAAAATGCTCTGTGGTTCTTTCCATTAGTGCTCCTTACACTTTTAAGAAAGAGAGGAAAATCTTCCTCACCCTTTTACGATTAAATCTATTTTAAAACTCCAGAATACCAAGCATCCCTTTTCTGAACCCCCCCCCCCCTCCCTCAAGAAGCAAACCAACCCCCTTCGTTCCGTTTCTATCTATGATCACATCATTTAAAGAAGAAAGGTAAGAAAGAAAGACAGAAAAAGGACCCTGCGGATAACTCCCAAATAAAACAAAATGCGGAAGAAGGAGCCCTTGCTGAAAAAATAGAAAAAAGAGGCATCTTCTCTAATACATACAATCGCTGCAGAAGGTGCACAAACCGCATAAGGGGGCGTCGCTTTCCAAAGGCATCCCCCTGCTGCAACATCGCTCTCGACTGTCACATGCAGCTGTCTGACGGAATATGTCCGTAAACTCCCATGGCGGGATGGGACGCTCCGCTAGAATGCCCCCCTTTTAAGAATCTCTCAAAAATAGTCCCCGTTTTTGAAAAACTCTTTGACTGCTTTCTGGATTTCTTTATGCGCGATTGTGCGCGGTTCATAATGTAAATATGTTTGGGTGGGGGTGGGGCCTCGGTGAAAATATGAAATTCCTGGGGGTGAAGTATAAAAAAAATAAGCGGCTCCTGCAGTTATATATATAGAGAGGAAAATTGTTTGGCGGTTTCCACAGTTGGAAGTTATGTTTGTGTATTATCTATCAAAGTGGCAGTGAGGCTATTTGCAATGAGTTTTGTGATTTTTTTTTTTTTTTTTTTTTTTTTTTTTTTTTAACAGAATGTTTCTAAGAATCTAGTAATTATTTCATTTTGCGAATGTTATTCATAGAAAAAACGATAGTGGTTCATGAAAAGATTTCAAAATGTGTTCGAATGTTTTATATTATATTTTTATGCTTAGTGTATAATGTGAATGAATGAGCGAATCGAATGATCTGACTGAATCAGTGACAAAATTATCAGTTAAAATAGTGCTGGGAAATTTTTGCGAAATTCAGCAAAACATTCTTTCCGTGAACAATCAGAAACAACAATCTAGACATGAAAGTCCTAGTTGACTCATAATCACTGAAAATACTGTCAAAAGACTCATAATCGCATTTTAAGTTTCGTGGAAAAGAGTAATTCACTTTGTTATTTATTTTTTAATTATATTTAGGAACCTACATTCCCTTTTTGGCTAGAAGCTATTTGAAGTTATTTTTGTCCATAATTACATTATTTTCTATAATTGCATCATAATTTTGAGGCTTTTAACAGTACAGCATGTTAATTGTGCTTAGTTAACATGCATGGTGAAACAGAACACCTAGAAGTAAAATTTCTTCATACCTTCACTTCCACTATTTATTGGAATAATTTTCCCAGATAATTTAGATCTCATAAGCCAAGCATCGTTCTATTGGTGTAATAACTATTCTTATTTTATGTTATTTTAGTCAACGCTGTCTGGTATATGACAGAAATCGGCTAACTATAGAACATTAGCGTGACTTAACCTTTAATCTTTATCAAAAGTGGTCTGGGATGACTCCCACTCCAGTACTTCTTTCCTCCAATCTTCAAGTAATTGTTTTTGTTGTCAAAAGAGTAATTTACTAAATCTTAACTGTAACGTCGGATCACTTTAAAGAAAATGCATTTTTGCAGCAAAATATGACCTTCTGAATTATTTCAATTCCCACTGCTGTTTCAAAAGAATTGCCAATGATTTATGTTTTCTTTTTCTTTTTTTGTGTGTCTGTGTGTAGGTTGTTAAAGTGATAAACGTGTTTATATTCGTAAAAGTAAATATTATATGCATGCATTGGCTAGCTTTTTTACAGCACCACTGTGATATTTACAAATATGACAGCAATTTAACATACTTTGAAATATATTCATGATAGTTATTTTTCTATAATTTTATTTTGCTATAATAATTGATTTAATGCGTTCAAAATTTGATAATTAGAATTGAGCTCCACGAATGCTTACAGTATATAAAAAAAGATTAATTCAATAAAAATGTGTATGGCGTTATTTTAACCTAGTTTAAACCAACAAATAATTATCTGTTAAAATAGCGACAGGTAAATGTTAGCAAATTCAACAAAACATTCAACAAATTCAGCAAACATCACAAACAACAGCGTAGTATTAAAAATATTTACTTCCTTTTTATAATATCATTTTCATTTACTCAAGAATTTCAGCATTCAAAAGCACTCTCTATGCGATATTATTAATCTCTGTATAAGCATGACTCCAAAAAATCGATATAAATTTATATGAGTTTTATTATTGCAAGCTCCGATAAATTTATTCACCGAAATGCACTTTCACGCAATATGCACACATACCTAGATGCGTTTTGCTATCGACGTTTGGTTTAAAATAGAAAATTCTATCGACTTTATTCGAAGTACTTGAGTATGTCTTATCCCATAATCCACCGACACTCCCAGAAGTCATGTCCAGATGTTTGTGGCAATATTTATATAAATTCTTTGAAGGACACATATTTAAAATGGTGCTTTTTCTGGACAGAAATACACTTAAACCGTTATATTTTCTCTGAATTCTTGTTTGCATTTTACGTTATTTATCCTTGTGGGTTGCCTGCCTGGTTTGGACATATTGCTACATTTCAAATATTTTGCACATTCTTGTGATGCGTTTTGGAGTTTTATTTACCGGATCCCTCATTGCAAAGTATTATGAAATTAATAATTATTAGTACATGTGTGTGTGTTGGTTGATGGTCACTTGTAATCACTCAAGTGACCTTGATCAAGAGTGCTGTTGGCACTGAGGAAATGAAAATGTGGGCCCCACACGATAACCCACCCACCCCTTTTTTTACCCCAAAAAATATGATTCGTGTATTCTGAAGAGTTTTAAGTATTATTTATCCCTGCCAAACACAAAATTTTATTCAAACTGGTCTGAAATACGCGAATATAAATGATTGTCAGTGAAACGTGACGTCGAAATGTATTATCGACTATAGATCTTTTCATCGATCTGACAAAAAGGTTATTGATAAAAATTAATTAATACAAATGTAAATTCCAATAATATCCATTATTTATACTTCATAAATCAAATATAATGTAACCTTTGATTTTTTTATTTTTTTATTTTTTATTTTTTTTCATTTTTAGAATTATATTGTTAAATTTTAAAAGTGGAAAATATAAGATTCGGGAGGGGCCCTAAAATCTGTGAACCTTGGGAAATTGTGCTCTTTTGCTATCTATGCATGATTTAGGGCAGTCGGAATATCTAGCTATAATGTGCAACATAAAGTCTTAAAGAAAATAAATCCAGATATCTGAATAACAGGGTATCATCTGTTTATCTAATCACAGTTCTAATATTTCCTTCTTAAAGTCTCATAAAATTACGGGAAAAAAAACGCATTGGAATTTGTAAACACCGAACGCGAATGATAATAATCATGACTATATAAATTTATGTGCAAAATTTCAGTTACATTTAATAGGTATAAAAGCATTCCTAATCTTATACATTTAATTTCCGGCGTATAACGAACCATTCCTGATTTGATTGGATACTGGTCTTTCATTTAAATACATAATCTATACGATGAAAATTTTCATGTTTATTTAAGATATCTTGGAACAAAAACAAAGCATCATTCAGGAGATTCAAAGGAAGTTTTCAACAAGAATTATTTTTGTAAATGTAATATATAAAAAATCATTTAAAAATAAGTTTCCTATAAGTTAAATCATTGTAAAGCGCTTTATAATATTCTTATAAAGTTATCAAAAATCTGTGCTTTGAAAATGCTTTGAAAAAAATCTGTAACGTTCATTAATTATTAAAAATATATTTAGGAAGTTTGCTGATCGTTACATAATTATAACTTTCTGCAAGATTGGGGGGGGGGGGGATGTGATATTTGCTTTTCGGCCAGCTTGTAGTTTGCTTACATAGAAATCTACGCTTTTCTGAACGAACAGTCAAAATTCAAAAACCAATTTTTTGTGTAAACAGCCTATTTGATATGAATAAAGTAGTAGGAATTGATTGGCTTTACAAAACCCATTGCAATTATCCTTTATATGGCAATTCACAATAGATTATTTGATGGGAAAGCATATACACTTAAAATAACTGGTCTATAGAACAAACTCACTTTCAATGGGCTTTCCAGCACACTTCCGCCGTGATTTTTGAACGCGAAATCGTGTGCCCAGGAAAAAGTGCGCCGTCTTTTGTAGTGTCTTGTTAAACCGTGTCACGCTATGGAACTGCTTTCAAATAAAAACGGCCTATGACTCAGTTTAGAAAAGTTTGCGTTGAAGTATTATGAGGGCATTTCCTGTAACGATATTTGCTCTTTTGTTATTATAATTAGCCGTGAAAAGTGCAGAATGCAGGTTATGAATTATTTGTGTCGTTGCAGAGTGGAGTCTGCAGTATATAAAAAAAAATTACTTTTATTTTCGGTTTTGGTTTTGTGTAACTTAGCGTTAAGCTACTTTTTTTTTAAAGTGACATATTTTGTTTGCATTATATATTTATTTGATAGAATGATTGTAAAAAAAATGTTTCATACTTAGATTGTTTGAATTAATAATGTTTATACGTGATATTTCTAAAACATTTACATTTAAATGGATAATTTTTTTGTAGCCTAATTGAACGCACAACATAATTAAAATCATATGCATGTTTTAAATCGTACTTGACATTTTATCGCATTTTATTTGGGTTTTTTAAAGAGATATTATTTATTTATTTACATTGGAGTTATTTATTTATATTTGAGTAAGTTTTGTCATTTAATTTATATCTATACGTAAATAGAAGCTGTTTTTTTTCAAAATGTAGCCTCAACATGGCACAGTGTTCAACTGTGCCATGATAACTTTGCCATGATAACTGTGTAACTGATAATGGTAGACGGCCGAAGTGTGAAGGTCCCGGGTTCGGGTCCCATCGCGCGGCTGTCGGTCTAACGGTTTGGAGTTTTGATAGGTTTTCTCCAGATGTAACGTGAATCCTTGTTAGAACCCCTTAGAGCGTCCTCCTGCCAAGTCACCCCCATCCTTGGCAGATTGCCCTAACGTAGCGTTGTCATAATCACATTAACAAAAATTCACAGTGTATAAAAAACTATAAAATTTCAAAATGTATTAAAATACTCTAAACTTAACATGTATTTATTAACAATCCAGTGTTTCTCGGATTGTAATGTATTATATTGTACAATTCTTTTTTTATGATGTATTTTAATTCACACTTTGAATACTATATCAATGTATACTATTTAAGTATTTGGAAAAAACAACAACATCGCGTATCCCTTATGCATAGCTATCAAGAGGGTCATGGATTCCGTAAAAGCAAATACTTTTTATAAAACTTAATGGAAAATTCAATAAAGAAAAAAGAAGCAGTTTTCTTCAAACTCTTTAAATATACTCTAAAGTAAAACTTAAAACTTTTCTGTTTACATTGTGGGATTTAATATTTTTTGAGCCCACCGAGTTTAATTACCTTATCAAGTTTTCTAAAAACTCCAGGGCTCCGAAATTAAAGTTTGGACGCAGGAAAAAAAAGTATTGTTCTTGCTGGAAACTTTGAAGCCAATCACATCTTCTCCTGCCCAGTTAACGCAAGTGTTAGGTAAGAAAAAAAATGAATAAATTAAAAACTGTTTAGTGTAATAGAGCTGGTACTTTCGTTGGTAGAAAGGGGAAAAAATAATAATGTAAGAAAAAAAAGGAAGCGGTTGATTTAGGTAAAAAATGTTTTTTTCTTAGAAAATATTTTCAAAAAAGTAATATATATAAATGTATATAAATAAATATTAATGTGTGTATATATATATATATATATACAGGGGTAGAAATTAGAATATTTAGTCAGTTGTTTAAAAGACCAAGGACTCAAAGTTTTCCCTGGTCCATGATTTTTATCACTGGTCCTAATACATGATTTAAAAAAAATTGAAAAAAAATTGAAAAAAAAAAAGAAATTATATGAACAATATATAGAGCTTTTCTTTAAGAGTTGAATTAAAAAACCATAAATAATTATATAAAGATTAAATACATCAAATTTTATGACATATATTGGTAAAAATTGATGAGATGTATTGCGGAACTAAAGCAGGAAATTTTGCAAGAGAAAAACGTAAATAAAACGTTACTGGTCAGTCGGAACAACAAATATTGCATTTTACTTATACGTTATATCTTTTACTGGTCTCGTGTCCAAAATTAGATGCATTGCTAGCTTCAATATCCGGCGATTACGGCTTATTACCTCTTAGCTAGGCCGAGGGGTGGGGTGCCGTCCGTGGTCTTTCTAAGGGGTCCTAACCCGTATTTATGCTAAGTTTCGGAGGAAACCACGGAGAATTCCGAAAGGTTAGGTCGGCGGACGCGACCTGGTTTTGAACCAGGAACCTTCAGTCTCCCAGTTCAGTGCGCTATGCACTATGCCACTGGTGTGTCTGAAACCACCTTTAACACACACTGTACATACAAGCTTAATCCGTGAATCAGCAGCAACCAGTCTTCTAATGAGGGTCTTAATTGTGGAATGAAAGCCCAGGAATTGTGCAAGTAGCTTTAAGCGACACATCTGAGGACGTAAGATACCCTCTGCCGTCAAACAAACTAAATATGCAAATTTTTGTTATTGGGAATTAGATGTTAATATATATTGTTATAATTACACAGATTTAATTAGAACCATAGCTAATTGCATAAAATCTAATTTTTTTATCTTAAGACTGATACCTAAAACTTGCTGTTCGTATTAACTAGCAGTAACTATTACTTTAATGAAACTAATTTTTATAACTAGGGTTTAACTGCTTTTTAACATCTATGAATTATAAAGGTACAAAATAGTTAGAAATTTAAGTTCAAAATAAGCACATACATGACGTTGTCTGAATTAAATTAAGTTGAAATTATCCTATAATTTACTCAGTAAGAAGAAGAATTTTCCTCCTCAATTTATCAGTACATTGAACAATAAGGAGGAAAATTAAGCATGGTGGGGGAAAGGGGGATTATAACGAACTAACGAAGGAATCATAAAGAATTTAATGTTTCATGAAAAATTTGTCAAACAATAAATTATTTCTTTAATTCATTACTGTGTAGCTTACGTTATAGTTCAAAGCTCAAACAGCAAAAAAGACAACACAAATAATCTTAAAATTACAGAATTACTGTTAATTTTCATAAAATGTGTTTTTTTTTTCAGAAGGGGGGAGGGAGGGATAGACATCTTTTCACTTATTGAGTGATATCTACATATTTGAATTTTTAAAAAATATATACATAAAAAAAGACTCAAGTAAACACTCACGTGTCATTATCTGCATTCAATACAACGAAATTTATCCTAAAGTTTACTTGGTAAACAAAAGCACTTTTTTTTTCGATATCTTTTTTAACAGTACATTGAGCTATGAAAAGCAAAGGAAGAGAAGAAAAAAAACCATAAAAGAAGAGATAGACTGAATAAATAAAAACTGCACACGCATGAATATTTGATCAAACTGCCAACTGCATTTCATTAAAAACGAAATCCTTTATAAGCATCTCTGCCTTTTTACGAAAATTTCCCTGCTTCTATCAAGGGAAGACTGTGAATTCGTGAAATGGCGGCCGAAAGAAATCACACAAAAAGAAAGCAAAAATCACCCAAGATTTTCTCTCTTGATTTCGCGCCATCTTCTTTAATTAATTAGAATTCTAATTAATATTTCTCCTTATTTAAGGAAGTTCATAGGAATGGAATTAAGAAAATTTGGAATTCTCGGAGATTTGTTTGATGTTGAATGTTTGATTTTTCTGATAAGGCTTGGTGACTGCCCTTTCCGTTAAAATGAGTTTTTTTTTTTTTTAAGAAGGGATTATTTTTTCCTCTTTTATTCATTTTATCTAATTTGATGTTTTTTGCCGTTAGTTGGATAAAATTAACAGAGCTCTCTCAATTTAAAATGTATAAATTTATTATTGGAGTACCTGTATTTCTTCAAATGATTTATATCAGAGTATGTTTAAATTGAATCTAAATTAAAATAGTGATTGAAATTTCGTTTACTTATTAATTAAAGATTAGAAGGCATTAGCAGTTTAATGAGATTTGCTCATTGATCGATGTGTGTTATGTGATCTTTGATGTTCTTTTACTCGTGGAAAAAAAAAATTAAGGAAAAGTTATGTGCATTTATTTACTAATTCCTCGATTTTTAATGCTCTTTTTACTGTTCACATAGCAATTTATTTGCATTACCTTTTATTAACATTGTTTTACATATATTCTTTAGGTGCTCTTTTAATGTATTTTATGGAACATATCGAATTAAATTCTAAAGACATATAATGTATTTAAAGCACCACTCTATCTATTATTTCAAATTACTTGGTTCTTTTCCTTTCAAATTCGGATGTAATTTTTAGAGTATATTAAAAGCACTATTTATCTTTTTCTGAAACTATTTGTTTTTAAAATATTTGGAATATGAATACTGTTTTTAATGGAAAAATTATAGCCAGTTAAAGGGAAATAAAATGATAAAAATAACATAATAATCAACGTATGGTTAAAAATCAAATATAACTTTAATTTATTTAGGGATGGACGCGAGACGACTTTTTTGCGAGACGAGACAGAGATTTACAGCTTTTTTGCGAGACGAGACACACATTTTTAACATTACGATATAGAGATTTTTGCGAGACGAGACAAGCTTTTTGGCAATTTTGCGAGACGCGAGACGCTTATTTTTCGTCTCGCGTCCATCCCTAAATTTATTGTAAGTATGAATATTAATGAATATGCTGCAGATAGATGAATATGTAATATGCACAATTCCGGGTCAGACTGATCATGTGGTCAGGGCATATGCCATTTCACCTGAGGATCCATGATCGGGAATGCGTAGCTGAGCGTTGCAGGCCTTGGCACTTGTATGGCCTGTACACGGAGTTTGAATTTTATATGTACTCCATATACCTTTATTTTTCCCTCTTTTTCTACATAATCCGCAGACTTTCAATTTTACGCAGCATAAATGCCTGCTTACATAGGTATGAAGTCTATGCGTAAAATGTAATTTTGTATCAAGCAAACCATTAAACTGTTGTTTTCAAAATTTTTAAAAAATGCCAAATAAACGCTTGCTGGAAAGACTCACTCTCTCAGTTAAAGATTTCCTCTTCTCTTCTAATGAACGTGCAATATACAGGGAAACCGCAACCGGAACATCATGCCGCAGCTCGTGTTGAATTGGAAACCGGAAGGAAAAAACCGATGGGGAAGACTTAGGAAAAGATGGAAAGACAAGCTTATGAAGAACAGGGCAGAAAAAGGAATAGATGACGAAGATGCTCAGGAGATGGAGGTATGGAGACAAAAACTGAATGGTGTTTTTGGCTAAAAGGAAATCCCAGCATCAAGGAAATTAAAAATAAACAGAGGGTACCTCAAGAAGCACTTTGAAATATAGCCTTGAGGCCATGTACTCCGGCCTCATTACTTCAGAAGTCCAACTACTTGATATTTCATTGAAATAAGTCATGCCCAAGTGTTTCAGCTTTAACACTTTGAGGCTCAACCCTTTCCCAATGTTGAAAAAAGGGGAGCCATTGCCATCGCTCGACTTAACTACCAGCAAGATGGCGGACGATCGAAACGTTCATCGCGTGCCATCTTGCTGGTAGTTAAGTCGAGCGATGGCAACGGCTGCCCTTTCTTCAGCATTGGGCAATCTATCCAGCTGTTCTCGCATGCTTCCATTTTTCAGAAGATGTCAGTGCTGTTAAAAATAATCGTGACAATCTTTTTTACGGGAAATGACGTGCTAAAACGTAAAGGATTCTCGCGGAGCTATGTCACCCGCAACTATTTTTATAGAAATCAAATTTATTCTTCGTGACTGGCAAAAGTCAAAACGCCAGAGTTTGGTGTTCCCTGAGCGGGAACACTGTGCGTTAAAGGGTTAAATGCCTTTGAAGATGGGTGGCAGATTTCTCAACCAAGACCCCCAGAACATATTGAAGGACGGGGGTCATGGTTCATATTTCAACCAATTAATGCATTCCACCTCTGTTACTGTTCACACGTAGTGGACGGTCGGGGATCGATGTCAACATCCATTCGTCATTCCAGTTGCACCCCAGTTTCAGAAAAGGGAAATATACCCTTAATGGAATCCTCCTGCTCAAGAAGTTCGTGAGCGAGGAAGAGCAATCCGTCAATCATTATTGAATAAAGCTTCATCTAAAGAATCACTGAAGGAGGGAAGCTTGTTGGAGATGTTTCCGTTGTTTTAAAGCAACACAGCCAAAATCTTACCGGCATGAAAAGGTTAAGGGAACCTTCAGTTTTTTATAATTCGATATTTTCTTAAATAAATTGGCGTTTAAAGTATTCTCTATATGAACATCCACCCAACCAAGTATCCATCGCAATGTACTCTAAGAGAGCGGAGAGCAAGTCTGCGAAGTCATGTGTAACTTTAATAGGAATAATGGAGGCTTTAGGTTGCAGCTACATGCGACATTTGACATTTTTTGTGATGGAGTGTGTGAGAAAAAATATACCAGTTGCAGGTCCATATGCTTATTACGCTTTCTCTTAATAAATGTTTAGTCGTATCGTAATATTTTTCATATACGATTAACTGCAATCGCATTAGAAGAATTCGTTTTCTTATTTTTGAAAGAGTTTAGTGCTATTTAAAAATTATATTTATTTAAATGATCCATGGTAGTGCTAATTTCTTTATTTGTAAATTTGGATAGTATTGACCCATATGCTGGCTGTATAAATTGACAAATTAATATGCAATGACTCATAAAACAGATAATCGCTTTAAAAAAAAAGTGAATTATAGCCTTACACATGCTATTATAAAAACAAATTTCAGACAACTTTTAATGTTACGAATGCTACCTGTTACACATCATACAGAAATACCATTTAACTTTCCGTTCATAAGCTTTTCCAAATGGCGCATTTATAGCTCCTCCAAAAAGGAAATTGGTCCAATATATATTAATCTGGATTTCTCCGTTTTATAAGATCAGTTTGTCGTCTCCATTAAAGAAGGAAACAAAAATATAAAAAAAATAAAACGCAATCTTTAATATATATATATATTTGTTCATCTTTCTTATATCCCACATATAGCGTTTAAACATCTCTCAATCTTCCGCTTCTTGTTTACGGTGGATGTTCGATTTTTGTTCACTCATCATTCTTTTCTTTCTATTATTTTTTTTTACTTCTTCATCCTTCTGTCACTTAATCGATCCTTTCCACTGTTCCTTTAAATAGTAGTTAATAATGGGTTTTTTCTCTCTCTCTCTTCCCCTTGTTATGTCTATTGGATTTCTTTCTTTGGCGGCTACCACCTTAATATCAGTGTTCCATGTAAACGAGTCAATTTGTTCACAAGTGTCAGGTAGTCTTCCACTGGATATCCCAGTAGTGTTCAACAAGATTATCGAGAGTAAGTCCGTTGGCTTATAATGTGAAAAAAAAAAACATGCTTTGTTTAATCGTTTAATGAAAATGCATTTTTAGGCTTGATTAATGGTAGTGCGTCATTGACTATAGGAGATTTGTTGTTTTTATCAATACATTGTTCTAAGTAATATCTCTGTTAAATATTTATAGTTATTCTGATTATTTTATTTACTGAACATACTTTTTGTGTATTAAAAGTCTCTAACCATGTAAGAACAGTTCAACTTATCAATAACACAATTTATAGATTTTATTGCTTTATCATGAAACGAGCATTAAATAAAATAAATAAATACCAACCATATATATATATATATGAAAAATGTATTTTCAAAAGTATTGACATATTTCAGTTAAATAAAAGTATTTCAGCTTTTCTTTCTAAATAAAATTAAAATTAATACTTTAGTTCCGTCTTATCAAGTAAATCGATCTTATCTTCAAAATATGTATACACGTATTGTAAATATGCTCATCGGCAAAGCCTGTTTATCAAATAAATCTTCAGTGTCTCCCCCGAAATACCGTGGGAGTCTTGCAAAATAAATACCGGCTTCATAATTTCTGAAGAGATATATGACTAATTTACAGCACTTATGTGTCACATAATTTGTAATTTGTATAATCTAAGCACAGATAAGATTACAATCGTTATGGATAAATATGCTACCGCGAGTGCCTAAATTATCAACAAATGATACAATTTTCTTCACAGAAGAAAAGGTTTTGTTCTGGGAGTTGCGTATGAGAATGTTTTCATTCCCAGTAAATGTTTAAGTATAATCATTTCCATTTTTTCTAGAATATTCTCTTGAGAACGAACGCTGTTAGTATGACTTTCCATTTTTAAAGTTATTAAACGAGTATTTAAAAAAGTCTGACGCAATCTTTTCAAGGAAATATATATTGCGTGATTAAAACAACACGCTTCATTTTCGCTGGAATTTTTTCTTTATAACTTTTTATAACGATTAATGATATTTTGGAATTTAATCATTGTTCTTCAGTGGAAAGAAATATCTTTTCTTTCTAATGACCAGGTTACTGGCTTAATTTAGGCTTGACCTCTACGAAGGCCGCAGAGGTTGGCCATTCCATTATGGCAGACCAACATTGCCTCCTATGAGTGGTCTCCTAATTTTGAATCAATTCCACATGGGAGACCCAGCACCTGAAATAGGCATAATACTTTTTTTTCGGATTTTCATTATGAAATAGTTGTTGACCTACACGACTCAAGTCCCTTCACTTATAATCTGCAGGATACGACAATGAGGTACTTTGAGGTTTCAGATGACGTATTTGATTCCAACGTTTGGTTAGCTGTGTACTTGGAAAAAAATCGTGTGATTTTATATGTATATTCGAATGCAAAAAAGAAAAAAAAAAGCTACCTACTACGTAAAGAACATCAAAATGTCTCTTTACAAGCTGTATTATAAACAGAAATAAACAATAAACCTGGATCAGTTATGAAGATTTTAGAAAAAAGATTCCTAAATATCGGAAATGCTGCAAAGCATGTCACTATTCGAAAACTTTGCTATGCAATTTCTTTTGAAAGTTCCAGAAAATGTATCGTTTCTCGATTCATTTCAGTGCGTAGTGCAGCTCGATAAGAACCATTCCAATTTTTTCGAGTCCCTGATGTAATTAGTTTTGCTTTAATTTGCGTACAAAGACCTTGAGGCAGATTTTTTTTCTACGACATTCGTCCATAAACGAACTTGGCAGATCAGAAGCATCTTTAGTACGCCTACAAGCGTTCTATCACACACCAATCGCCCCCCCCCCGCAGTATCCACCAGTACAAAAGCAACTAAACCTCGTTCCGACGCGGTCTGGATACACCACGACTTGCATGCGTGTGCACCTACATTTATTTTCATCCGTCTATTAATAATCACTTTCTCTCGTTTCGGCTGCTCACAAAAAAAAAAAAAAAAATTAAAAAATAAAGACCTCCATTCCATGTTCCCGAAACCCAACCCCGGCGACAATATTGGGAGCGGGGGTGGATTAGCACACAGCAATGCTCTCTCTCGTCATGCCATGACGGGCTTGGCCCCAATTTGAAAAGCAGCGCCCTTTTCAAAAGCCACTCTTCCTCGATTGTCCCCCCCCCCCCCGTACGAAAAATTTTTGCAAAATAATAACACCAGCCAGGCCTGGCTTTTGCGCGAGAGACAGCGAGTGGGAGGGTAACTGGAACACGTGATCGTGACGGGTAGCACGCGCGTGATTTGAATAGAGAGAGGCCTTTTAAATGCGGCGAGACTTGTTTTGTTATTTATTTATTTTATTTATTTTCGAGGAAGCGCCTCGGTCCTTTTGTTGCTTTGGACTTATTTCGGCTGTTAAAAAGATTCGGGTGGTGATGATGAGAGAGTGAGATATAAAAATGTATGTCATCTGGTTTTCGCTACTTTCTCAATGTTTGGTAACTGTTGTTTAAAAGAAAAATAAAGGTTGTCTTTAGCGTTGAAACAGTTTAGAAGGATGATGTGGAAGAGTAATTACGATTTCGATTTGCTTGCCAGCTCTGCAACTCCCGAGAATGTTTGTATGTTTGTGCAACATGTATTTCGGATTTGTGTGCTCGGCCCGAAGCCGCTTATAAATCCACGTCAGAAGGACAACACAAGCGAGGGGTACCCTTCGTGGGGATCTTTCTAAGGGGTCCTAACCCCTATTTACTCTACTTTTGGAGAAAACCATGGAAATTTCCGAACGGTTAGATCGACAGCCGCGCCATGCGACTCGAACACACTTCGGCCGTCACACTTCGGCCGTCTAACATTTTCAGTGACATAACTACTGTTACATGATGAGGCTAACTCCCGAGAATGACAATCGGTATCTATGAAATTTCGATACGTCATCAATATGTGTATTTATTGTTGTTTTTTAAAATAGTTCTTACAAGAGTACGCAAAGTATTAATGCTTTACAGTATGCAAGTAATTGTTGTTTGTAGAATGCTTTATGCAAAAATCCGTTTCAAATAATGAATAAGCTATACAATGTCATTAAATCTCTTAATAGCACTTGTTCGATCGAAAATGATGGACGCAATGCTTATCGGAGAAGTCAATAAAACTACCTTAAGCGGATGAACAAATTCTTACAAATTATGCTTTTAAGAATGTGAAATCACTTACATTTTTTTTTTTTTCGTGATCTGTTTCTTGTAATCGCTTCGAAAGCACAACGGTGTAGATTCCCATTATAGTGCACAACACGTCTTCCTCGCATTGATATTTGAGCTTCTTCAGAGACCCAATACAGTCGAACGCGTTTAATGGAATACTGGTTAAAGGAATATTTTCCTTTTTTAATAAATTTTCAATACATTAAACCATAATAGGTGTATAGTAGCGTGTGTGATCCCAGTAGCAATGTGATCCCAAGTAATGGAATATCCCGCTTATTAGAATACGTTTTCGTGGCAAATTGGCTATTCCATTAATCGGATTCGACGGTAATTAGTCAATGTGATCCCAAGTAATGGAATGGCCCGCTTATCAGAATAAATTTTCGTGGCAAATTGGCTATTCCATTAAGCGGGTTCGACTGTAATTAGTCAATTTGATCCCAAGTAATGGAATGGCCCGCTTATTAGAATAAGTTTTCGTGGCAAATTGGCTTTCCATCAAGCGGGTTCGATTGTATAGTGTATAACTAAATTCAATGACATGCAAGCCTGTGTATAAAACTTCTGAAGTCAGTAAACCATAGGGCGTTTATCCATCCCTGCAATGCTTCGCACTTTGGATGATTTTAAATACCTCTGTGATAAATAATAATTATAACAAATGTATAAGCCATAATTTTTCTCATAACTGTTTCAAGTACTTCAATGTATGTTTAACGTGCTTGGGAGTAAAATCTGGCAAAAGCGTTAAGAATCCAACAGTTTCGTCTTGTTGATTTAATGAGGAGCATAAAAAAAAAATCCGCCGCTGAGTAAAAATAAATAAAATAAACAAAATTCAGACGAATGAAGAACGCTTAAAGACACTTACCACTTCTTATTCCAATTTAGCAAAAAATATTTGTAAAATAATATGTATAGCATCTATAAGCAAATAAAAAAGCACAGCTATCAGTTAAAACAGACAGGAAAATCAATATATCGATAAAGATAATGAAAGAATAAAAAAAAGCAAATGTATCAAAGAGGATCAGCCAAACATTTACTAAAGCAAAAAATACTTCTTCAAATATTCAACGATGGGAAAGACATTAAAATTTCTTTAAAAAAATGTTTTCCAGCTCTTCTTTTCCTGTTTCTTTCGGTTTATCGATAGCTGGTCGTGAAGAACCTCATTAATAAGGCACAAGGTGCTTCATATTCATTCTATCCCTTTTTGTGAAGAAATAGAATGTGATATCCATTCTTGTTTATTTAAATGAAGTAAACAGTTTCGCTTTCTTGTTTATGAAATTTAATTCTCGTGTGCAGATTTTGTATATTTTTGCATGTTATTTCGACGAACACAAAGCCTTCTGCTTCTTGGTTATTGAAAAATACGAAGCGATTTGTAACTGAAAATCACTTTTTATTGGATATATGGGAGTTAGAAGAGTAGAAGTTTAATTTTGAACGCCCTTTTTTAAAGATTTCAATTACTTTTTTTAAATATATATAAAGCTTCGTCGTTTTCAGATTAAAATGCATGGACCTGCATAAAATGAAGTATGATTAATTTCCTGTTTTAAATAAACATTATTCATTGTAGGAAAGCTTTCTCTAGAAAAGTAATAGCTATCGACAATTTTTTTTTCAGTTCTGCTATGAAACATCGCATTTTAGTAGACTTGAAATATGCTTTAGTGTCAGCACAAGAGCTTTTAGAGCTCAATTTATCCAGACAGCACGTCCTCTGAACTGCGATTAACGTTCAAAGAACGTCCAATAACGTTATTCTGTACGTTAAGGATTGTTCTGAGAACAATGTTGTGCTGTCCGCGTAATCTTCCTATGCAAAGTAAATCTTATCAATCTACAACATAGTTCAAGCCTTTTTATTGCATCTCTATGTTATGAAACACTTTTAAATAATTATTTTTTCCTAGATAGACTCCCTTACGCTCAAGCTATCCAATGGGCAGTCTCAGAAATTCCAATTTATATCTAGGAACCACGAATTGCATACTTTGCAACCACTTTTAACTGTAACACCATTTTTGTAAGAATCTAAAGATAGTTTTTTCGATTCTAAGTTTAGCTTTGCTTATTAAATAAAAAATAACACAGTTTTTTTTAAACTTTCAATAATTATTTTTGCGTAGATATATCTGTAAATATTATTCATGGAAATTACTGATGGCAAAATTATCCCCAGGTGTTATTGGATTATACATCTGCCAGCCCCAACATGCACTGAACCATAAAGCCTTTTAAAATCTTAAAATGTCAGCATCTCGCATGAACATGAAGCCCCGTCGTAATTTTGAGGCTTTCCATAGTAACAGATACAACGGAGAACTAAAAACATGCTACGTATTTATGTAAAATTCAAACACCTATTTGTAAAAGCTGCGGTTACCGCAATGATTTGTTTGTTACGTGGGTACAAACAATCCTTGCACAGAACGTTCCATTTCGAAAACCCAACACGTTGTACCAAGGAACGTGTTTGGAACTCCAAAATTATGTAAAAGAAGGAAAAAGCAGAAGGAAGTATAAAGCCCCGCACCCCTTTAATCGATGGCTCTCCCATCTACATATAAATAGGTCCGCATTTTCAGAGTCTAGAAGCCGAAAACAAACATACGGGGAAGTTGAAAGATAAAGATGCCAGTGGAAGTAGTTAGGCTTATAGTTTCTATGTAACATGCTTGTGTGTTCAGCATGATAATTTATGCATTTATTTATTTCGTTATAAAAGATACAGACTATTGGTCTACATTTTTATACAGTATTACTTTATTTATTATATCATGCGGAGATTTTCACCTTTGAACTAAAGAAAATGTTTATTTTTATTTATTTATTTTATTCTTTTTATGCTAAGGAACTTACTTTAATCACACTTCATTTCCTTATTAAATCATTTAATCATATACACCAAATGTATCATTCCACTATATCCTCGAAAATATGTTATTTTATTTCGCATTTATATTATTTCGCATTATTATTGTCGTGTAACATTTTTTTACTGAGTTTAGGTTGCAATTTCGGAATCAGCTCTGTTGCAAATTAAATATAATATTTTTTTCTATCTCTGCAAACATCATAAATGCGTGGTTAAGTGGGATACAAAAAAAAAAAAAACTCAAAAGAACTTAATATTGAGCATTCATTATCTTAGATTTAGTTTTAATGATTTTATTTTAAGTTTGATACCGTTATCCAATGCAAGTTGAAATTGCGTTGCTAATTTTATTATCCTTGCTCTCCTAGATTACCTTAAAAGAGGGCTAAGCTTGTGGGCTTTAAAATGATATTTAAATTATGTCAGTTATCAGGGTTTCCGGAATAAAAAAGAATGAAAGCATTTGACTTTTATTTTCAAACAAATATACTTTTTTTCCTTTTCAATATTCATCATAAGTTATTAGAATGTTCTTATTCTATGAAATCAAACACTTTGAAATATGCATTAAGGCATAACTTCTTCTTTCCAGGAAATGAAATTATTCACTATGAACTTTATCACATAAAATAATGAACTTCTTTCAAAATCATATTTTAGAGTTAGATGCGGATATAATAATATTAAACATCCTATAATATTTTCTGTATATTTTAAAGGCGTTAATATTTTTATCAGTTAATAAAATTTTTAATTAGCAAATGAACTGACTGAATTCTTGACCTGTTTCTACTATTTTCTCTTTAGACTTTTGCGCGCAGATATTATTTAAAGGTCTTGTCTCGGAACTCAATCAGTCGCATCCAGCAATCAAATTGCTTCTAGGGATATATAAGGTGATTAAAAGGGAATGAAGTGTGGGTGTTGACTCAGGCAAATACACGCTACGGCGAAGGATAGTTCACCCCAGTGAGAAATGGGAACTGACCAACTGTTTACCTTAGCTACAACACAAACTCCTGGATTTTACGGTTGAATGACAAACTTGTGAATCTTTGAATTATATGATCTGACATTAAGTATTTACTTTCATTTTTATGAGGATAATAACATGTCGTATAATTTACGAATCGTAAAAAATTAATTTTTAATCCCGACCTGGCCATTGCGTGATTTTGAAATTGAAATTTTCAGACTGCCTACTAAATTTGTGTTATTTGCCATACCTTTTTTTCAATGTTCAATGATTTTTTTTAGAAATTCATGGAAGATCAATTTGTCTGCGTTGCGTATTTTATCCTAAATTGGACTGTTTACTCAGAATATACTTTTAGGTGCACTGTAGTGTATATATCTAAGAAATTTTTCATCCCCTCACCGTGTTTTGTCCCTATAAAAAATACAGTAAATCATTTTTAACATTTTAAAAAATAACGGAAAGTTTATTTGCAGTGATATATCAAATAAATCGCGCGCAGAAAAAAAAAAGTCTGGATAAATATCAAATAAAGACCGACATCTGCCAACACATCTGTTTTCTCCTATTCAAAAACAGTCCGATTGCTATCAGCATTGTCCTAAATAATTTCCCGATATTCTCATCCATTTCTCCTTTTGTTCTGAGGTCAAGAGAACTCCGATTTACAAAGCTTCGATTTAGGGTTTCAATGGCAATGACTTTAATGCATTGTACGATGAATGCTGAGTCACAATTCCTTTTACATGTAATAGCATTCATCACAAACAATGCCCATGATATACTTTGAAAATTAATTTACCGAAATTATTTTTGAAATTTTAAAAATGTGCATAAAATAAAATAATTATGCTTTATGAAACGTATATGTGTACACAGAAAAATGAAGTTCTCCATGAAAAGTTTAAAAATATAGTTGCATTCGTTCATTTATTCTTTTATAATTTTTGAAAATGTACACAAAATTAAGTGTCACTATCGTGCGTGTACTCGGAAAAACGAATTGATCCCTGAGAAAGTGTACACAGAAAAAAACCCATTTATCCTTTTAAAAATGATCAAAAAGAATGATGATATGTTTTATGCATCGTGCATATGTACAGTGTACAGAGAGCAACACTTCTATTTCTCTAACTTTTAAAAATGATCAAAAAATAAAACGATTCCTTCATTGTGTATATGTACAGTATACAGAAGAACACATTTATCCATGAAAAGTGTACACTGAAAAATACATTTATATTTTACTAACTTCTATAAATGTGTACAAAATAAAGTGACACGATTTATACGACTACATCGTGCATGAGTGGACAGTTAAACTACACATACATAAATTTATTTCAAAATTCATTTACAGAAAATTCACTTACTATAGAATAAAATAAGGAAACAAATAAATCAACACTACATTACGGGACAAATAAAATATTGAAAGACCTGGAGGACATCGTAAACATAGATAAATAAAAAGGCTAACTACGGAAACTGAACTCCTTTTTTTCATCTTCTATATTCTCCAAGGATTTTCAGAAGAGGAGAAAAAAAGTAGAAAGAAATTTACTTTGCCAAAAGACGTTCTCCAATGGAGTTTGGCTGCTCAGTATCCTTCCCCTGTTATTATTTCCATCGAAAGCTCACACCGTAGCTAAAGTGGCGGAAATAACAGCGACACTCCTGCAATTGCCATATACTCATTGTCTAACGTTTCGATACATACTCTGTTTGTAAGAAAGAGGGAAGTCTATTTGTTATTATTGGACGCAGGAGAGTATGGGTTTATATATGAATACTATTATTAATCATAATAATAATACATGTTGTGTGCGATATTCGTCTACGAAATATGTTACAATTTCCTTTTTTCGAAATAGAGAAAGAAAAAATGTTTCTCTAGAAATGTTAATTATTTTTATTGGAGAAAAAGATATTTAATTTAGCAAAATTTAATAAAATTGGTACATTTTACATATTGTGAATAGCAAAACTATTTTTTTAGTTATTTATTTTTCCTTTTTAATGTAAGAAAAGTTGAAAAAAATCCACTCTATTACCAAATATTAAATAAAAAAAATAATAAGTGAAAAAATATATTAGTGTTTATAAATATTATATTATTTGCCACGTACACACTCAGAAAAAAAGTATTTAAATATGTTCTTTAGCTTTTAGAATAACTAATTAGCTGAAGAAAGGCACAGCTTCACATAAATATAAAAAATTATTATCATGCACAACCTAATTCACATTTTATGATAAATAATTTTCAAGATTTGAAAGCAACGTATGGATTTTACTGGAATACATTTTTGTGAAGGTGTAACAAGTATCATAAATACAGTTGTTCAGGCTATTAAGTATCAAGTACATGTCCCCTCTACTTTGTTGCCAAGAAAAAAAAGAGAGAGAGAGAGGGGAAATATTATTTTACAAATATTAGCGTATGTTTCTTATTCCTTCTAGGCTCGATCAATGTAGACTAAAATTTATCAATAACGGCATTGGGAAAAAAATGTGAATGTCTTTGTGCAAGGTACATGATTTATAATTTTTTAGAATGGCTCGTGCAGGTGCATACACAAACATGCATGCATGTTTATGCTCATTTTCCTCATATATTCATCATGCTGTTTAGTAATATTCATTGAAAATAATGTGCATACGTAAAAATAATTAAAAGTACATGCTGCAAACGAGCATGAAACTATACAAACGTAAAAAAACTTCGAAAACATTATTAACACTATATTTTACAAAATTTTGTATACTTTAATGTATATGAAAAATTAATCTTAGTTGCACCACTTTTAAATAAATTCACGATCACAAACAAAAAAAAGTCATCTTCAGTGACTTAAAAAAATATCTGGAAAAAATAATAAATGGATTAAATTTGGTCAGATTCATACTTATTTTCCAGTCTGATAGACTGGATTACTATGATTAATTATGTAATGTGCAAATTGAAGTGGCGTTTTTTATATTTTCAAGCAAAGTTTAAGAAAAGTTTTTAATCCTTTTTCAAGCAATTTATTAAAAAGATTGATATTGTGTTTTGTTCTATTATATGCACAGTCAAAGAAAAATTCAAACGACTGTTGCCAAAATTAATGGTTGACAAGATAAATTAGAGAAATTTCTTTAAATGACAGTTACCTTGATGAGAAAAATTAATAAAGGTATGTAATTATCTAATAATTAGAAACCAGTGTGGTGGCAATGCTAAATTTTCTTCTTATTAAATATTTTTTCATAGAAACTATTATTTTAGTATACTATTTTTAAAGATAAAAGTGACATATTTAAAATATTGAAATATATTCTGTAGTTTATTTTATTTGTGAATGTGCAAATGGAGAATAATCTACTCGCGTTTAATTGAACAAATACAGAACCGAGAAAAAAGCAATATTCAAGCAGGTAGTTTAATAAAATAATTCACTTTCAACGCGAGTAATTTATTTCATTGAACTATTATTTATATACATAAAATAAAGGACTTGTACGGTTTTTCCCGTTGTCAATTTATTATATATCAATTTATTATAAGAATTAAAAATGAAAAATGTATTAGCTTCAAACACCTAAAGAATATAATAATTTATATTGATATTATCTGAGATAATAAGATAAATAAAGCTTAAATAAACGATAGAAAAGAGTAGAGTAATACATCTCTAGATGCCAATATAAGATTGGTAAAACTAAAGAAGTATCATTGAAGAAGATGTTGAGTTGAGAAGTGAAGATCAGTAAAAAATGCAAATCTCTTGAAAAACATTTTTTTAAGTACACTCTTTTGCGTACTATGACAACTTTAAAACGAAGCAAAAGTTTGCTTTAAATTACATTAATATTAAAGTACACTTGATATTTTAAAGAAAAAGTTGAAGCTTAACAATGTAAGTCAAGTAGAAACAATTATTTCATCTTCAATTCTGTTTAACTTAACTAATACAAAATTTAAATGCGCAATTTTTTAAAATTATAACACTTACTTTCAATTGCAAAAAAATAAAAGAATTCTTTATATATCAGACGTTATTACAAAAACAAATTTTTAAAATAACTTAATTATCTGTCTTAATCCATTGTCATACTAATAAATGCAACGATTTGGGGGGGGGGTTCTTGACGAGCCCCTACTCTCCGAAAATGAGCCTCTGATAGCTGTCATTTTACCTGCTAAAAGGAAAACTCTACCTTGCAACATGCGCCACTCATATGCGAAGTTTGTAGCAACAGGATAATTGCAAGTAGTATTTCCATTCATTCATTCATTTATTTAGTTATTTTTTTTAACTCGACGCACGTTCTTTTCGCTCTATTAGAGTGGAATTTGATTTAATAAGCGCATTATGTTGCTCAGTCTCCCAGTACGGCTTCCGATTTCATTACCCGGTTGAATGTGTGTGTGTGTGTGCTTTGATTTAACTCCAGAATCGAAATCGGATCCAAATTAAATTCCATTTGCCAGATCGCCTTGAGGACAGAATTGGTGATTTTAAAAGCTTTCCATTAGGAGACGCCTCCCCCCCCCACCCCCCCCAACCTTTCCCCACAAAAGGTAAGGACCATCGGCCCTTTTTGTTTTACCGGGAGGAGAAGCATTGGAAGTGAAGTAAGCGGGGGGGTTGAAATTATAATCCATACATTAAGTACCATTAACGATCCATGGTGAGGAGTGACGTGTACAAATCTTGTCATGCAAATGTATCGGGCAAGCCGCATCATTAGCTGCAGATAATTTACTTTTCCCTCCGTTTTATGCTGCCGGTGTTTATTCAAAAGTCCAGAGGATCGCAGAGCATTCATTGATGGTGGGTAGCGGGGGTGGATCGGACTGCTAAAATTGCGGAAGGAGCTGATGGGCCATTACGGAACGTAAGCTGCCCCACCCCAGACAAATTGGAGGTTAGTGTCCTTCCCTGGAAGTGACGGCGATTTTCTGTAAAGCAGACCCTGGACATTGAACAGTCATCGCGTGGGTGGGAATTTGATTATCGGGGACTTCTTACAAACTGAAAGCGGTTAAGGAGATTGTTTGATAAAGGGAAAATGTCTGCTGGAATTGTTTGAAATGCCTAATGTATTGCTGCCCAAATAACCCATTATACAGTAAAGTAAAATAAGAGAAATGAAAGAATGTAGCATAATAATCATCATTTATAATACTAAAGGCGGGAATTATTTTTCGAATAAGCAGTACAGCGAAACGTAATACATATTGTTTTGTTTTATTTTTTATCTATTTCTTTAATTGAGTGAACATTTCCTACAGAGTTAAATTTCCTATAGAATTCGCAAATGATAGGATATTCAGTTTTTTAGAGACAAGTACATTTGGTGAAGTGAGTTAATTTGGCAAACAAATTTTTCATTTTATTCTACTTAATAGAAAAATGTAATTTCAAAACGATTGTCTGTCACTTTTTAAATGCTATATAAATTCAAAGAATTTACAGAAGAAATTTCTGTTGTAAATCAATTGCTAAATATTTTTTTATTCAAAAGTTTACTATTACAAGTTTATAATTAGGCACTTGCATGAAAGCTTTTGGGGTAAATATAAAAATATTGTATAAAATAGCATGAAAACTACTATAGCCATAAAAATTAAGTAGGGTGAGGTGGAGTAACTCGTTCAGCGGAGAAAGTGGTTCACCCTCACTTAAAAATTCATCTAATTTCTTAGCTGTTTTTCCCTGAATCAAAACTTCTGATCTTTTATACATATCTCTGTGTTAACAAAGAAAACTGTTGTGAGATTGTGGAAAAAATAGAATGGCATTATATTTCTTACAACAATTGCAGTATTACGTAAAAGTCAAATTATGGTGTTCCTCTTACCATACCTTGCCTTATAAATTTTTTCTCCATGCATTTTTTCTTCAGTGGCTTTTGTATGTATTGTGTAAAATCATTCGTCTTATTGTTCATTTGTTAGCAGTATATTCAGATAATAGATGATTTATTTAAATTATTTTCAAATACCTCAAACTAAAATTACATGAAGATTTATTACTATTCGATAAAACTTGTTTATTTTCAAAATTATATTATCACATAAAGAGTAAATGCTAGAAAGAATTATTAATTCAGGGATATTTTTAACAGTATTTAAAATATAGAGATACTAATTAAGAAATATCATGGTTTTGCAACAGATATACATGCATCAACTAATGGAATGTTAATTAGTCATATGCTATATCAAAATCTTTTATAACTTAATAAAAATCTGATTTATGTTCTGACCAAAATGTTATGATTCTTATGATTATCTTTAGCTGATTAATTTTATCTATCGAGGCAATTTTGAAATAATCGTCTCATTATATTTTTATTACAAACTTGCATCTGATTGAAATTATATGACACATGGCATAAACTCTCATATAATTAAATAACTGCAAAAATCTTTCAATACCTCATAAATTTTGCTATAAAAAAATCCCTCGTTAGTAAGCTCTTTAACGATGACCACACAAGTGGCATAGGAATCCGGCATCATTACGGCTTTAAATAATGTTTCTAGTTTTGTGCCGCTAAATAAAGGGATCGCTTTATTAAAAGAGAAATCAGAGCGTATTATCTGAATATAATATGTGCAGTAAACTTTAGCTTGGAGTTATTACATTTTTGTGCGTGGAAATCATGAAAATCACTTGGGCAAATAATTTTAGCAACCGCAATGTTCGTCATAAGAGTAGCATCGGCTCAGGATTATGTTCATTTTAAAATAGCCTTAATTAATAATTATATGAATAATATTCAGATAATAATTACAGTGTGTTTCAAACTTATATAAATAGTAGTTAAATAGTTTTACATATTACATCCTAATAGTTGAAATTTTAAATCAGTAGAACTCGGAATTCAGTATGAAGTTAATTAGATGTTTTAACATGAAATTTCCAAAAAGCATGAAACATAATCATGGATTTTTTTTAAACTTTGCATGCTTGAATGAAAATGAAAAGTTTCAAAACATCTATTCGGTTATGAAAATAGTAACTAACTCACAAACGATTCATATTTTTATAAGCAATACGAAATGTTATATAAATTATATATTTTGGGGTTATTTGTACGATCGCGTGCATAATATACTTTGCAAATTTAGATGATTTTAAAATTCGATTTATCTGCTGCTTGAAATTAGCTCTATTTATGCGTATATTTAATATCTATGAATACTTAAAACCTAAAAAAAATATCAATTTTGCTCATTCACTCATTTGATAATACTCACGGGCTAATTCAAAAAACTACATTTTTTCCCAGATTCACTTTTTAGCCTTTAATAATCGAAAATATTCACTAATTAAGATGTAGAAACCACCTTCTTACAGCTTAATGCTCAGAAAATAAATTTAAAAATCTCCTGTTTTGACTTTTTGTTTAATGATTTTTAATCATTCGAAAACATTGGTTAATTATACATTAAAAAAACAACGTTTTTAACATTCCTTAAAAAATGAAACTAATTGGTTAATTTCGGCTGAAATTGTAGTTACTAACAATCTTTTACCCAAAACGTGACTTATTAGCTGTAGTACTAACTATCGAACATTTAAAAAATAAAATATGTTCATTAATTAACGGACAGCCTCTAATGAGATAAACAAGGGAATAAATGTTGAATAGATATATCTTCTGAAGGGAGAATGCTTTTGGTACCTTAAGGGGACAATGTACGTTTAAAGTGTTCAGAGTAATATATCCTTAAAATTTCGATAACAGTACCATTTATTCTCGATTAAATGTACTGATTTGACGGAATAAAAGTCAAATATGACATATTTTCGTTTACGATTTTTTTTCTTTATTTGTAAACAATAATGTGTGTATGTGTGTGTGCGTGTGTCTTTTAAAATGTTTCCAAAATTCACAAGAACGATATTTTAAAACTTTTATTGATGTGGCGTAATCTACAAATTTTGCACAGCAGTACAGAACTTAATGATGTAATGCAACGTCATGATATAAATAAACTATACATAGAGACTTCAAATCTAAGCATACAACTGTACTAAGCCTTCAAAAGGCTAAATTAAATAAAATTTTATTTTATTTTACTTAATGCATTGAAATATTTTATTAAATTCAGGAAATTTCGCTAGTTTAATTAGGGGTTATCTCATGATGAAACTGGGGTAAACATTTGAAAATAAAAAATTATTTTGCAAATACTGCATTTTATAAAACTTTAAGTAGTGAAACTTTGGCATGCGCAATTTTTAGAAATTTACATTTAAGCTTATCATAAAACTATTTAATTAGTTGGTTATTCTTTATAACATAGAACAAAATGTTTAATCCACAAAATGCAGTTAACGATATTTTGACCATTTAAATGTTAAATAATTTTCTCATATCAATTTAACAATGCTTACATTATTGAAAAATGCAATTAGTTATTCCAGCTAATATGTTATTCGTTACGAAGTTTTTGCCAAAATTATTGCAATATGCTAAATTATAAAATATAAAGTTCTGCAGTGGGAAAATATTTTTTTCAAAAAGATGGCTTGGTAGCCTTCAGATGCTTGTTCGTCTATTTTGCTTTTATTCAACAGAGGGCTGTTATACATTGAGACTAAAACTGTACCTATCGTTACACTTTTCTCTTCAAAGTAAATTTTTATTCTTAAATACACATTTTGAAAAGTTCCGGTAACACACAAAAGTCATTTGACAAAGAATGGGGAAGAAAAAGAAAATTAAAAATGAGCAAAACCTCAAAATCTCAAAACGTATATTATTCAACAAATGCGTTTAAAAATGAACGCAAAAGAGAGCTGAAATTTTTCTCTGTTTCAGAGCTAAAAATATCAGTTAACTAAACTTGAAGAAGCATGAAGTCTTTCTTGCGCTTATTTTATTAAAGAGAAGATGGCAGCATTCCAAAAATTTCATTCTTCAAATAATAAGCTTCCATTTATAGTCATACTCTGGTAAAACAAGAAAAGTATATTTTACTTTAAAAGACATGATGAGACAAAGTGTAGCTACATAATATTGTGGTTAATATTTCCTTTCTTTGAAGGTATTAAAAGTGCTTAAATCTAATTCATAAAAGTAACATTTATAAAGCATTTAACAGTCAAGCTGTACCGCTAGAGATATTTTATACGCATTAAAGCTATAATCATATCAGGATTATATTTTATTATGTTTAATGTGTTTTATTGCAGATGTTTAAAAATAATATTTAAGACCCTCTATTTAGAAAGGCCAAGGTTATCCACAATTTATTTTAGTTTAACATTATCAATATCGCGTTGATGAATAAATGAAAAACTCTCTACATACGATAAACGAACAATTAAATAAGATTACTTACTAATTTTTGTAACTTGATTTAAAAGTAATTTACTTAAAAAACTCAGTCATAAGAAAATTACTGAAAGTATGTGTCCCCTACCCCAGGAAAAAATGTAGATTAAAATTATTTTGCACTAATTGTAAAGTCAATCTTAGTGTATTCGTCTGCCTTACTTTGTACCACTGAAACAGGGGCTTTTTAAATACCCAAGCATTTTGTGCAATAATACTAATTTCAGTATATTTTGAATATTTTTCATAATACACTTTTATTTCAAATCAGTAGAACATATTACTCATTTATAAAACTTTATAATCCTATTGATAAAACATCTAAAACTAAACTAACTTCAAGGCTTATCAGTTACATCTCTTAAATGATACATTTTTCTAACATACTTTACTAATGTTGTCGATGTGCAGTCCATGTAAATAATGATAGTCCTATGCACAACACTTTTTATTTATGTAATATTCGACTTAAAATTTACCTTGAATAGTATTTATTAAATAATTCGAATTCATTGTATGGTCCTTGTTTCGAATATTAGTTTTACACTAAAATAAGATTTTTTTCTGATTATCCAAACTCCAAACCTGAACTCCAAACACTAAAAAGTTACCTAGAACAGATTTTCTTAAATAATTAGAATTCACCGTATACTCTTTAATTTGAATATTAGTTCCAAAAAAAAAAAAAAACATACGTGTACAAGATTGACAAGTATTAATTTAAACCATGAAATGCATTTGTATTTATTCATAGTTTTCAAAAAAACTGATAAGTAACTTATTTAAATTTAACTCTAAACACTAAAAGTTACCTAGAATAGATTTTTTAAATAAATGAAATTCACGGTATACTCTTTATTTTGAATATTAGTTCCAAAAAAAAAACGTACTTGCACAAGATTGACAAGTATTAATTTAAACCATGAAATGCATTTTTTTTTTTTTTTTTACAATGTAACTTCTAACTCCTCAAAATCGGCGACAGAACCAAAATGGCGTAACCTTATCCTTCTCTTTTAAATCTTGTTATGAACGAGCTGTGAGTCTCAGATTTGCGACACACCGCAGTTTTTTACGAGCTAATTAATGAGCATATTCATTTTTATCGATTTACTACAAGACAATATTCCTATTCTCTAAACAGAGCCTTTTGTGGAATACCTGAGCCGGTAAATCGCTGGTTTATGCATCTTTTCCGTTCTCCTTTTCACAAAGTTTACAATATAAACCAGACTCTTTCCCCTTTCCTCAGTCATTATCTGTATTTTAGCGGTAAAATAATAGCGATATTTCAGTTTTACGGAGGAAGCGATTTTTATGGGGTAGGAATGCGGCGTAAACGTAATTACTATTTCGTTACAAGGTGTTTATAATGCTTTAACTTAAGCGTAAAAATATTATTTAAAAGCCTTTGTAAAAATTTGATTATGCTGTAAAATTTGGTTTAAAATGAAACATCTGCTTTCTTAGCACGGAAGCAGTTGTTGCACAACATCGTGTTAGGGAAAGTAAATACATAAAAGAAGATTAAAACCAGATTTAAATTTATACTTACCTGTTCTTTTTCAACTTTTTCCCCTTCCTTTTGAGATGTTCAATTATCAAATGAACTGTTCTAAGAGTTTGAAGTGGTGTCAATGTAAAATATTTCTAAGCGAAAACTGGGTAAATTTAATACTAGAATAATATTAAGTGCATGTACTTTAAATTCCCTATTAGCCTGTTAAATTCATCGTTTACAAAATGGAAATCCCTAATTCCGTCTGTTTATTTGCAGTTACAAACATCTGGATTTAGTTTATAAAGTATTAATGATTGGGTGGCAGTTATAAATAGTTCTTCATTTCACTATTTCAAAGTTTTAAATGCTCAATTAATGCTCATTTTTAAATTATTAAATTAATAGACATTTATGTTTTTAATAAATAATGAAAATTCACACACACACACACATGTATATATATATTTTTACTTCTCTACTATCAGTACACACCCATACTAATTTTCTATATAATTCATTAATTTAATGATCCATGTAGACTTATTGGCTTATTATATATCTATCGTACTTTCATAACGGTTTATTTCTGTATTTCTTGTGCTTCTTTTTTAACACATGGGACCAACCCATTGTATTGCTGTTTCATGGAGGTATGATGATATCTTTTAGTTATTAGTTTATTTTACTTTTGCTACAAGTATATAAAAGTCACTCAAAATAATAGATGGAAGGTGCCTGGTTCAAAACCCGGTCGCGCCCGCCGGCCTAACCGTTTGGAGTTTTCCGTGGTTTTCTCCGAAACTTAGCGCAAATACGGGTTAGGACCCCTTAGAAAGTCCCCCACGGATGTCACCCCCCCACTTGTGTTGTCCATTTGACGTAGGTTATAAGCGAGATTCGGGCCAGTCACACATATCCGAAATACATGTTACACAAACAAACACTGCAGAGATTACATTACGGTCAACTACATGATCATACATGCAAATAGCATTATCCACTATTATGCGTTAATCGATTGGATTTTCGCACCAGGTGTACCAATATCCACTAGAAATAAATCAATTAATCGATACATCACTTCCAAGGAGTGTTTACTTTTCCGTCGCTGCCCCATTTGAAACCACACCTTTAGTTCAGAAACGCCTTACGAGTCGACTGAACTGACTCCTATCGCCCTTAATTCCTATAACGCAGTTTTTGCGAATTGCGCTAGAAGATCCTAGGTCGAGATTTAACCACCAGCCGATAGTTGTTGTTTCACCCCGAGCAATAATCCCAGTGCCGCTAAATTTGAGTCAGAAATGAAGGTGAAGGAATTCCAAAGGAATCCAAGGGACTGTATCGTTCTGCCTCAGATGTCGAGTCGTGTATTTGGCAGTTTGACAATCGCTGAGCAGTGACGGTTCGAGAAGCCACGCGCTTTGTTCCATTTGTGGGGAAATTGAGGAGATGAGTAAACTGTGCGGTTGGTGATGTGCAGTTAATTTTACCAAGGAGTCATGATTAGTGACACAGCAATTTTGGTTTCAGCTTTAATTCGACACTTTTTCTGAAAAGTTTTATTTTTTTTTAATGTATTGTGTATTAAGACAAAGCTACCCGAGGGCCATCTACCTAAAAGCCTTATTACGTAAACGAAATTTCGAGCAATTTGGTTGCCGCAACCAGTTGCGGAAACCTCTTTCCTGTAAATATCCCTCGGTTACCTAAAGAACGCTCAACTCCAACTTTCTCGATCAGAGGCGAAAATCTTTATGGTTGCTGGAATGCCAGCCAATACCAGTGCTTCCTATTTCTACGTCACAAGATGGCGGAAGACTCAGCGATACTGAGCGAATGAGCGTGATGAGCGAAGAAAAAAATGTCTCTCAAATATAATAGCGATATAGAAATAAATCGGATTGAAAGAGTATTAAAATTCATCATTTATGGAACCCTCGAGATCCCAAATATTTAAAAAAGTTACTGAGTCGATATGCTACATTTAACTACATGCTTTTACAATCTCCAATGAGCGCAGCCGAGTTTGTTTAAAACTGACAAACCTGCATGCTCTTCGTCTTGCTGGAAGGAGTTTCCGAAACTGGTTGCGGCAACCAAATAGCTTGGAATTTTGTTTGTGTAATAGAGCCTTTAATAACGGTGCTTTGGGCGGAGAACTTTTATCGGGTTCTAACTCATATTTACATTACATCTGGAGAAAACCTCCAAAAACGCTAAACCGTTAGATCGAGGGCCCCGCTATGGGCACAAACCGGAAACCTTCACACTTTAATGTCTTTAATCACTAGGCCAGGGTGGGGCTCAATTTTTTTCTTAAAGAAGGAGTGAAATTATGCAAAATTCCAACAGTTTTCTTAAATAATACAATTCAATAAGTGACAAAAAAATTGAATAGACCTCTGCAAAAATTTGTTTTCCTCTTTTCAATCGCCGGCACTTGCTGTCTAAGCTGTAGCCACTACTACGGCCGGAAGTGTTGGCCACTCTATTATGAAGGCACATTATAGATGGGGCCAATTTTGTCCGACCTTACGAATTGACGGATGATTTGACAATCAAACCAAAGCAGTATTCTTCGTAGGTGTTGAGGCTACTGTAGACACAATATGGCTCACTCTTCTGCAAAAATTGCAGTATTCTTTCTTACAAACGATTAACCTGTAAGAGATTTGAAATACTTGACTAAAAAATCGCAAATTTATAACATTTACTGAGGACATTACTCCATTACCCAGTGCAATACCCGTGCTTGAGGTATTTCTGAAAACTACATAAGAAGTATATATGTTTACTGTTCTAAAAAAGGTGTATTCTAGCGTATACTTGACTAAAAAATCGAAAATTTATAACATTTGCCGAGGACATTACTCCATTACTCAGTGCAATATCCGTGCTTGAGGTATTTCTGAAAACTACATAAGACATATGTATGTTTACTGTTTTAAAAAAGGTGTATTGTAGCGTTTATAAAGAAATCCTAAAATTAAAATGAATTACTAAATGTTTTTTAAGCCTGTAAAGTAAGTCATTTTTTTCACTTAGTATTAAAAATACTCAATATTTGTCTATTTCATAATGTTTTATTAATTAATATATATATAAATGAACCATAGACGTAATCTAGTGAACACTTTCTGCAGTCCCATGCAAAAATTACACAACTTATCTTCAGGTGAACATTTTTATCTGGAGCTAGCAAAATAAATAATACTCTCGCTAATTGCACTCTCGTTATTTAACTATAACCCTATTATCTGAGCAACATTCACTGCTTTCATTCGAGTATAAATTATCGAGATAACGTTTGTGACAGTTTGAATAATTCTGAAAGTGCGTCCCGAAATTCTCCAGGGTTCATACTCCTGTGTTAAATAAAGAGGAAGTATCAGCAAACAAAACAAGTGCCCGCGTTTCAATGCACCCTCTGAATAGCTTAATTATCGAGTAAACATACGCGGTGTTTATTCAGCAGCAGCAATGAAAAATATTAAAATATCGAACATGTTAAAATTAAGGGGTCAGACTTTTAGTATAAATTATTTTCTAATTAAGGCATTCATACATTGATGGATACTGATAATTGAGCTATATGGGTGCTCCATTAGCAGTTTTATGTAAAACGAATCGATATTGATTTCAAAGGGAGTGTAGGAGGTTAAAATAATTTTTCTTTTTCTTAAAATATCGATTTTTCATTGGCGAAGGATTCGATTAATTGGATAATGGAAGAATTATTATTTGTAAACCTCGTAAGTTTTATACTGATCAAACCTGAGTTTGAATGGATGATTTAGTTTTATTTTCCAATAAACTTAAGTATGCTTAATTCTTTCTGTTTATTTAATAACGATTTAGAAGCATAAATATTGAAGAGCTTGTTTATCAGAATTACTCATAATTGAATATTGTACAAATTACGTTTGGAAGACAATTTTTAATTAAAATTCTCTAAAAGAACACAAATTTACTGATGATACATGCTTCGGTTTGCTTAATTAATAGCTATATATCGAGCAAAAATATTGAAATGTTTATTCATCAAGAATACTTATAATTGGGTGAAATGAACCCTACTTATAATCTATACAATGATACTTAAATAACTTACGATTCAATGGCAATTTTCAGTTAAAGTTCGCTAAATGTTCAAATACGGACAATAGCATACGATTTCATAACAATAATGAAGTTTTATTTTAACTGTATATTTATTTTAACGCTAACTAACTTTTCTCTTCAAACACAATGTTTTTTATTCAAACATTCATATTAATTTTAAATTTATATAGTCTTAAAGAGATGCTATATTCAGTAAGGAAATTAATGATAAGTTAGTACATTTTTTTAATATACAAACTGCTTTGAAGCGTCAATTCTTTCACAGATTTAAATTTTATGAGCTTACAAATGAATAGCATAACTTTTAACATAAATATTAGTAGTTAATAATACTTAATCAAAAGATAACTGGATAACTTGTAACTGGATGCCATAACTAAATATTGTCGATGAAAACAAAGTTAATTTGTAAACCAACCTCTAAGGGTATTTCGTTTGCTTTAAAATAAGAGATATTGTGATAATAAATTATCATTTTTAAAACCTTTAATAAATAATGAATTTGTGTATATAAACAAGCAAAATAAATCGAAAATGTTTAAAATATAGGATCCTGAATAATAAATTACGTTCCATGAGGAATTCCAACTATTGAAGTATTTTAAAAGTCAAACATTACACTAATTATCTTCAAATATGATTTTATGGAAATATTTTTTACTATTTAAATTTTGTGTTAGATCTATATGTATTTTATTTTAAAATATTTCATATACACTGCAAATTTATGAGAGAGGAATATTTTAATAGTGTGTATAATAAGTAAAATTTCATTTCATGCTAATCACATGTGTAGTGTATATGAAATAATATTTTGCAATTATCTCAACATGCCTTAAATGAAGCCATTTTTATTTTCTGAAACGCAAAAAACTTGAATATTGCGGTTCCATAAGTTTCAGGTAATTTCTGCCAATGTTCAACTATTGTGATCGTAAAATCTTGAATAAAATATAATGCTTTTCAATTTGATTTTAAGTATATTCACAAAATTTCCCGGAGTGACAGTCTGGTTTTGTTTAAACTTAATTCTGAGGAGCCAATCCTTTATGCAGATCTCTTACATCTAAGACGAAAACAAAAGCATCTTTTAAACTCTCATTGAATCGCAACATAAAGGGGTCTACTCATCTTCAACCATTTCTTTTAAGCCTTTAACGCTAGCTGTAAAACCGCCTCTTTCCAACGCTTTCAACTGCTAGTTACGAAAAATACAGTCAAATGGTCCCAAAGCCGATAGAGTGCTCCCGTTCCCATCTCTCGAGACTCGAGTTAACTACCAACAAAATGGCGGTCGATCGAATCACCCATAGCGTACAACAGAGCTAAAGTCCTTCCCTAGAGTTCCGCTAGTCCCGAAGCTCAGTATGCACAGCCAGCTGAGTCAAAAAAGTCCTTCCTTAGAGTCCCTAGATTTTCCCCAGTCCCAGAGCTCAGTCCACAGCTCCGGCTGTGTGAAAAAAGTCCTTCTCTAGAGTCCCTAGGGTTCCCCTACTCCCAGCGCTCACTCCACACAGCCAGCTGTGCTGTAAAAAGGTTTGTTTGTGGGATTACGGCCGATTAGCTACGCGTGGGCTCTAGGCCGATGGGTGGGGTGCCCTCCGTGGGGGTCTTTCTAAGGGGTCCTAACGCGTATTATGTGCTGTAAAAAGGATTTTTAGCTCTCTATCGTGCAATGAGCGATTCAATCGGCTTTCATGTTGCTGGTAGTTAGTGCGAGAGATGGCAACGGATTTACTTTTTCGGCTTTGGACACTATATAATGTTGTTCTATAAGTATATGTGAAAATGATTGCGCGTTAAAAGGGTAAAAGCTACCAGAAGCCGAAGAATCCGGTGGGCATCGATTATCGCCATTTTCCAGGTCAACATCACATTAAACGATCTGCAGAAGGAGTACAAACAAGCCAATCAATCCTTGACTTCTGAGGCGATGTTTCTACTTTAATCGTGGTTTTTGACGGCCGTTTGCCGTCGGTGATGAAAAATGGATGGAATCAGTGTTACACTTCAGCGTCGGAGCAAGTGATTGCTTAACCACTTATGGAAAAAAAAAAATGCTGATAAGAAAGCCTTTGATCTCTGTTGCACTCGAACAACAAGTTACACTTAAGAAGAATCGCATTCGAATCGTGGAATTGTTTTATCACGCTCTGAAAGAGTGAAAGGAATTATGATATTTAATAGGGGTAGATGATTTTTTTGTTATCTTGTGAAGATATAGCTGAAAGATTTAACGCGTAATTTTCAAGTAACTCAGTTAATTTTAGTCAACTTTTCTTATTTGTCCATCATTCGAATATAATATTTAGTAATGTTTGGGGAATTTTATAACCAAGCATCCGGTATATTTGTGGTTCCACAGCACTTTCAGTGATTGGTCTGTTGCTATCATGTATGCTTACAGTTTGTAATACGCTACATTACTAACTCTTATTTTAGATTGTGAGAAAAAATGAGGTAGCATATCTAAATTAAGCATTTATTCTATTATTAAATTTCATTTGACTTTTTATAGTTTTAATTATAAAATTGTACAGATTGATTTTCAGTTACATACTTATAATTTAAAATACATACTACTTTTGTAAATTGGTATTTTGATAAAGTGGTGCTTCGTTTATACGTTAAACGTTTTTCCGTATTATTTGATGAAATTTATTCATATGATTTATTTCGTTGTTAAATTCAATAATTTTATCAGGTCTTTTAAATAAATTGTTAGAAATTTGGAAGTTGTATATTGGAATTAACAAATTTCTGATTCAACTTTTCCTTTTGCGTTACCATTCAAATGCTTGCAAAACTACTTTTAAATGTTCCGACACTTAGCTATTCCTATTCTGTTACATAAGATAAATTTACGCGGCGGGATCATTTACAGAAATTATCTATCTACATCGAAGTTCAAAACTGCACTGAAACCACAATTATCGGAGTTTAATTCTCGAGAAGTCAATTTAAAACTCGAAATCCAACCCTGGCGAATAAAAGTTAAAAACGCGAAATATAAAATAAATTATGCAGGGAATTGCCTTGAACACAGCTTGAAAAATAATCATTTTCCCTTCAAAGGGTAAGGCTTTAGAATTGTTGATAATTTTACACGTTCAGGTCTGTTACAGGCCTCCTATTACACTGCGGAATCTCTCGCGCAGGGCAATTTAACTAAAGCGCTAATTCTTGCGGAAATTCCCGCAAGCATTCAGCCCCCCACCCCCCACCCCGCCCCAAACAGAACCTTAAAACAGCATCAATTCCTCTATCTCCAAAATGCTCGGGCACACAGCATGTATTGCTTTCCAGGAGTAAAACTCCCCGGATATTTAAACTTAATGTTAGACTCAGGCTCGAGCAATAGACTTGTTCCGTTAATAATTCAAGCTCCGCTACTTCAGTCGTGGCCCCTCAAAATGTCGAGTAAAGGCAATTAATGTCTTTTGATGGGAACGAAAATTTTCTGGGATTTGTTTTGGAGTTCGGAAAATATGTGTGTGTGTGGGGGGGGGCTTTATACACGCCTATAAATAGATGAGAGGAGAATTTGGGAATTCCAAAAGACTATTGCGCTCTCCAGGCTTTATAGCAGCCTTGGATTTGGATGATCGGACAAAGTTAAGTAAGTTTCTGGTCGTCAAAGTGAAGATTTTAATTTGAAGAGCTTCTGATTTTGAAACGAGTCTTTCAACATAGGGCTTTGAAAAGTCTAATTTCTATAGGAGATTTTTAACTACTTGATAGAACTTGTTCAGGGTTTCAGTATCAATTTATTTTAAAACTGAAAATCTTGCATAAAGGACGATTAAACGTATAACAAGTACGACAGTGTACATTTAAAAAAATACATAAGATTTAATTCCTTTATGAGCTAAAATTTTAAAATGCAAAAATTTTTATAAACATAATTCCAGAATATTATTCCATTGTGAACTTAAATTCCCACATAAAGTTATATTTTTTATGAAAGTTGACTACAATATATTAAATAGTTTTATCAATATACTAAAATAAAAAATATCGGCTAAATGTTCTAATTCATGTTCTATTTCATTTAAAAAGTTATAATTTATAATACTCCCCTAAACTACAAACAGCAAATATTATTAGTGGTATAATACACAATCATGTCTTAACAGATTTGAACATCAAAGAAACATTTTTTAATAAAAATAAAAAGTAACTTTTCTATGGTTCTTTTGTGTATATTTTTAATTTGCATTACCTTTTTAATTAAAAAAATTAAATGGGTTTTCTTACTATGAAACAATTAGTGATTTCTCTGTATTTTTAATTACTATCTATTTTAGAAAACGATATAATAATGATATTTTTTCCATGCTGAATAACAACAAAGAACGAATTCTAAACTAGATATTATTACTAAGCGTAAGAGAGTAAATTTGTTTCTCCCTTTGTTTACTCGGTAAATACAGATAACGTATTTCTACAAAAATTGATAGTAAGTACTGACAAATCAGATAAAATGGAGAAGTGTATCACTCTGTGTCATCTGATAAAGTGAAAGCTTTATCGCCTGACACATTACGAAGGCTGCAAACGAACGACGGCTTCTTGTAATGGTTATTAAGACTGTACTAGCAGAGTGTGGTTACTAAAATCATACTAGCAGAGTTGTGCCTTTGAAAAAAGGAGCTATTTTCAAAATATTTAAATCTAGAGTAAAATGTATTTTAATTATGAGTTGGAGAAAGCAGTTAAAAAGCTTTGCGATTTCGATAAAATCTACTAAGAAAATGATTAGTGAAATATTATGAACGTAATAAGAAATGTATGAAGAGTGATTTTCATCCAGATAGGATCTCTGAGAAAAAAAAATATTATTAATTTCTAACTAAGCCATTTTTTTTGTCTTTTCAAGATATATAATGAATCTCGTCGTGAAGCAAAACAAAGGGACACAAAATGTTAGGATGTAAGAGGTTTCAATCGGTTTAGCTTAAAAACTGCCACTATATAATTAGAGTGTACAATATAATAAAACTGTATATTACCACAACAAAATTGCACGCGAGTTAGATAAACTTTAAGATGTTCAAAAACGGAAACTTCAAACTTAACTTTGAAAATCGCCCACCTAATACTGATAGATTCGTTGTTGCACAAGTTAGCATATTACTTACAAAGTAGTACAAGAGAAATTTTTATTTAGAAAACAAATCCAATAAACACCACAATATGCTGTGTTCACACCAAATATCGCATTCTGGAAAACCATATCACATCCTGTAAATCTAACCACGTTCACTTATATCTTTCGATGGCCCTCCAAAGTCATGTTCTTCATATTTGGGAACTTTATATCTTTCGCCTTTACTTGTGTAAGTAAAAACCACTTTACTCCTGTCGTAAGTCAATAAGTCCCGGATGCTCTCTTCTAAACACTCTACATCTTCCCATCAACCTCTTAGCGTTCAGATTTGTCGTTCGTTTTAAAACGTTCCTCCGTTCTTCTTCCAAGCATTTGAAGAGATGTCAGTTATCGAGTTCAAGACACTCTCTCGGTCCATCCTTCCTTTAGGATGCATTTTCTTCTTTCTTTTTAGTATAGGAAACATGGTGTTGTATGAAACTATTACCAGTTTTTATCGGAGTTCTGAAGTACCATCGTGGATAATTTCATAAAAAGATTGGGGCTTTTTTCCCCTCTCTCTCTTTCAGCTAATATTAAAAGAAAGAAAGTTATAGTAAGATGCGATGAAGTAAAATAATCTGTACATATTTACTTTCTTTTATTTTCTAAATATTTGAAAATTCGCTGTAATTTTAAGCAGCACGGTTGCATTTTAAAGCCTTTTAGTTTCTTGTAGCATTCTTAATACCATAAATATATTTGGGAGGTTTAACATCCTTTGTGTTACTTATATGTAATTTGTTTATGTTAAAGAATGGCAGCAGGTCTTATATTTAAAAAAAAGTACACAATTAAATTATATTTTTAACAAAACTAGTTAGGCAAATTTTCATCTGATAATTGTTTTTAAAATTTACTATAAAAGTTTACTATTTATATCACATAAATATAGTATTTTAACAAAACAAATTTTAAAAAATTTATTACTAAACAACTCACCAATGCTTAACACTTTTAATAAATTTTATGAAAAATATTCGTAAGTAAAAACATGTATCAAAATTAAATGTAAAACAATTAAGTTTATTTAAAATTAAACAATGTAAAACTAATGACAAAAGCTTCTTTAAAACAGAATACTTTTAAGTATCCTTATTTTCTTTAAAATATAAAATATGAATTTTAATCAAAGTCTATTTCAACATTTCAAATAATCAGTCATTTAAAATAGTTTTAAGAATGTTGATTTTCTGTGATTTTCATTAAGTTCTAAAAATTCTTAAAATTTCTAATTCTTAAAAACAATAATTATTTCAGAAAGAAAATTGAAAACCTCTTAGTTGCTGAAAAGTCCAATAAGCTCAAATGATATTAAATTACTTCTTGGATTCAAAATCATTCTGTTTAAGCAATTTTATTTATTTATGCGTTTATTCGTCCTTAAGACAATAAGCGAAATAAATGTTCCACCATTTTCAAAATTCGAACCTAAAAAATCAAAGTTCACATTAGTTTTCTGTTAACATTTTCCAAATGACTGCAATATTCTTTTATCTCTACAAAAGAATCGAAAACCATTAACACTTCATGCTCGTTAATTGAATTCTACAATTATGAGGGTTAGATCAGAATGTATCATCACAACAAATAATGCATATGGAAACAGTGTCATATTTCACGAATTTGCCAGAGTGGAATTTTCATGTAGCCATTAAAAAAAAAGCTTTTATTCAGTAATTTCTATGGCTCTATTACAATTAAAAGTTTTGGCAAACACATTAGAACAAAGCAGTCATATAAACAAAGACTAAATCAAGCTTTCAAAAGTCTGTTCTTGACGTTTGGAAGCCAGAATCTCTCTCACAATGGTCCCTCACTCTCGTCCATTATCGGAAATTTCTTCAGTTTTTAAAAACAAAACCTGGGAAAATAATCAAAGAATTCGTCAAAAGGAATTTCAAAGCAATCAAAATCCTGAAAACTTTTAATTAAATGCGACTGCCGAAGACATTAAGCGGCAGCTGATTGTTTAAGTGGATCTGTCCAAGAACAGAACATCTTTGCTCGGCAGACACCAGTATGTTTAAATGCTTTTTGAAGTGCGGAGCTCGCGTGATTGATTATTATGAACTGTGGTGCATATCGGCAAAAAAAAATGTCGTCATTGGTGCTTCCCCCCCCCCAATTTCATTGTAAAATGGAAAATGAACGAGCTAATGTTTTTGCTGAAAGTCCGAGTTAATCACCAAACAATTGAATAACTTTTAGATGTAAAACTTTAAAAGTCTTATGCAAGATACAGACTAAACAGAGATTTGCAGTTGTTACACAAGCCTAGACATTAATATTTCTCTCAAACTGCTTAGATATTTTCAGAGACTAGGCAGTTACTTCGCGAAACCATCCCTAAGTGAAACAATAAACTTCATCTAAGAAACATGGAAGAGTAAAACGAATTCTGATGACTAAATAGTTAAAACTTTGTAAAATAACACATAAAAGGTACTTATCGATCCTGACGCGCGTTTCGGGTGAAGAATTTCCATTCTTCATCAGCTGAAATCCACATACAGCAACCACAGAGAGGGTGCTGAAAAAGTAAACAAAAACAGAAGAGAAGAGCAAGTTTCCGATTCGGAAAAGGAAAAACCAAGAAACAAGGTTGAATAAAAGGAGAGAAGAAATCAGAGAGGGGTGAAGGAAGATATTAGCAAAAACACAAAGGTAGATAAAAATAAAATCTAGATTAAAAATAAATAAATAAAGTAAGAAAAAATGCACAAAATCGAAACATATAATAACAATAGAAATCATTACATCAAAATAACAGAAAAAACAAACATTAAAACACATTTTCTTTTAATGTAAGCAGGACAATAATTTTCTTTTTCTTTTTTTCTGTTGTTGTTGTTAATTTCTGAAGATATATTTCAAGAGGAACACAGTTTCTTTCTCTGGTCTAAAATGCACACTAAACATCAAGATGGCTATCAAAATGAATGTAACAGCAAATTACAGATCTATTATATTTTTTTATAGGGCTGTAAAATAATAAATTGAAATAATTTTTGTGATCATTTTCCTAATGTTAATTTTTTTCTCTTTTTTTATAGAAATGTGTCCGAATTTAAATCCACCTGCTTCTTAAAGCTGCAATTAATACTGGTAAGATTTTGCCATTTTCATATGATAAAGTAGTTGATTTTTACGTGAAAACAGCATATTTCACATTCATTGATTTCCTTCATTTATTGGCATTTTAACAGCAGCTTCTTACATCTCATAAAGATATATGGTAGTCGCACATTATTATTATTACTTTATTAAATAGTTGTAATTATTTAGTTATAGATTGGAAAATGCTACCTCTCTAACCCTAGTAGCACAACTAGTTCAAAAAACGTTTAAATTACGTTAGAAACACGTTTTTTGACGTTAAAAAACGTGTTTTAAACGTCTTTTGGACTAATTTTGCTACTAGGGAAAACACTTTAAAAGAGTAAACATTCAGGAGTGAAAGTCGTCAGACTGGTCACGTTATATCATAAAGCTCAAGACAGACTATATTGAAAATCACGACTCCCTAAAAATACATTACGACTTCACGAGCAAAATTTGTCTCTGTGTGGTACAGCTTATCTTTGTAATATAACAAATGTAATTAAAGTTGCGTTTTTACCTTTTTTTTTTTTTTTTTTAGTCTATTTTGTGTCTTTTTCTGACTATTTTGTGTTTTGAATGTACAAACACATAACAATGCCAAAAAAGACTCAAATATGTGTATATCCAATTGTGTACGATGAGTATTTTTTTTTCAAAATTATTAAAATACGTATCGCACTTTATTATCACACACTTATTATCACAGATTGTTCAATCCAGGTCGGCGTTCCACATCTTTATGAATTCTGCTCTACTGTACGAAGCATGCATTAGAAATGCCACAACTTTGGATACAGGAGTTTTACCGTTATTTGCCCATCGTCAACATAACTCACTCTGATTAAACCGGAGTTTTTCTCGGTGGTTTTCACCCTTTACTCAAAGAAAAAAGCCAGCGAAATTTTCCTCGTAGGTCCCCTTAACTTTTTCCACAAACAGGGTGGAGATTGAGTGCGACTGGTCACGTGGGAAGAAGCTGTCACGTGACCTGAAAAGCTAATCTGATAACGTCTATTGTCGGCTACTTTTGCCACTGCTGAAAAGACCATTTAACTCATAGTTGCGTGTGTGTGTGTTAGTGGAACCTGAGCAAACACAGTTATTTCTTTTCTTTCCACGACTATATTTGGGTTTTTTTCTTTTCTTTCTTTCTACGATCACCTTCTTTTTCCTTTTCGGTTCGTTAGCAGTTTATTCGTTCTCTCTCTTTTTTATTTCCTTTCGTTTTCGTATGTAAGCGGATGCTTTTGTGACCATAATGATTCATCCAGGTGCTCCTGATCCATTTGGTAATATAACGGCTAAATATCCGGTCATTGAAAAGGACATTTAACAGTCTACGTTATATGTTTGGGATACATTAATCTTCCTTAATATTCTTCTGGATAAAGCTAAAGAGTAATTCAGAAACTGTACTCATGTAGATTTATTTACCAATCGCAATATAGTTATGCTTTTTCGATATCGCTGAATTGGTTCTATTTAAATTTCTATAAACAACATCTTACAGTCAAAACGAATGACCATATTGCAACCAACTTTGTAGTAGCGGATCTACAAGAGTGGATAAAATATATTGCTAAAGGGTAACATTCTGCTTTATGATACACTTTATATAGGTAAAGTCATGGTTTTTATGAATTAGACTCTACCAAAAAATTTTACACTACACACTAAAATTTTGCTTTATTGTACATTTTATTTGAGTGAAATAAGCTTTTTTCAAAATTTAGCCCCTCCCGAAAACTTTCTAGATACGCCACTGCAACTTTGGTATTTCGACTGCATTCGAGATGCGTTCAAGGATTTGTTTTAGTTTTAAAATGTCCGATAGGTAGCACTTTGCTTGGAAAGACGTCAAATCGAACAAAAAGTATGATCAATTCGAAACTTCTAAACAATTGCAGCAATTATTCATTAAGTTAGTTTAATTTGTTGAATTCCTTCGTTTTAAACACGTTAAACTTGACGTTTTCCTTTACAAAGCACCATTTGGTGAATGTTTTAAAAATTATATTTTTTTTACATCTTAAGTACATCACGTAAATCAAAGGTGGTGGCAAAATTCAAATCCGTTTTTGTTTTAACTTCAAAACTACAGGGAAATATTCACTGTAACTGCTTTGAGTATCCAGCTTTAACAGGAGAAATTATTTCAATTTAATACCCTAACACCACCTGCACTGTCACGGTATTTATCCATTTAGTCGGTAAATCAAAAAAGTCTGTTTTCTTGCTAGATAATTACTTTTGTAAACTTCCATGCAATTTTATTACGCGCACGTGATTATTTTTTTTCTTGAAATCCCCCTCGGATATCTTTTGAAAACTCTACCATTACATCTTAACTTACATCAGTTGGCTTCACACTCTTACTTCAATGATACTCATGAGGATACTGCTGACAAGAAATCCTCATTAGCACGGCACAGGCTTCTTTCCTGAAAGATACTAAAATTCACCCGCAGAGTTAATCATTATCACGTCTCCGCGTAACATATTAGGTATACGACAACAATATTGTTAATCTCGTATAAATATCATGGATAAATTTAAAAGAACTTAACTCAGGGGTTTTAGTGTGGTTAACTTACGGGTATATATAAACACATACATGTACTAGTATATTCTATTAATGTGCATTTGCTTATTTATATATTCATTATTTAATTAACGAGCCGATATTTATTTTTTTTAATTTCAAAATTTTTTATAATTGCTATTAAGAGTCATTAATTTTTGTGTAACATCCCTAGTAGTAACAGTAATAATATAGAATTTTTATAGTTAATTGTTTAGTAATTAATGTTTACAGCTATAGCAGAAAGTAGTAAAGCAAGAAATTGCATATTTTAAACATGTAGAGCTAACCTACAGCCTTTTGTAATTTTCTGAATGACCGATATGCGTACAGTACTAGTGCTGCCATCTATGAGGATATATTAGTTATTAAAAATATCATTGGTGACACTATCATTCACATATTCTCACAACGCTCTCTAGAGGGCGTTTGACCTAAAGCGAATTTGACAACGCACGCCATAACCATTCCAATCAAAACGTAACGAAAGTAGAATGAAGTTGTACAGCAATGAAGAGATGGCAGACATGCATGTGCATTTAGAAGCTGATGGAAATGGGCGAGCAGGGTTCAGTTTCTTTCGCAAAAAATATCCACACAGATGCGTACTCCAACGGTCTGCACGTTTTTCAATCCATGATTCGCCATTCAGAGGCTTGTATTGCTGTTGCAGATGACAGGAGTTTTCAGCAATCTCTGTAACATTATGCACATGCACACAATGTTTAATAAACCTGCCTTTGTAACCCATATCCTTTATTTTTTCCATCGTTAGCGGACGTACATGACTTTTCTGTCTATATATTTCCAAGAAAAAATGATTTGATTCGCTGTGCCTGACCTAACGTTAAAGTTTCTTTTTTAAACACCCTGTATATAACAAAAATTGAAATATCCTTCAACTAACTCTCATATTTATTTATAAACTTACTAATTAATCTTCAAATTTAATTTAATTCCGAAGAGTTTTGACAATACGTATTTGCTTTGACTCGGCAAAAATTTCGCTGATTCATTACATAGTACCGTATTTTTTTTCCTAAAAAATCTCTCTTCAAAATGACATTTTCATCCTATCTGAAGAGCAGCTATTCACGTCTTTAGAGTTCAGATCTAGGATTTTTCAGATCTCTTTTTTTTTTCATCTTGGCTGCGATGTAGGAAAGAAACAATGGCTTTCCGAGGAATTGCCTCCGTCGATGGGTTACCGAGAGTCAAACGGAGAAAAAAGGGTCACAAGGTAGGAAATCTTTGACGGTTGTTGACATCAGGTGCAGTTTTATTTTTAAGTTTATTTATTTCTTTCTTTGGAAAAAAAATAAAAATTACCAGTTGTTGAAGTGAAACTTTTGGCATGTTTGTTGGATGTGTTTTATTCTGTTTGAATCTATATGCATTTCGAGGTTTGTTTTGTTTTCCATGAAAAATGGACAAAAAGCGTTCTTATTTTCCAGTTTTGTTTCTAAAAGTACTCTCTTTTAGCACGAAGGATTTTAAAGGTTAATATAATGTCATAAGGTATTTTTTCGGCATTTTCCGTATTTCTGTTATGTCAAAGATTTTAATGGTTTGTGTAACTGGAGTGAGATAAATTGGAAATTCTGTTCTTTCGTGTATAAGGGAAATTTTACATGTATACTATCTAGAATTCTAGATACTTTGTACTCAGATTCCAAAATACTTTTTTCTTAGCTGATTTTCATCAGAAATGCTCTAGCAATACTTTGAAAAGTATAGAATTAGATGACAGCAACGTGCACAGTGAAATTCAATCATCTTTTAACTGTATTAAAACTTGGAAATTTTTAACAAGTTCTAAATTCTGAAAATTTTAATTTGAAAAAAAAAGCTTTCATAAAAAAAAAAAATGTTGTTTCACATCAAAATTTTTTTAACTTACTTAAGCATCGCAAAAACCGTTCAAAGATTTTTTTTAAGTTTTTGATTTTTTTTTACTACCCACTTATATTTAGCTTAAAACATAGTACGCGGATTTCGTTATTCAAACCTTAATTTGTTATTCAATCCTTTGATGATTTGTGAGAATTTCACAAAAAATTGCATATAGCTAATTTAAGAAGTTGGTTATTGCTGGTGTAGGCAGAAATTTTTATAATAATCTATCAAGAGTTGTTATCTACGAATATATTACTGCAAAAAATGCATACAAAGAAACGTATGTCCACGAAAAAAATTTACAAAAATAAAGAAAGAAATAATGCACCACAGACACTCAATGAAAAAAAAATTCCCCTGAAGCATAATATGACGTCATTGAAATATTCCCTACTTTCTTTAATAACAAGTTCATAAGTATAAAAAAATACAGAATAATATAAAAGCAAGAGATCAATAAAAAACATCTTCATTATAACTGAAGAAAGGTATCGCATATAATTTTTTTCAAGTTTCATGCTTGCACTGCTTACGATGTTGGGAAAAGGTCTTAGTAAAAGATATCAATCTTAGTTGTGCTAGTGTTGTTTCTATTTATCTTCGTAGATCCTTCTTGTCAGTGATTTTTTCCCCTTTTTTTACCCACCCCTTTCCCTTAGCTGTTCGTTGTTTCCCGAAAGAGGAGAAAATAAAAGGTAAAAAAAATGGGCTTAATTCTACTGAAGCACCATTGTAGTAAGCAAAGAAACAATGTATACGTTTTGTAAGAGGTAGATAAAGTGTAAGAAAACATAAAAAGTATTGATGAATTATTTGTTCTATAACAAAAATTGTCAGGCATTTGGTATTTTAAAAATAATTTTCTGGTGTAGGCTGCGTTTTCGGCTACCCGCTATATTTTCAATAGAATTTTACTGTTTGCTGTAAAATAAAATGTATTTAGAAATATTTTTTTATTGTATTATTAACCTTTCACACGTTTACATTTATTAAATTATCTTTTTCGGAATCAAAAACCGCAATTTTTAGCGAATAAATACTTTAAGATGAGACTGTGTTTCACACGTGTTGTATGAAAATGTATGTAGGACTAAATAAAGAAATAAACAAACAAATAAAAATATGGAATGCATTTTCGATTTATTAGATATATATACTCGTTCATGCAACCATCCGCAGAAGCTTCTGATATTTCACCTATCAATGCACAGGTTTTGCCAAACTTCCTTTCTTTATAAAATAAATTTTGTTTATAAAGTAATACTTCAATAAATTCATAATCTTCACATGCTCTTGTAACTATGCTCAAGAACTTCAGATTAGCCATAACGTGTCCGAAGTGTTCAACCTACACAATGCACATATAATAAAACACACACATGGTAAAGTATAAGAATCTCGAAATGTTCTCCAACTCTTAAGGAGAGAATGGAATGAGAAATTTACATGAATATTGTATGTTTAGAGCTATAATGTTTATTTTGAAAAGAGTGGAAGCTAAAAATGAACGAAAAATACTCCGTTGTTTCAGCCTAATCATTCGCAATTGAAAATGGTGTTTTGATTCAATTGTGTAACTTTAAAAAAAAAAAAAAAAACTTTTCAATTTACTATAAGGAACAAAAATCCAACAACGAAAAAACAGCGAAGGATAAACAGTATATATAAAAAGAAGAAAAAAATAGATACAACAAAAAACCTAAGACGACGCTCAAAATAAAATAAATGAAAAATAAATAAATAAAAGTAATAAAATTCCCATCCTCTGTAGGATGGAAAAGCGGATATAACTTTTATTGAAAAGTCGATAGCTTCTGCCGGTTTTTTGACCAAATAGCTGATCGAATTACGACCCACCAGTCCACACACAAAGCAAGAGGTCCGGGCAAAGGTCCTTGGCGAGAATTGAATTTCCTGAGGGCCAGTTTATCTCAAACGGCGTCGGCAACACCAGAAAAAACCGCTGCAGAAACTTTCTTTAATAGTAAAATATGCCTATATGCGAGATACATCGCAAAAAGTGCTTGATTTATATATTTGTAAGTCAATAAATGCTACTTATTGAATTAAGACTGCGGTACTAATAAATATAATATATAAAACCCGCAGATGGTGGATTTTTTTTTACTTTATTCTTTCAGGTTTAATCAAATTTATTGCTCTCATTTTTGTTAGTAGATCTCGTTTTTTGTTTACTTGTTTGTTCCTATACAGGCAATTTTTGCAATGATATCTTTAGATTCCTCGTAAATGGTTATATATTTTTCGTGTAAATAAACTTTATTCCTTTAAGAGCGTTCAAAATCCATTTCAAAAATTGTCTTGTTTAGGAACAATACTTCGCGATCGAAATTTTTCGACATGATGTTTGTTCAGGTCTGCCATTGAGGTAAATAAGTTGTTCTAATTTAAGAGAATGATATTGCGTTCTTTGTAACGTTTCTGGAAACGGTGATCTAAAAAGAGGATTACTCTTTTAAAAGGGTATTGTGTATTGGCAACAATAAATAGTGAACAACGTAAATTTTGGGCATTCTAATGTGAATCTTTTGCTCTTTACATTTGTTGTGAAATGTGGTGATCAATCTGAGTTCCCTATTCTCATAATGTTTCATTTAAATGATTGGAAATACAACAATATCATAAATGTACAAAGAGAATAATTATAGAAATTTTCGACATAGAATTGGATGGTCTAGTAGGTTAAGGAATTTTAAGAATAAATAGTTTATAATAATAATTATTTAATTACTGGTTAGTCTATATAAGTAAATTTCCTATAGATCTCCACTGCAAGAGCTGCTCATCTAGCGGCTAAATTTTGTGTATTTTGTGTTATGGCACTCCTACACACGGGGCATCTGCCTAGGTCAATGTTTTGGGCGGAGGACACATCACGTAGCTCTGGAAATGTAAGGTAAAAACTTCGACCATGTTAAACAATACATTCGAACTCGTGAAAGAAGTTAGTTAAATTGGTTAAGACTCGCATGTGAGAAGAGTCAAAATAATAAATCATGTGTTTACAAAAATTTAGAAATATATATTCCCGCCTACTTACTCATTTTTCAGCAGGGCATTACATCTGTTAAAATAAATCGAATAATTTTAAAAAAATGCATTCATCATTTTTATGTTATGCCGATACCGTAAAAATATCACAATCACAAAAAATAATTATCATAAATATCACAAAAAATAAATATCGATGACGATTTACTTGTTGTCCCATCCCAACCTACTGTCAGATTTTTTTTTTCTTTTTGTGCAGGAGCTGTAAACCCAAACCGGATTTTTTTTTTTTTTTCGCTCGCACAATATCCCTCCAGTCGTCAACGACGAAAATTAGCTCTTTTCAAAAAACGATATCTCCACAGCAATGGGGGGGAGGAAAAATAAAACAAGAAGAAACGTCTAATAAACTTGAAAAAAAAAAAAAAAAAAAAAAAGAAAAGCGAAAAAATATGAAAAGAAGATTCACCCTCAAAAAGTTCTCATACTTGTCTCTCCTCACCTCATATACATTATGGAGTGTATAATAATAACAGTAGCAAACAGATTAGCGGTTGTGGCGTCTCCGAACCGAGCGTTATCGATCACGACTTGATGATGGTCGAGGTCTCGAGGGTCGAAACGTTTAAAGTGAGGTGGCGTATCAACAAGGGTGAGTTCTCTTTTCTTTTTTCAGAAAAGGTCGAGCCTTTGCTTGTTTTTGAGCCGAGGCCGTAGGTTACTCGTGAAACGTTAGATTAATGGAAAGAGTGGTTTTTCGAGGTGATGTAATTGAGCAGAGATAGCGTGGAGATGGGGGAGAACGGAAGTGAAGTCACTAACGCCTTTCTGATCAGTGACTGATTGATTGATTGGCTGATTGGTTTCGTTGCAGCCCTTTTTTTTTTCTTTCTTTCTCGGAGTAAAATGGAGAGCATGTACTTGTTGTAGGATTCAAAGTCTAAATATGGCTTTTAACCCTTTGAGGCGCAACCCTTTCCCAATGCTGAAAAAAGGGCAGCCATTGCCATCGCTCGACTTAACTACCAGCAAGATCTCTGGCAGTGATCTTGCTGGTAGTTAAGTCGAGCGATGGCAACGGCTGCCCTTTTTTCAGCAGTAGGCAATCTATCCAGCTGTCCTCGCATTCTTCCATATTTCAGCAGATGTCAGTGCTGTTAAAAATAATCGTGACAATCTTTTTACGGGAAATGCGGACGTGCTAAAAAGTAAATACGGACGTGCTAAAATGTAAAGGATTTTCGTGGAGCTATGTCACCCGCAACTATTTTTATAGAAATCAAGTCTATTCTTCATGACTGGCAACAGTCAAAATGTAAGAGTTTGGTGTTTCCAGCGTGGGAACACTGCGCGTTAAAGGGTTAATCCATTTTCTACCAAGTAGGATAGCCTTTTATGGAAAACGGCAAAGAAGAAAGAGTGCTGAAAATTATTTTTTTTAATTTAAATGCTAACTTTGAACTGCGAAACATATTTAAATTGCTTAGTTGATCTAAAGCGAGTTGTTTTTAAGATATTTAACTCTGAATGAACGCCACACCATCCATAAAAAGACGCATTATGCATAACTAGGCATTTCGTATACCTAAAGAGTGGTAAATTGTATTAGAAAATCTGCGAAGGAATATATAAAAATCGTTAAATGCTTAGCGTTTTCTTTTCCTTGTTATAATTTTAGTCTTAGTTAACTGTTACTCAATTTCTTCTCATTACTGCTTGCCAATCTCCAAATGTAAAGTTGGCTAGAAAAAATTACAATATATATAAATATTTTGTAATAAATTAAAAGTAATCATATAAATTCCCAAGCGGTGAAGGTAGTCGAACCCAGGCAGAGCTATTGAATTATTAAACAATAGCAAGTTATAGCATAGCTTAGGATTGCATTCCCTATTTCAAAGACACGACGTCTGAGAATTTTCTGCAGAGCCCAACGTCGTTACCCCGCATTCTCTTTGATTACACCCCTCAAAAATAAAATAACGCAATTTAATAACAATATAAAATAACTTAAAAGAACGTTATAACAATAACCAAAAATAATAAAGAGAAATTCTACAATCCATAGTTTGTTTTTCTATCAAAGTATCTTCTGTTTAACATTCACAAATCCGCATATTTTCTCATTCCTTTTACATACATATACTAAATAAATCCAGCAGACGTATAATGGCTATTTTTCGAGCAGAGCTCTGTTTAAACTGCATTCCCTCCTTTTTCAATGTCAGAAGTATTGCATGAATGTGGCACTCTGAATTCAAACCTCACTTACACCTCAAGAATCAGGAGATTTCCTTAGATATAAGAAGTCCCTTCCCCCTTAAAAAAAATTCGGAGTCGGTATTAAGCTGTCAAAACTTGAGGGTTGCCGCTCCTCTGAACATCTCCGAGCTCTTTTACGGCACAAAAAATTGATCGTATAGAGCTTTTTTTTTTTCCATTGACATTGGGGGGCCATTTTTTTCTCCGTTATAACTTTACTTTTTTTTTTTTAGGGGAAATGCTCATTTATATACATGCACAGATAGAAAAATAAACAAAATAAAATGCTGTACTTAAATCAGCAAATCCGCAAATATTTCAAAAAGCGCAAATGCCATCCAGTATCAGAATTGGGTAAATAAACCAATGCAAGAAAATGAATCGCATTCTTTTAAAAAGTTGTTTCTCGGTTTGAACTGACAATGGGACTCAAAGCGCTTTGCATGTGCAAGCCATCACCTTCCGCTAAAAAATGAGAAAAATAAAACATTTATACATATTGTTTCTTTAGCTATTAAATTTATACATTCTATGTCATGTGCTGTCGATTCAAAATGGCATTTTTAGTGGAAATAGTTGTTTTACAGGGACACATGAAATTATTCCAAGACATAAGGTCGATGGACAACTACTTTTAGAGGCTTCATCTATTCTAAATTACTACTAATAAATGTGTATTATGGAAGTTCTCTAAAGAATATTTTTTCTTTGAAAATGGTATGGATAATATTTTATTGGTTTTTCACTGGCACAGACGGAATATTTCTGGCAGATTAATACTCTTTTCATAGTAATAGTACACCAGTTCTCTTTCTATAACCATCTTTGATTCTTCACGTATATCTCTGACTACTATGTAGAAGAACAGTGCTAGCACTGTGCAGTTAAAATAGTGTTGCATTGTGTTCGACAATCAAAGCGTTTGATACACGGTATATCCAGCTTACACATATTTCCTACTCACATACAAAATAAATAAATAAATAATAAAAATATCCAACAGGCACAGAAGCCCCTTTATCGAAAATTCTGTTTAAACGCTACTTTCTATTTTCAAAGTATTGCATGAATGTCTCACTCTGAATTCCAAACCCACTTGCACCTCAGGACTCGGGTGATTTCCTTGGATATAAGAAGTCCTCCCCCACAGTTAAAAATCAGAGTCGGTATTAAGCTGTCGGAACTTGGGGGTTGCTGCTTTTCTGAACACTTCGAGCTGTTTTACGGACGAAAAAATTGATCGTATAAGATTTTTTTAATAGCAAGTGGACAAAATCTTTTTTTTTCTTCGCTATACCTTTACTTTTTATTTTCAAAAAAAGATTTTTTCCCCTTGAAGATTATTGACTTATGGATAACAAAGTTCATCATTGAACTTCACTTCCTTGTTTTTTTTTTTCTACTGTATTTTTCATTATATATATTTATAAACTTCTCCCAGTACCATGTCAATTTTTTTAACATGATCTCTATCCTTTTTCTTAATATCACAACTAAGTTTTCTGAAGCAATATCTGATAAAATTTGATGAACATTCAGATTTTTATACTATTCTTGTTTTTTGCTAAATGCAGTGCTTGCTCTAGACTTAAAAACCTTCGATTAAGGTAAATAAAAAATGCGAGTCAATTTTTTAAAAAATATATTTTTTTTAATATAGCACTTAAAAAAATGCGTTATTTTATTTATTTTTTCTTCGTGCAGCTAACTGTTTTATTCTTAAACATTAAGATCAAAGCTAATAAGAGGAGATTCACATGTGTTTGTGTTTAAAAACATGCGAATCTTAAACTTGAATCCTGAAGATCAGTACTTCAATCAAGTATTGTTATTCTGTATGAAATATACAGAATGCTGTATGAAATATACAGAATGGATTTGCAGATTTGCCAAATGGGAAAGTCAAAATTTGTAAAATATTGAAGGCGCAATACTTTTCATACCTTTCACTGCACAACTTGCGAGCACTGTGAAATGATGCGCGATTATCAGCATTACAATTTGAAATGACGATTTTCATGAATTTTGTATCAATACAAATGGACCGAAATTTTTGGATTAAAACTTTGACTTGCAGTTTTAAACAATTCAATTTTTACAAAAGATCTCGATTTGCGCGTAAAACGCGTGTACGCTCAATCCCTGAAAATGTATTCTCTATAAAACCCATTTTATTAACTTAATTGAAGTAGGTTTATTATTTAAGGACTTTTATTTTATGTTGAAATATATTTCATTTTATGGCTCCTAGTTTGAAAGTTCACTATTGAATAAACTCTCAAAATTGGAATATTTAGCATTACTTATGACATTATTTTAGGACTTAACTCCAGCAAAAATGTCTAAAAGCTTTCAAATGTAGCAGTTTATTTTAATCCTATTTAATACAGACACAACATAAATTTATATTTTATGAGTATTTTGATTATATGAAATGAAGAATCAAGTCCTGCGTAATGCACATTTAAAAAAAAGGTACATATTTATATTAAGAGATAAGCAGGATATTAAGTACCAACATAATTTAAATTGAAGAATTTAATATTTTTTTAAAAATTGTTAAACAGTAATTTGTTAAAAGGTTTTAATCACATGATTTTATAATAATGGTTGATATTTTGAATATTAAGCTGTTTTCTTAGTTTTAGATTCACAAATTTTCCGGTGCCTTATTTCCTTTTATTTGCTTTTTAAATTTTGTTTTATTTTTCATTCCTTTGAATTTTAGATAATCGAATACAATAGTCGTTGCATGTATGGTGTTATAGTACCAGACCTATATATATATTACTTTTCCATTTTGCTTTTTAGCCATAAATTGTTTTCGTCGCATCAAAAGCTGAAGGTAATGGTTATTACAATAAAAAAATTTAAGCCTCTGTGTCAGTCTAATTGCTGATGCGACATTACATGAATGAGTCATATATCTTCTTCGTACATCCGTTTTTGTGTAATTTTCATCTATTTATTTGGTTTCTGATCCTTACCCCTATTTGTTATTTTTATGAGGAAGGTGTTGTTAGTGCTGTTGTATGTCTTATTATATATTGTTATATTTGGGATAACATATAACATTTTACATTACCGTTATGTATAATTTACTTTTTTTTCAATTAATCACTTTATAAAGTAATATTAATTATACTGTGATCCTAAAAGAGTTAAATTCCGTTAAATTGCAATCAACTGACCGTTTTATAATAATTAAACACCTTTACTGTCAAACGAATTTCTTGTACCTAACCTTTCTTCGTAAAAATTCATAAAGTTTTAATAATACTCATTAAAAAACACTATTTTAAAAAACTTTCGAAATGATAATTACTTCCTTCTTTCAAATAATGAGTTTAAATCTTTTCATTTCTTTAATTATTTTTTTTTTCTTTGCTATCAGTCCGTTAGCCCTGCTAATATATTTTCCCGCGTTGTTTTTATAGCTCGGGATAAGTTCGGAAACAACTTTATTATCTTCGGCTCCAGTCATTAATCTTCGGCTACCTTCGGCTTCGAGATGGCTGAAGACGTCTGGAGGCATTAATATTGTTTTCTCTCTGGTCTGTTTTCGATTTTGTGATTTCATCTTTTACCGTCATTTTAAATTTTCTGATTGTGGAAGTAAATGGGAAAAACATGTTCAGGGAGTTTTCTATTAAGTTTGCGATGAATTTAGTCATTTTTTTTGTTTTCTATTTTAGTTAATGTCTTGAATTTAATAAGCAAATAAAATGCGTTTTTGCAATAAAATTGGGAGGAAATATTTTCATCGTGGGATTGCGCAGAATTGTTATTTCTATTAAATTATAAAATCAAATAGAAAAATTGAATGAAAAAAAAGTCTCATGAAGTATTAATTGTTCTCTTATTGTGTTTAATGAATGAATTTCTCAGTCAATATAATCATTAAGCTAAATAAATTTTCAGAAGAATTAAACATACTTACAGGCTATATACTTATAAAGGCTAAATCTTTAGAACAATTGTAAGTAATTTTCATTTTATTAAATGAAACGATAAAGACATTACAAAATTTTATGAATTTCTTGTTGAATTTTTTTTTTTTACAAAAGAAATTAAATTACGTACTACCTGCCAACTATTAATAGTTCAAGATATATTAAAATTCGTGAAAGACAGCAGGCTGAAATAATTTCTTCGGCTAACTAGAAGGTGAATATTAACCTAATGTCTACGAATAATTTACGAACGGATGTTCTTTCAAGATCTGACTTAATATCTAAGACTATGAGTAAACTTTGCAGTACATCAACTGGATTTTAAGGAAAACGTCCTTTTGGTGGTTAAATTGCAGTAAAATATTAATTAGTTTGAAAACATGAACCTTTCAATCATTAGACTAATTTGCAAAGGCTCTCACCTTATCATGTATATCAGCATATAGCTACATATGTGACAATCGACTTTACAATTTTAATAAACTTAACGAATAAACACCAAAACATTGAAATTGAATACCGAGTTGTCATGTAAGGCATGTCCCATGAGCACATTATGCGATTAATTAATGCAAAATACTGGAATAAATATCAAAGGATCAATATTATATATCTTGATGAATTGAGTCTCAAATTTGCGTCCAGTTCTGTTTATCTGAAAGAAATCATCTGTGAAATTCAGGTTCAGAAATATGATGAAGAAACAGAATCGGTAAATGTATAGTTATATATACAATTTTAACAAACAATGAGTGATTGGTCATAGGCATGAAGATTAGGTCTTAGAATCTCATGTAAAATCAGTAGAACATTTTCACATAATGCTGAGGACAATAATAACTGAAGTTCAATGTTTTATGTACCGAAAACCACGAGATTAGACTGACGAAATAAATAAACACTTAAGTTATACCGTTTCAGAATCTTCAGTTAAAATATTCAGCTAATAAATATTCTAGATCCACCTGGCATATAGCGCATGCAGTGTTGAGCTGAACGAATTTCGTGCAGTTATTTCTACCTCAAGTTAAATTTTTTTCGGCAATTATTCCTAGATGGTATGTCCGATTTCGATTTTTCTTTTTTTTTAGAGTGATCAGCATCGTGACCTTGACCAATGTCATAGGTTCAATGAGCGCGCGGAGAAAGTAATTGAGAAATAGAATAATTCTTCTAATATCTCCGTTGAAAGTTAATGGCAGCAGGGTTTTCGGTGATTATTCCTCCGTATTCAACCCGAATGGATTGATTTCAGATTCATAACTTGCTACTATTGGTGTCTAATAACCATGCCAAATTTGAACTAAATCGGTCAAGCGATTTAGGAGGAGAAGCGTTACATTGAAATGCCTGAGTGCAGTGTAAGAGCTTCGCTGAGCTCAATTAAAAAATAGTATTCAAACGTGTTAATACAGTTTTAAGATAATGTAAGAAGAAAATAATTCATTTGTACTACTAAATGCAATAATGTGTTATTTGTTCAATCTGTGACATATGCAGGGTGTTTCGAAACTCATTTTAAGGGGTAGAAAATTTAAGGGTGGTACTGTGAGCCAATATGGTTCAGAATCCCATAGCAATGTGGAATCACAAACACCGTCCTCATGGTAATAATCATTTTGGAATAATAGTGAACTTCCTGACTATGGTTCGTCAAAAACTAGTAGATCTTTCGCAAAAAGCACTTGATTAAAATTGATCAGTAACAGAATAGATTAATAAAGTAGGGTTGTACAATGACTACAAGATTGACTTATTAAGGGAATTATTAAAAGGTAAATGAAAACCACGTTTCCGGCCCATCACTTATGTAGTTCTAAAATGCCTTGATTCTCTACCACCCCTGAATTTTTGCCTATGAGTTTCAAAATACCCTGTATGTTTTACAAAAGGAAATATCTAAATAGAAATAAATTAAAATATATGTAGTTTATAGATATACATTAAATCTTTCGTAAGTAATATTTTACTCATACCACTCTTAAAGTAATATTTACAGTTTTTACAATCGTAATGATTAAACTGATTTGACAGAAATAAAATCTGTAAATTTTCACTCCAGTTGCATGTTTTGTGAAAATCTGTAATACATATTTCGGTCTCTATTTTCATTCTGTGATAACTTACCGAGATTTATTTCCACAGTCGTACGTTTAATTAAATTCTGGAGTACAGTAAACTAATAATACGTAATTGTGCAGCAATAAAATAAGATTTTACTTTCAATTTAACTAAAATCAACATAATGCATAAATACTACAAAATGAAATAACACTGTGACATGCAATTTAATTTTCAGCTAAACAAATTGTGTTCTAATTAATTTCAACATGAAATAGCTTATTACATCATAAGTTAAGCAGATGAAGTACTTTAGACGTGCTTATTTATGACAACTTTCACTGCTGACATAAACCAAAAAATAATTTCATTATTTATTACACGAATTAAACTTCATTATCATACTAAAAACAATACATTTCTTTTTTGTTGCGTTTTCTCTTAAAATTCCAAGAAGAAATGCAAGGAGTAATCTACCAAAACTACAACCAGGAAATTTCCCAATCAATGTCAGTTTAGCAAATTTCCCCCCTTTTTGCTTTGTTAACAAGGAACAAGTTTATTAACAAGTAATTATTCCCGGCTCTGTGGACATAATAAAACAATATCCTACAGCTTTCATCCGACAGCTACTGGCATGAAAGAACGTATCCTCCATTTTTTTTTCCTTCCAACTATTCACTGTTTTGTTTATTTTTTTTCATCCGCTCATTTATCCTTTGAAAGACAGCTAAGAATGCCGGAAAAAAAAAGTATAGAAAAAAAAATGCCAAAAACAGTGTTCTAGTCAGCTAGAGGCAATCGCCCGCGATTAAAAAAATGAATAAAAATAAATAAGGCTGATTATATTTTTTTGTAGTTTTGGTAAGTTTCTTGTCATGTTAAAATCAGAAAATTCTCAAAATATGCGGCGTTTCCCGAACTCCTCCTATTTACTTCGTGATAACTCCAAAGATGAATAGGTTATTGGCAAAAACTTAATTAAGTTTACTTATAAAACGGTTTTAGACATTTTCGTTCCAGAAATCCAATTTTATTAGCTTGACTTCTTGTCTATACATTTTTGCTGAAATTATTTTTGATAAGCTATTTGACGTCTTCTGCACACACAAATTTTTGTTTCGTGACATGTACTACGTAATTATAAAATTTTAATTGAATGAAGAAATACTGAAAAAGATAATTAATTTTAATAAAAATTTATTTAACCTGATTAGCTGAAAATTAATTGAGTCAAACGATTGATAATGTGGAAATGCATTTTAAATATTTGAGTAACATATGAAAATGAATGTGACCATGGATACACAGTAAATATACAATTCTAGGTTACTTAAATATTGATAAAACAGTTCATGGAATTTTCATTTTAAGGATGAACATTATGCTATAAATAAACATCCATTAAGTTTATTTATTTGTACTTTTCCGTCTATCTTAATGCAATATAATTTACTTTTATTATTTTTATGCATACGGCATTCGACTATTTATTTTTCACAATTCAGATTATTTTAACTAGAATGAATTCATATATTATAAATTGATCTCCCTTTCTATTCAAATATTCAGTCCACGAAATTTCTACATTTTACAAAAGCTATTATTTTGAATAATATATCAATATTGCTTTTCCTCTGTAACTAAGAACGTAAGACAAATTTTCTGTAGCAGATTGGTTAATCATTTGTTCTACTAGTAATAATACGATGTGTATAAAGTTGATTTTCCTGGAAGTCAGACACCCAATGAAATACAAATGCATAAGGTGTCTCTATTAAAATACAATTTTTTAATAATTGTGTAGACGGATTAGTAAAATTTACTAAGTGGCTTGTTTGATTAAAAAGGCAGGAACAGACACGAATAGCTTCGTGCACACAAAATAGGTACAGAACAAACCACACATACCACAGAACAAGCACCCATTCAGGGGCACTCAAAATCAGATTTCAAAATTTAAGGCCTGGCAGGTATTATGCTCTTTATAGCGTTCAAAATACCTCAAGAAATTACTTTTGTCTTTCTCTGCTTTATTCACCGAGAACTTGACACGGGGATTAATACCAACTCGGATGTTAAGTCATCGGCAAGATACCTTACCCATGACTCTAACACGCGTGCTTAGATTAATTTGCGTGTCAACTGTTTGGGGAATAAGGCCGTTAATCTCTTAAATAAAAACGGAAACCTGTTTGTTTGTTTGTCCATGCTGCATCCAATTTGACACTGTTCGGCCAATCGGCTTGAGATGCTGCCTAAATACGTAAAAAAGTACATCCGAAATTAAGTTTCTCATTAAAAATCTAAATATACACCCGTTCTTTAATTTATAGGGATTTTTTGCTACTTTCAGCTCCTTTAATTTCAGAGAGTAAAAAAAAAAAAAAAGTTAAAGCATTTGAGTCACACATACTTGGATATTGTAATTAAGCTTGACTTCATTTTGATTTCATGGTCAGCTTTTGAAATTGAAATTGCTATTTCAGCACCTTTCGAGAAGCTTTTTAAGTATAACGCATTTTAACTTTTTTCCCAAATAAAATTACTTCCTCTCCATGAAGAGTTGATATAACAGGGACTGTTGCCAGCGAAACAAAATCTTTCGAATGCGATAACTTTCCGCAATCGCAATTGCGAGAGGTCCCGCAGATTTTCAGAAGCGATACATATCCTATGAGAAGAATACACTTCTACAAGCGTGTGGATTATTTTATTTATTTTATTTAATTTTATTTTATTTTATTTTGCTTCTTATGAGTGAGTTTGAGAAAAATTGTCGCTTCCGTACGATTCCAGTTTGCTTGGAATAGCCCACAAGGATTAATATATTGATCATTTCAGTGGTCTTGTTACGAGCGAATTGGTTTTCAATTTTCTAGTGCAGGGTAAAGTAGTGGAGTGTGCTCAACTCCAACGGTGGGCTAGGCTTACTCCAATAACAAAACGGATCCCACCAAAACGGAAAGGAATTCTCCTCTGATTTATCTTCAGAGATCTCGTTTATGCTTATTGGAATGATTAAAATTGTAAGAATGTCCACAATCTTAAGCATGATAATGCGATATCCATATATATCCATGGGAACATATTCGTTAAACTTTGCAACTAGTCTCAGTAACGAATAAACTTATTTAAGCATTAGTTTTCCTGGTCATAACTTTTTCACCGTTGAACTGTCGCATTGAGTTATTTTTCGATGGTATTCATAAATTATTTATCACCTGAGGAAAAAAAAAAATATCGGAGGAAAAAAAAAGTCTTCGTTTCTGAAATAATTTACACTTCTAAAGAGAAAAAGAAAATCCCTCTAAAGTATTCATAAATTTTTGATAAGAAATAGTTATCCCCCCTGCAAAAATTTTAGGTGACTCTGTAATGTAAGTTATGTACTCGGATTTAGAACAGAATGTAGACATTTTAAGAAAAAGTTATTTTCTTTACAAGTACTCAATTATCTTTTATCAGTGTAACATACATGAGACTTCGATAGTTTTTCAAATTAAAAGTCCATTGACATTTTGTTATTCATAAAAAAATTGTCATTTGGAATAAAAATATACAATACACGCGGATTGTATACATTAAAACTTATTTTTTTAAGAATCAGTTAACAAAAACACTATCCATCATGCATTGAAACATTTTTCATTTTTGGATACCGCAGTATATTTTCGGTTTTTAATAAACATTTCGTTATATCAATTTATTTGTTTCATTTTGTATAAAAAAAATTCGTAATTTTTAAAAATGGAAGCTTACAAAGGAAGTATTCTTTTATTCTTGAATAGATTCATTTGGATAAATGCCAACGTTCATTTTTGTAATACATCAATGACACTATAAGTTTATTCCTTTCATTAATAAGAAAACCGAAATCCTTAATTTTTGTACATTTTTCCAAACTTACTAAAATACATATAACAAGATAAGGAAAATAATTGTTTAGCTCGAGTTTTTTACATTCAATGTATCTTTTCTTATTTACCTGATTGCTTACGAAATGAATTAGTATTTTATTTTCACACTTTAGTTTCTATGAAATAAAACATTCTGTATTTAAATAAATATGCTTTCTCAAGAAAGAGGAGAAAAATATTGAAGCAAAGAATATTATTTCTCAAGTATTAAAATTTTCATAGAAGTTATGATACGTACAGTTTTGCGTACATTCAATAATTAGAAATCATAAATTAATGTTTCTGTACTAATTATTAACTAATTCTTTTTTAAATGTTTACACATTATATTGGCTATTATTTTTTCAGAATAACTTTAAATAAATCCGTTTTGGTGTTTCAAATTTTTTTATACTGCTACTTAAAAATGAATAAATTTCTGTTTTGTTTTGTTTTTAAATTATCTCTAATATTCATATGTTAAAAAAATCTTACTGAAATTTTCCCAAAAAATAGCCTTTAAAATATTTTATCTTTTCAATTTTATGTAGTGCTTTTTTAAGCCTTCATTTTTAAAGTTATGACATAACCCCGCTTCAGTTTTTTCTCAAGAGAAATCATTTCTGGTACAATACCAACTTGTAAAAACGTTATGAAATGAAAATTTGATGAGGTTCAGCAGTGAAAATAAGTTGATAGTACTTTTTACAGAGACTACTTACTGTATTAGTTTAACTGCCTTTTGTATATTACGACTGGTTTAGTCTGGTATATTGTGTTAGTTTTAGGTTAAGGGAAATAACTTTTTATTATTAACCTACCTCTGAAGATGTTAATGACTCCAGAAGGTCTGTAGGTCCAAGAGATTTTACATTCGCATTATATCTGCATATTATGGGCTCCTATAATTTCTTCTTATTGTACACAAATTCACTTCGAAAAACCTTCGTTTGCCAGTTTTTTCTGACCTAAATACCTCTCCTTATTTTATTCTGGGAATAATATATTGCAAACCAGAGCTATTCTATTGCCGTTTAATGCAAATCACAATTAATTATTCATGCAGGTAAGCTTATGACGAATTCTTCAACAATGAGACTGTAATTAAGTGACAAGTCTAATAACCAAGCATTGTTGCCAGAAATGTGCATGCACTTGTTTCTACTTCCATCAGTAAGCCCTGAAAATGCGATCATGTAAGTTCCATTCACATGGACAACATTCAGCTGTCCACGAACATAGAACGCATAGCACAGAACACGGCACGGACAGGCATTGATGAACAACAACAACCACAAAAAAAAACATTGTTTCCTCCTGTATTTTATCTACAACCGAACTGACCCCTTGTTATTATTTACCTTTATTTTATTTATTTTTTGCCTATGTTATCCACCGACAGTGAATACATAAAACAGCGGAAACATCAATAAATGAAAGTCCAAAATGGCGGATGCCGATCACGGAATGTCCCAAATACGTGAGCAAAGTGTTACAGCCAACCAACCAACCAACCAACCCCCCTCAAAATGAACTTCGCATCAGGTGTCGCGAGGCCGCTAGATAAATCATTGTCAGTCACACAGGAACGTGTCAAAGCGATGTCTTTGGGCCTCCGAAGATGATAGCTTTTTTAGAGTGTGTGACAAGGAAATCTCCTTTGGGTGAGTTATGATATTATGACATTCATTTCGTTAGATAGAAAACCGTGACACTTCCGTAGACACCGTTGTGATTCGGCCGTTATTAAATGCATTGATCCGGGGATTACCCGGATGGGGTTGTAACGTGGGTTGTATTAAAATGGCGATCTGGATTAATTGGAATAGGTGATGCGGATTATCTGGGAAATAAATACAGGTTGTTCTTATAAGTTAAAGGATTATGTCTACAAGATCAATTTTCAAATAATAACGTACAGCTATCATAATCTATGAAAACTTACGTCATTAAACATAAGCTTTTATTAGTATGTGTATAAGGTGGCACCATATGTCTCAAATTAACCTGTTATTTAATTAACATTAAAAGTTCCTATTTCCATTATTACTGCTAAAATGTATATTGCAATTGTATATTGATACAAAAAACGACCCACCCCTTTCGCATTTGTCAAGTATGAATATGATAACAAAATTAATTGTCCACTGAATCTTCAAGCCTCTACGGAAGGAGATGACTTAGCTACAAATATAAGTTGAATTTCAGGTTTCTTGCAAATATGCTGGAATTTGCATAAGTGTCTTTTATGCCATAGAGAACGATAAAGGATGATAACTAAAAGAGCTATTTTCTTAAAACTGTAAAAATTTTTCATAATATTTTAAAATGCTTCTTAATACAGCAAATCACACAGAAGCTCTTTCCTTTAACCTAAAATACAATTATAAAAATAAGTTAAATAACTTGGGTAATTTCAAACATTAACCATAGGCTGTCCATTAAGTGTTAGCTACTTTTAAGATCACTTAAAAGAACTGAGCTTAGAAGTAGTAAGAAGTAGTAAGCTTAGCTTAGAAGTGAGCTTAGAAGTAATAAGTGGGTTTTCTCAGAGAAGAAAAAACCCACTTATTACTTCTAACAGCGCATATGAGAGGATTATGTATCAGTGGTGTGCTTGTCTATTTTTTATTACATTATCAAATTATGGCCAAATAGTAGAAACCACAGGACGAAGCACTTCTCCATTATTCTTTAGGTGTGATCGACACTGTGATTTTATGGTTTTTAAAGAAAAAAAATGCTTTTAAAGACTAAAATGTCGTAAGATTATTATAATAAGTTTGAAATATATAAAACTTGCTAAATATTTTGGCCGCCTCTGCTGCAGATCCCGTGATCCACAGTTTAAGAAACTCTGATTCACAGCATAAAGAATAAATATCCCGGAAGAAACAGCCTGAAACACAAATTCTCCGGACACATAAGTAAACAAGTGATAATCAGTGTTTTTCCTTAAACAATTGTCTCTAAAACAAAAATAATTAACACTTCTCAAAATGTATTCCAATATATCGCTTCAGAACTATTTTAAATATTATATATAAATTCAAAATTTTAAACATCACAAGCTTTTTCATAGTTAGTTTCACTCTTTCGATCAATGCTAAATGAAAAACAAAGAAACTCAAAATTCTTCAATCCTTCATTCCTGCAGAAATAAAAGGATTTCCTGATAAAAGCTTTTTCCCTGTCCACTAAACACATACAAAACCTATCCACATTCAACCTAAAAATAGGTGACTATCTGATACTGTTCCCGAAACTGGTGCAGTTAATATCTGAAACATTACTTACGGCCATAATTTCAACGACTATAAAGACAAAAGACCAGGGGTCGACAGAAATAAGACCCCATTTCCGCCAAATATCCCCCACGAGAGCCATTGGATGGCCATTTTATTTCATCTTCTGTATAAAATGCTCCCTCACGCCCATTGTCCTTCCACCACAGATGTCCACTGACCTGCAAGTCAAACGCAGCCATCGCTCAAACGCAAGTCTGAACCTGTTCGCCTTCCATGAATATCTCAGTGTGTTTATTTCCCAAAGGTGGCGTTAGATGTTGTCATCTTTACGTTGCTCACTTAGTATATTATCCAGATTCTTTACGGATGCTTGAAATTTTGACAGAGTGTGTACACAAACCTGTGATCGATGAATTTTTTATGAGATATAGCTAGCTGGTATACATCTGTATATAAACTGATATAAACCAGTATATCTGCAAATATATACAATACATCAAGACGCTTAATTTAATAACTATACCAATATTCAAATTCTTAAGTTTTTGACATCCTTCAATCACTATGTAATTTTTTTTAAATAAAATATCTGCTTTAACAATTTTTAGTGCGTAACATTTTATTGCTTAAAACTACATTCAATTTACGATTTTTGTGAGCATTTTAACCAGTCTATTGCTATCACTTATTAATGATTGAAATGCAAATATGAAGAATCTAAAAAAAGTAAATATTTTCTATTTAATAAGTAAAGAAATCTTAATATTTTATGAATACTAAATATAAAGATGCTCCGTTTACAAATAACACTGTAAAATTACCAACATCCATCTCATAAGTACACAGCTTTAAATTAAAATTTGCTGAAGAGGAAAATTTTCAAGAATTTTAAAATGAAACTCCGAAAGTTAAATATTTGCTATATCTAATCCAACTGCATTGTCTGTTGGCTGGGTAGAAAAAGATATATCACTCTGCTTATCTAATATTTACTTCAAGTCAAAGAGCAAACTTCTATCGTCAATGACTTGATATTTAAGAAATATTAAACTGATTCTTTTGTTGTTTAATATTTATTTATTTTTAAAATAAACTGTTCTTTTCAACCTGATACGCCTGGTGTGAGATTTTGAAATAAAATTTGTGTTACAATTTATTAAAACGATTGATTATATAAGTAATTGGCATTATGTAAATATTTATATAAGCATATTTATTTATAAGCATTATTATATTGCTTGAAGGGAATTCTAATTAACATATACCCATGCAGCACAAAACGTTCACAGAATGTCTATTAACGTTCCAAGGACGTCCATTGAACGTTACTAAACATTCTCTGAACGTTTTCTGTTGCCTGGGTGGTAGTATTGTGAATATGCTACAGTCTTTCATAATTATGGATGCAGTAGTATAATGGCGCCTTCAGATACCAGTTCCCTAACATGATTTTTTTAATATGATTAATACATCATTACATGAAGTTATTATAAAATGGACACTCTATGCATTTCAATGGAAACTGGCTAGAGCAGTGTTTCTCAACCTGTGGAGCGCGACACCCAAGGGGGGCGCAAAGCGTTTGCAGGGATGGGGGTTGCGAGAAAACCATAGAGCAAGTAGTGATGCATGTTTTTAAAAATATCATCTTATTTATTCTCATTTTTACTCAAAAATATATCCCGTTCTACTTAAAATGTTCCTTCAAACTGTACTGATAACATTATTTTGTAGAAAATTCAACTAAATGTTCATTGTTAAAGATTAAAAAACTGAATGTATGTTGAAAATTGTGAGGGGGAGGGCGCCACCGTAAGTTAGCCTTTGTTAGGGGGGGGGGCGACGTTTAAAAGGTTGAGAACCGCTGGGCTAGAGTATATACGGCCAGTAGACGGGTTTTAAAGCGAATGTAAAATTTCCATTTCACCTTTCCAGTCAAGAGTAATTTACGAACATTGAATTCACATAAAACTGGCAAGTACAGTCTCAGCACTTGAAATACTTACATTTTTTTGCCCAGGAAAATATCGTGTTTTCACCGAATCTCTCATATTTGCAAGCTATCTTCACTCAACATTTGTTTCTATTAATACATCCATCTACTCATACAAGGACTGTAGGCATCACGCAAATAAAAATATGCTTTGAAATTCTAGGCGCCTGTCAACAGTGAATAATGTCTGTGTATAACCACATACATAGCAAGCACATTCTCTCTCTCACAAGTTGGCTTTCCAACTTTCATCGCGTTGAAAGTAACAGAGAGATACGTCTCAGCCTGAAAGAAAGACAAAATGCGTGGGTAACATGTTGAAAAGATTTAAAAAGCAACTGTGGTTTGGGAATGAATAATATGCACATCTAAATATATTTTTTCCCGCGGAATCCCAAGTTTTATTCCTTTAGTTTCTAGTTATGGTACATTCGAATGCAAGCGGACATCACTGTATTCATTCGGCGTGCTGGTTTAAGAATTTAGTTTATATGTTCAAAATCTTGAATCTTTGGAATCTACACAGATTTTATTCTACACATTCAAAAAAAAAAAAAAAAAAAAGAATCATGATAAAGACTCCTTAAATAAATAGCATCTTGCTGAAGAGGAAAATATGCCCAGCAAACACACACAGGTTCTCTGAACGTCTATTAACGTTCAGACGTTTTCTGAACGTTTTCTGAACAATTTTCGTTCAGCTTTGAACCATTTGACGGAGATAGTCAAGCGCACTAACAAGTAGTTCATTGGATGTTTCAAAACTGATGAAATGTAAAAATGCCATTCATGGTTCAACTTTACACTATCATATGGCATAACTAACAGATAATAATTTCAAAGATTGAAGAGATGGTATTGGTAAGTTTTAATGTATTTTCCTGAGCTTCGGGCAGCAAACTTTCGATCCAGTGGCTAACGTACGGTGTATTCACATAATCAGGCCGGGTTTCATTCTCACTGTTTCCAGATAAAAATTTATCAGCTTGCTAAAAACTTCATGGGGATCAATTCCTATCATTGAAAAGTGGTTTTCATAGGGACTTTCATTTTTGGTACATTTGTCAATGAATTGTTCTGTGTTTTCCGTTTCTTATTTACGGTTCGACATACAGATATTTATGGTTCGTCTTGAGCACCAAATGTTGGAACAAGGTTTTTTCATCTTATGGAGCCAACTTGTTCCAAATAGCCATGTTTGGTTGAAATGTTGCACTTAATTTATAACAGTGTAATGTCTGTAACCAAAAACTAGGCCGGGGTAATATTTTCATGTCTTGTTACACTCATTCGTAAAAAAATTCTTTAAAATAGAGCTTATTGGTTTATTAGTTAAATATATTTCTGCGGGAACATGCTGAAATTTTGTATGCGAAACAGTTAAATGAGTAGGCATTTTTTTAAGTCTTGATTGACTCTTAAATGGGAATAAAAAAATTAGTTTTATCATGGTCAGTTTTAGTGTACAAAAGCACTAAAATTACCATCTACCGATGAACTGATAAATGTACTACAGTTTTAAGCTTAGTTTACTATTGTTTAAGATCAGCGACAGCGATTGTTAAAACTAAGTTTACTTGACTTTATTTTTTTAACATATATGTTAGATTATTTTGATCTGTGTTTATGAAAACTAATTTGTCCTATTATTCTTCAATCTTAGATGGTGTTCTCCTTGTATTCCATTAAGGTTTATATGCATTTAGCCTAACGTCTATTCAAACACTAGCTAACATTGTTACGACTGTTGTTAAATGTTAAACCTTGAATAAAATTTTGTTTATTTCTTAGAGTTTTAATTAATTAAAAATTCATTTTTACGTTGGCTGCTTTTTACTGCTATTAGGTTTTTTTTTTTTTTTTTTTTTTTTAAATAAATTGTTGTAAGGGAAAACTTACTTTAGGGATAATCGTTTGAATCGTCTTCCAGTCAATTATTTTATGTAGTACATTTTTATGATTAAAAGTTTTATATTTTCATTTTGAAATTAACTTCAGAATATGCAAAAACTCCTCTTGTTACTAAATGTAACAACATCGTTTTTGATTTCAAATAATAAGCTTTTGCCAAAATCTTCTCCCATCGCAAATACATTTTTCAATCTTTTTGTTTTGATCTTCCTACAAAAGTATAAACACCACCTTTACTTAATTCACAAACTTGTTAAAATTCAGGATCACGGCAAATTCCTGTACCAAAGTCTCTGAAATAATTCTTACTCCATTAAATCTCCTGCATTTTGTTTTACTTATGCTAACGTATTCGGCACTATCACTCTCTCTTTTATCTCTCTCTTAATTTTCGTCGATTCATTTTTGGAACTTTTACTAAAACTTCAACTTTTTTCCTCCCTCCCTCCTTTCCAATCAAGCTGTTAATCCAATAGCCGCGGACAAAGCGTTTTAATACATCAGACTCATCTGCTTTGGCAGGCGAAACCAAGTGACAAGCAGCCAGTAAAGAGACACAATCTACGGGATTATCATCTTCTTCGGCTTTATTATGTCCTTTTAATCTCACCAACAGCAGCAGAAATGATTAATGATGCATTGTCTTGCTGGATTAATGGGACCCTGATGTCCTATAGCGCCGCGTTTGGCAATTTCCTAAAGTTTGGTTTCGTAATTATTGGAGGGATCTAGGGAGTTCGATCAACAGCATGAGGAATTAGAGAAGAGCATATATATATATATATTATCTTTTTTTTTTTTTGTTTTTTGTTTCTATGTCCTATCAAAGGACACGTCTTTGTCATGCACAATGTCGCCTACCGACACGATCTGGGAAGGGGGGGGATGGAGAAAGGAGTTGTGGCTAAGAAGGGATAAGGGGCCAAAAAAAATATTGCGGAAGTTGTAAAACATCTTGTAACTAAATGAAGGGGAAATATATCGAATTAAATAGTAGCTAGGTGTTATGCCGATATATTGATTTAGGTAGAGGACGTGTTTCGTAAAGTAATTTATGGAAGAGATAAAAGCATTTTTTCCCCTGGAAAAAGCAGCTTACATCATGTATTTATGCGCTGCTAAATAACATTTAAAAATGTGTAGGTAATCGATGTGTACTTGGAAAATGTTATATAAAATAGGGAAAAAAAACGTTAGTAGTTTAAAACGTAAAAAATGAACTTTTTAAAATTAATAATAATAATAATAAAGAAAATACGTGGTAGGATAAAACAAACTAAGTAATTGCGAAATTTCTGCCTTGATACAGATATTTCTAGATTCATATACGTAAACATTAACCTTTGAAAGTCAGCGATAATAACTATGTCAGTCACGGGCCGTTGTCTATGGAAATGGTTAATCACTAGTTAGTTTTCTGATTTTTGTCGTGTGATAATGGAAAAGTTATTTTACAAATTGCGTAGCTTCCAAATGGTTGATGAGTAGCTTTAAGCTTTTTGTTGATTTATGTTTTCAAAGAATAATTCCAGAATTATTCGTAAATTGTGTAAAGGAAACTTCGATTTTAATTATAGATTTTTGGGTTTTATTGACTGTAGCTTTTTCACTTTAATGTCTTTAATAATGAATTTATACTCCTGAAAAATTTATATATTTGAGTATCACCTGCTTTTATATGAATATAACAGTAGAAGAATATGCTTGAATATTAGAGTAGAAGAAAAAATACATTAAACATTGGACAGAAAAATTTCAAGTATTTTCATGTTTGCGATTCCCTGCAAGTACCCGGGTTACTAAAAGGGTTATTAGATAATTTAACACTTTTTGCTGTAACACGGCTTCACAACTAAGTGTAGGAATGTCATGCGATTCTTTTAAAAAGAGCAAATGCAAAATAAATTAAGAAATACAAGTCTTTTTGTTTTAATGCTTCGAATGCTCTAGAAACGAACAGAAATGTAAAGTTGTTTTTATTCTACTAAAGGGTCATGCAATGGGGGGTCTAAATACTGCACTAGAAATAGAATTATTACTACAGGAAGAAAACTATTATCATCTGACATTTTTTATTATCATCTATCATTTTTTGTATTTGAGTATGCCTCCGATTAAAAAAAAGCAAATGTAAACATACAGTTTTTTAAACAAAAATGACAATACCACAAATCTTCAGCAGTTGGGCAGTGCCTTTTACGTAACATATTAGTAAATGAAAAACTCTCAAAAGTTTTCAAGCAATGCCGCCTCCGAAATTGAACAAACAGAAGAAAAAGTAATGGAAAGAGTACACACATGGTCTGTTTTCTTGATTCAGGTTCTATTTCCACCTTCCTGTATTTCTTACCGAAATTCTGCAAGTGTAAGCGCGAGAAAAAAAAAAGATCCCATTCTTTATATATATTTTCTCGGGAAAAAAAAATCTGCGTTTTTCACGGTCGGAGACGTTGTTAAGAAAACAATAACATCTCCCGTACCTGAGCCTTGTTGTTATTTCCTATACCTGCAGTCACAGGTAATCACACACATAGCAAAAGCAAAGAGAAGAGTACAAAGGAAAGGTGTTATATGTCAGGAAAGAATAGAAGGAAAAGAAAAAAGCAGGGACGCTCCCAAAAAATGGGAAAAGAAGAAAGCTACCAGTGGTGAAAGCTCCCGAAATATGGAGGGTTTGTCCTATTCTAAGCGAAAAAGTTCTATCTGAGGTTCTCCGAGTGAAAGAATACCCTCAGGGCTCCTGGAAAAGGTGAGAGGCAGGCAATAAATGTGGTGAGAGTATTTCTTTCATCTTTTTTCCTGAATTTTTCCTTTTTTTTGTAGTTGGAAAGCTTCGAGAGTGGTAGGGTTCCCGAGGCATAGGCACGTCTAGTGAATTATTCCTGATTGTAGACTTACGAATCTATTTCTGCAATCAGTTTGGACAAATCAGATTGTTGGTCCATTGCGGAATGCATTTGTCTGCTCACTTTTTGCCTCGAAGCCTTCTGATTTTTTCATGCAGGCTATATATATATATATATATACATTCTTCTCTTCTACTTCACCAGAGTTTTACACCTTGGTAATGGCAACTTATTTGGAAATCGGAACTTAACCTCTTAAATTATCTCCAAAAAGTTTTTGTCTAAATAAAAGTTGTGTTAGAGCAATTTTTTAGCATATATTTTTAAAATTCAAATGTTTAGAACAAACATTTTCAATTTTAAGTTTGAAGAAATTATACTTATTTGTAAAATTCAACGTTAAATTTTTAACATTTATAATAGCAGGCGTATTTATCAATTAACACCTTTGTAGAAAATGAAGTTAACTAGTTTAATATCTTTTTCTTTTGACTCTTTTTTTGTGTTTCATGCAATGGAACTTAACATGTGTCAAACTGCGTAAGCGACTTCTAATTCAATGAGACACTAAAAAATATTAGTCATACATCACGTAAGCTACAGGACGACTCAGCGGATAATTATGAAAACGAATCAAAATTTCTAAACAAATATGAAGAACACATTCTCTAAACTCATGACTGGATAACGAAACACATGCGTCACAGCTAGCGCCATCTATTAGAATTTTTTCAGAGCTTATCTCCTAAGGAGTATCAACAGGATGGCAACTTTCAGCGGGAAAACCTAGCTTCAATATATGATTTAAGCTTTTAAGTTTATAATTTACTTATCTCAAAAGATCCATGCAATGATCAATTACAGTGTCTATGTAATACCTTGGGACTTGCGAGCATTTTACTTACTTTTTTAAGGTTTTATATTTTAACAGTTTAACATTCACATTTCTATGCAGAACTTTAATATGTGAAAATATTTTTTTTTAAATAATCTTCTCAATAACTTGAGAATTTTAATTATTTGAACTGCTTTGTCACCACCAGCGTTTTAATAGTGTAGCTAATTACAAATTCAGTCCTCAATCCTTAACTCGTTTAATTTTTAATGTACAGCCCTGAGTTTTCATGTCTTGGATAAACGTGATTTATTAAATTGAGTGAGCAAACAATATTAGGAATAATAAAATATGCATTTTAAATTTAAAAGTAAAATTAAATATGTTGATAGCTAATATTTTTACAAATTACGCCATCCATTAAAGACTAAGTAAATAAAAAAATTGTTTTACTTTTGTAATTTAAAGTAAAATTATAAAGATGTTGATGGTTTGTAGTTTAAAAGAAATATAGGATCCATTAAACAAAACCAATCAAGGTAAGACGAAATAGTTTCATTAAGCTCGAAATAAATGGCTTTGACTTTAGTCCAAATACACCTGTAAATGATGTTACAACTTCATGATGTTTGTAAATAATTAATTTCACTTAAGAATTAAAAAAACTAAACAATTAACGTGTGTTAAGATTTATTTAATTAAATTTATTACATCGGAAATCTCAATTTTTAAAATAATAATTTATTTAAAAGATATACATATTTCAAAATATTCATTCGTGTAGATTATTGTTCATAAATAATGGCATTCTAAGTAACTTTGTTGTGACTAACCATTTAATATATTCCAAAACAAACAATTTAATTGTTAAAAGCAATAAATAGCCAGTCAATCAATCACATAATTAATTAATGTTTTTTTTAAACGGGCACACATTTTTTCTGCGCATTTTATGGTACTAAAACTTTAACTCACTAATTAAATTAACGTCTTTTTTAATTAAACGAACTACTTTTCTCGTTTTTTAACCCCCGAAAAAGACGGAAATCATCAACTAAATAAAGAAATTTAATTCATATCTTTAAAAGGTTAAAAAAATGGGGAAAGCAAAAAGGGAATAAAAAACAAAAAAGGGAAGATGAATAGTTACAAAATCCCGTTGTTTCCTGGATTTTTCCCAGCCTCTTTACAGATATCGTAATTCAATCAGAGCTGAAAAACTTTTCACTCTCTGAGTTTTTAAACTTAAAGTGGCTCCAGCGATAAGGAGACGCTAAGTAATAGTGCCGGCAACATAAAGAAATAAGGGGAAAAAAATTTAAAAAGGGAAAAAAAAATTAAATACAAGCCGTCAGAGATTATTTTCAGGGGGGAAAACTAACGAAGTAAAATAGAAAATGAGGGTAGGAGGGGTTCTGGAGAAGAATTGAGTATTAAAATTTCCTGTCGCTATTATTTTAGCTAAGTCCGGGAAAAACTAAGCGTTATTAAGAGGAAGGAGACAATTTAAGTAAGTTAGTACTTAAAGCTATTCCAGTTTAAACAGGTCTCAATGGAGTTTTAAGTTGGCTACCTGATGAAGACTTTTTTAAAGTCATTTAAAATCTGCAATATTTAAAAAAATACATATTTAGAATTGGTATGTATTTTTCAGTTGTATATTTGCCAATTTATTTATTTAGAGTATGACTCCTCATGATTTGGATGTATACTTATTTTTGAATTACACGAATTTACAGCATACACAATTTTTTAAAATCCACTACTTGTCTATAAAAAGATCACTTACTGTTATCCATAAAAAAGAGATGCAATTTTGAGTTTTAATCTCACAGCAAATTGTTTCAAAACTATGTGAATTCCTGCTTCTCAGAGAGCATTTAAATACAGTTGATAATTGCAAATTTCATTTGAGCTTCAGTTAAAGAATATATGTAAAAATAAAATCAAATTGCACCGACATATGTTATCTTAAGTTATTTAGATAACCTATGTCTGTGACTTCAATATTTTTTTATGGAGTACATAATTAGCAACATTACAATTATGTTTGTATCTTATATTTTTTAAGTGTTTTTAAGTCATGTCTCCCCTATTTTCAAATGAGTTTATGACTCTGATGACGGTGCATCTTCTACGTACAATATGTTAATACACAATGTTTTTTTGGGTATGAAAATTTTATTGAGTGTTATTTTACTGAATAAATTTCTTGCTTTAACAAAATGTTACCTAGGATCAACAAAATATCAGCAAACATTTTATACATTCAAGAAAAGAAAAGTGTTCGATTAAAATACAATCAGAATTCAACTTAAAATTTTGTTATTGAATTATTTTTGAATTCAACAGAATTGCCACTCCTTCATGTTTCGATCCATTCCAAGGGGAAAACGGAAAAATCTACATCAAAATGAAAATGACTAATTCATGTGCATTAAATTAAGGACTAACTATCATTGGAAAATCAAAATACAGTAAAATACTGCATCTATTTTTTATCACTGTTAGTATAAGGGAACAGCAGCAGCATTTCAGAATAATTATTTGATTAAATCCTCCCTTCTCCATATACCAGAATTAGTCGAAGGAAATTCCAAACTCAGCAGCGAAGGCCTGCAATCTAATGACCTCCTTCTGACACAACGTTGAAAAATCTTACTAACATAATTAAGAAAATTCTCAACCTCAGACACTCGACGGGTGAGCAAATTAAATAAAATTTTGATTAAAATTAACATCAGCGGCGACGATAATGTACATGCTGTCATCTTCAAAAGTGTTACTCCTTCATTTACCGCAGGAAAACCGACGACTGCAATCAAAAACCCGATACTAATTGGTTTGCCGATGTCAATATTGATCAGATTGCTTGCCGCCTTTCGTAATAAAGGCCCCGAATTTTTAGGCATCTTCCGCACTTTCAAATGTCACCCCTCACTCACCCAAAAGATTAAATAGTGCCAGCTATCTGATTATTGTTTAAGGGAGAGGCTGCTTATTTTGAAATATTTATAAGGCCGCATTTTTACTGTAGCTGTCCAGATTTTAAAATACTGTAAATTGTCACTGTAACTTTTACTAGAAGTAAAATATTCACATACGTATAACCGAACAGCACCATTTTAGTTCTCCTAGTTTCGATTGTTAATGCTTTGTATGTGTTCCTTTCTATGTTGCATGTTGGGAAACATGTTAACTGAAGAATGTAGAATCTTTGCTTGTCCAGAAACGTGTGCACATATTTTATTCTTATATATAGTTTTACGTAATATTTTTTTTAATTTATATTATTTAAACTGTGATATTTTTTTGATCTGAATAATAGTTGTTAATATGTGTTGCCTTATAACAAGAAGCAATTGATGTCTCGAACAATATTTAAAAATATATACAGAAGAAATACGAGAATATGCATTAGAAGTTTAAAAGCATAATTGCAATTTCCTTGAAACAGATTATTAAAGTTATAAATCAAAGTTTACGATCAGTATTCATTTTTTCATCTATGATACGAAATTTAATGTTCCTACTGACACTTAACAAAATGTTGCTCAATCAATCTCATGGTTTGATCTCAATTTACTTTATTTTATTTAATTTAGCAAGATTCGCTACCTACTGATTTTAGTTGGAACAAAGACCAAATTATGATCTTTACGTCCTATATTCATGATTAATCAACATTAAAAGGCAAAATATTGGGGGGGGGGGTTATAGACCAATCCTTGCGTTCCTATAAGATGCGACACCGATGACTGAAAGATTATTTATCTGCATGTGATACTTTTAATACCTTACTTCTCAAAACTTCACTCCGAAATTATAGTTTGTTTTTTACGGAATGAAACGGAATATTGTATTCATGCTCAGATAGAAAAGTCCTGATGCAATTTTTATCCAATTAACCTTTGTGAATTCAAACATTAGACATTAAACTCAGTACAGTAATTAACAATTAGCTCGGTTTGCTCGGTCAAATCAGATATTTTAAAAATATTTGTCATGAGCATTTTCAAAATTGACAAGCATGCATAAAACTTGGATTTTCACATTAATTGTCTTTTACGATATAATTATTGCACATTAACCTTAGTATGGAAATCTACAATAAGCTCGGCTTGCTCGGTCAAGCCTGATACATTTTTTAAAAAATTATCATGATCCTTTTTCAAAATGGGCACCATGCATAAATATGGATTTTTCACATTAATTGTCGTCTCCAACTTAACCAAAGACAAATTGTTCTATCCTCGCATTCCTGCCTCACTGGTTAACGAAGATTATGCCTGAGCTAAAAAAAAAAACTCAGTATTAATTTGTTTTCCAATACAAATATCGATCAAATTATCCACATGAGCAAACCCCAACTTTAATTCTGCTACTCTCCTCCACCCCCCCCCCATCTTCTTTATCCAAAGTGTCATTCTTAGATGTCGATATATTGAACATGGTATCCTTTCTGTTATAGATACCAAACCAAGTAATTCACAAAACTTAGACGGACTTTTAGTAGACAGGTGTTTATAATATAATATCATGTGTTCTTTGTGGGCGATCTCAGAGAGTGAATTAAATTAGCACTGTTGCTGTAGCATATCACTATTTTAGATTGATGCTAATAAGATTTAAAGATGGAAGTATTGGAAACAAAATCTGCAGTCAATAAGTGATGTTCGTCCTACATAAGAACGATATTTAAACGATATTTTGAAAGGAGAATTTTCTAGAACAGTTCATGCCTGTTATTCATGGGGTCTATTATTCTCGGTTCAGATAGCATGGTGTACGTCGCCGTCGTATTATTGTACGATATCATGTAGTGTAAATATGTGTCATTACATCAGTATGACACTTATTTACATCAATATTTACATCTAATTAACTAAATTTTTATGTGACAACATATATCTATTACGGATAATGAAATAACTGAAAAAAATATTTGATTTCACTTATGCTTCCTCATATAAATATGAATTAAAACTCTACTGATTAATATATTTGGTCTGTTTAATTATACTTTTATATTTTCAAGAAAATTCTTTTTTTTAATTATGCTCTTCAGAAATTAAGGGTGAGTAGCAAATGTCTTCAACAAATAAAATATTAAATTTCTTTCTGAAACTCATTTTAAATGAAACTTCAGTAAACCAAATTCCTATAAAATTAATAAAGCGATTTTAATGCACCCAAAATTAAACTCATCAAAATTCATTTATGCTATAATACGAAACATGAACTGTAATTATTTAAATGCAGATTCGATGTATCAGGAGGCATCAGAACTTGCATCATTTGCTTATTTATCGATCCTACACATGGATACAAATGGATACGAAACTTAAAATATACATATACCCCAGAATTAACTATTAATAAGTAACTGAATCTTAAAATGTTTCTCGGCTTTAGTGAGTAAATAAATTGCCTCATTTTCAATAAAATATTTAAGAACATGGGAATTCCTTTGTGGTTATTGTATTTCACTAAGATGCACTTTGACGCTTTAACTGCGCGGAACATAAAATTTAAAAGAAAACAAAATCACTATTACTCATAAATCTTTTACAAACTTCACCTTTATTAATAAAATGAATAGTTTGTGGCATTATCCTGAAGAAAACTATTAATAAAATATTTACTTAACAGAATGGAATAGTTATTTTGTTTTATGTATTTGTTTAAACAGTGAACGGGTGACTAGAAATAGTGCCATGAAAATACCAGAATTAAATGACGATTAAATATAGGTTTTCATGCGATTTTGTATTGAATAGGGATTTTACTTTCTTGTACTGTGTGACAATTTAATAAAAATTCTCTTGTTCATGTGATTTTTCGTGTTTTCTTAACTGAAATAGCTTACTTAGTAACAAAACTAAACGTACCTTACTTGAGTGAGAAGCAATTGCGTATTTTTTGGTATTTTGCATCAAAACCAGGCAAAGATGCTAAAATTATCTCCTAAAAGTGAGCATAATCACTTCAAAAAGTAATACTCTGCTAGAACATCAGTGTAAAAAACGTTTGCTCATCAAATTCAGTCCTTATGCATCACTCAAGGACGCTTCTTAATGTAGAAAATTAGATTTCTTCCGTTGATGTTATGTTACGATAGGTATGTTTGTGCCACGAAAACTAAGTTGCTGTGGTGGTTCTAGGTTAATTGACAGCTGGCTGTCGTCAAAAAAATGTTCTTTAGATCTGTGGCACGCGATGAACGTTTCGATCGTTCTCCATCTTGCTGGTAGTTAAGTCGAGCGATGACAACGGCTGCCCTTTTTTCAGCATTGAGAAAGGGTTGCGCCTCAAAGGGTTAAAAGGTAATTAGCACTTCCTGCTAACAGGGCCTTAATTTATGACGCTTTTGATCTATTATTACAAATCAGTTATGGTATACACTTGAATGTAAAAAAAAAAAAATTATATTCCTCCTAGCTTTAATAATTTTAAAAGCTATTCCAAGTCAATTTAGATGAGATGCATTACTCACAAGCCACCTCAAATCTCTTCAAAAATAAATAAATAAATAACAAATGAAACCAGTTCTATATCACATCATGGCATAAAAATAAATTAATGTATGTAAAGAAAAGGAGAAAAAACATATCAAAAATATATATCTCCAAATGCCAAAAGATAAGAATCCTTGAGTAAATAAGGAAAGAAACTGCTTTAAATTACGCTCCGATAAAGTGAATTGGCTGTATCCGAGGGAGGTAGGTGAGAGATAGAGGTGATCAGTCACTTTTTTTAAAAGTTGAGAAGATTACAGGACCAAAAAGCTACTAGTTCCTCGATTAAAAAATGAGTGTGGGGCTGATGGGCATGGATCTAGAAGGGTTTTTTTTTATATAAAAGAGCTGGTGATTTTTCCCCCCCTCGTGTGAAAGGTTCACCAAGCAAACTTTTAATATAGTTTTATCCTGACAAAAACAGGAATCTGATATATTTTTCTTGACACCTTTTGTTAGAGAAAAGGGGGACTGTCGTCATATCGCGTGTGTTTTAAAACATCAGACCAATTGAGCTATGTTGTGTGTCGATCGTGATTTTGTTTTAAATGATGGAGTAATTATCAAAGGCGTATGAATAACTTTCTGTGAGTTTGTAACATTATTAAAACGTTATCTTAACCTCTCTCACATACTGTTTTTAAAGTTCATTTGATGCAGTAAATCTGTTTTAATTTCTACTTTTAAGCAAGTTCAACGTTAGATATTAATCTTTAAATAAGTGAAATTATTTATTAGTTAATTATAATAAGCGGATGTTTTTATATGAAAAAGTGAAAAATTTTTAGTAAATCTGAAGTACATTCGATGTAAAAATACGCCTATCTTGACTAGTGAAAACGTTTATTGCAAACCAGTAGAACATAAAATGTTATTCAGTTATGATATAAAATCTGCTTTAAACGATATTCCGTTAAACTGAAACATAGTCAATTTATTTTTTACATATGTATTTAAATTCACTGGAATTCGTCATTCTTTTCTCAATATTAATATGGCTAAAATAATTGCATGTGCAGGTGTGTGTAATTTATATGTAGTTATAGCATTTCTATTATGTTATACATTCCTTATACATTATTAAGCTTGAATCTACACTGTAAGAAATACCCGTAAGTTCAGCTCAAGTGCTGTAGCTTTCGAATACAGCACTGCGTGTTCTAAATCCAATTACGAAACGACATAATGACGTTTATAGACCAATCACGAAGAATCTTGTACAACAAACTGACGCAGTCTTTACGTCACAACTTCTTGGTGTTACGTTTACCAACTCGTCTGTGCTGTAATCTAGGAAAATATTTCCTGCAGTGTATATTCGAAAAAAAGAAATAAACATGCATCATAAGCCATTACATTTTGGAATATCCGTTTCATATTATATAACTCTCATGTATTCCATAAAAAATGATTTCATGTTTTTATTCATAAAAAACTAAACAGCAACAAAACATTACTATGACGTCTTCACTTTATCTACAACATTTCTCTTCTGAAACTTCATTGTTTTGACAAAAAAAAAAAAAGATAAACCTCGGAAATCATAAATACATACAGCACACATACACAAAAATTGTCTTGTTACATCACCACCACCCACCCTCAACCTTCCGACCATTTCGTGATTACACCGCGTCTCGACAGTTGCAGTGTCACAGTTATTGACCGGCACTCAGGGTAACAACTTATCATGTTGGGATCACACGTGTTATGGAATTTGTATGATTTATGGGCCCAATAAATTGACAGATCTCGGCAAAGAATCAGAAAATTCCAGTAAGCGTAGTCACGTAACCAAGACATTTACTTTAAGAAGGGCAAGAATATTAAATAATGCCGTTTTTCCTCCCTCCCTCCACTCTTTCTCTTCCTATCCTTTATATTAATGCTAGAATGTATTTCGGGGCGAGGGTGTACGAAAACTTATATCTGGAAATGTCGTGTTAGGGTTTCATTTGACATCGCGAAGTTGATTCGGCCGGGAGATGTCCAAGATGTTGGTTTTTAATATTTGAGTAGTTTTTGGACGTGTTTACCCGTTGTAGGCTGTTGTTGGCCAAATCCGTCCAGGAGAGAGAGTGGAGCTTGTTGTATGTTTTTCTCTGTTTGCGATTAAGAAAAATATACATTTTTGAAGACAAAATAAATAAATAAATATAAGTTTGTAACTACTCATGTAGTTCCACTATACTGTTTTGTTAATTAAAATTCCTTCTAAAATAATTAATAATCAGTAATCCTGTAAATTCAGCGAATGTTTTTTTTTTCTTTTCTTTTCATTTCATTTCTTTTATTTCTTTGTAAATAACATCGAGGTTTTTCCTCCAAGTTGTTAAAACTAACCCATATCTTGGCTAAAGAATGCTGGGTAGTGGTCAGAGAATAATAATTGGGTGGCAATTTAATCGTAAACTTAAATAGAGTTGGCAGCCAGTTCTCTTTGAATCTGAATCTTTCTTATAACAATCTATACCACAGCTGTCTAAAATTTCTGGGGGAAAAAATGCGTTTCATAAAAAAATGAAATTTTATTACGTTGCATAATTTAAGATCTTTTATTGTGTTGTGAAACACATTACACATTTTTACAACTGCACACACGAAGTACAAAAATTAAAAAGAATGTAAATTCACATGATATTTAGGAAAAATACTTTTCTTATTTCTTTAAAACGTTTCTTCTGTTTTGTGCTAAGTTTTTCATTTTTACTTCCACTTAAAAATATTACATCTAGTTTTAAGATTAAGCAGTATTTAGTTCAATAAAATTGTAGCATTGTTTATAAGTTGAGTATTGGAACATAATGGAAGAAATAAGTGATTGCTATGGCTTTGAAGATGCGTTTAGAATTAGACATAATATTTAAATTTTAGATTGTCTTCATAATCTTCCAAGATGCTTCAGAGAACTTCACATACTCTTGGATTTTAAAGTTAGTCACTGATCAAACCCACTTTACAGAATAGTCAATTTACTGCGGAAATTTGTTCTAGTAAGCGGGATAGTCCATTATCCGGAATCACACTGAGTAATTATTGCGGTATGGTACATGGAAAATTTAATACGATAAGCGGGATATATTATTTTAATGGATATTAAGATCAGCGGGTTCGACTGTAAATAGTTTTATAAAACCTAGAACTGTATCTAGCATTAAATTTCATGGTGTGTATTTTTGGTTAAGCCACTGTTACAGAAATTTAGAGTATCATGTCTGAGAACCAGTTGAGAAAGAGAGGAAGCCCTCCTCTGATCGCGCTTGAAAATGTCTTCAATTATTGAGAATTTAATCTAATAGTTGGAGATAGATTGATGAAATTAGGCTGAACAATTTTTTGTCAGTTAGCCCTCAACATTGGTAGAACGTAACGGGAAGATAGATTGATCATACTATGCTGAACAAATTATTGCCATTTGTCCTCATCATTGGTAGAACGTAACGGAATTATAGATTGACGATACTAGGTTGAACACATTTTTGTCAGTTCGCCCTCATCATTGGTAGAACGTAACGGAAGGATAGATTGATGATACTATGCTGAACAATTTTTTGCCAGTTCGCCCTCATCATTGGAAGAACGTAACAGAAAAGACTCTCCTCTCTTCACCTGTGTTGCTTCCCAGAATAGGTCTTAGAAGGTTCCGCCAGAACCTGACAATTCCGCAAATGCAACGAAGTGTCTCAAAGAACCATTCAAAGACCCAAGCGAGTAAGCAACACTGGCCAAAGAAGGTGGGTCTTCTCCACTGTGTCTTTTTTCAAATATGAAAGCTAACAAGTTAAGAAGCAAGTTATGAAAGCTTGCCAAGATTAAAAATAAAATGGAAAAATTAAAAATTAAAAATGACCCATCTCAATTATATTCGTCCTACTTACTGTCGTCTTTCCCTTGAAACTTTTCCGGATCCGCCGCTACCGCTCTAAGTACTTGGCTTTACTCACTTTAAACTGCTTAGTACAAAATGTAATCAAATAACGCCTGCTTTCCATTGTTTTGCGACCAAATCCAGACTAGTCGCACCTCTTGCAATCACTTGCATATGCTAATACGGGGCTATGTCCGCATTATCCCTCTCCCCGAATGATTGCCCAAAGCTGTGCGGTAGGGCCGGGGAAGCCGTGTTATGAGGGGGATCTTATTCGTGCAATTAAGCTTCCCGAGTTCAGCAATTCCATTTCACAAGTTGTCCTAACGCCGCTAATTATCCAGGATTAGGCCGATCGGCATTTGCATAGTTTTCCCGGCACTTCCTTTGTAGCTGCCGATTGCTTTGGGGATGTAATCCCGATTCGATGTCGCAATATTCAAAGTAGACATTTTAAGATGAACGAGTACTCAAAATAGACTGAGGGACCGTCAAATTTCAGATCAAGTCTATTTGTGCGTGGATGGTGCTTCAATAGATTGCTCTTTGGCGTTGGTTGTTCAGTAGAAAATTAATAGTAGCATTTGTTTGGCATGTTACGGTTACGAAATATATCAGGTTGTAACGAAAGTTTTCCGCCATATCTGCCTGAAAAACTAACTTCTAATTCCTTAGATACCTGTTTTTGAACTTTCGGTACCAAACCTGTACCGTGTCACATGATACAACAATAGTACTTAAAGCTCTACTCATAATTTTTTGATATTCTGTAGCTCACTTTTTGCAACACAACTGGAAATAAATGATGGTTCTAATCCTCTAGAGTGATAGTTCCATTTGAGACACCTTGTTCTTAATGATAACTATATTTTTTAGAGATTTCACAACACAGTGTCATAAAGCAAGTCTCTTTCTTTCAAATGCCAAAAATCATTTGACAAAATATGAGCAAATACGCCAACGCGAACTGTGTGCTTCCGATGTTTGCGGAGGCGGGAAACTTTCGTTACAACCTAATACACATTGCCGAAATTCAGCAAATATATTTGTAGTTTAAAGCATAATGGAATAAAAATAAATGCAATCTATATTGAATTGAGCAAAGTGTGAGCGGTTTTCATATGTTGGGATAAAAACTAATTTTTATTTATTTATTTATTGTTTAATTTGCCAATTCGTGAAAATAGAACTTGAAACCAAAAAGAAATAACAGTTAAAAAAATATTTTTAAAGTTTCAAGAATTTTAGTCTGTAGTTTGACGAAAAAAGATTAAATGAAATTTTACTGAAAAGAGAACTTCTTAAAGAAAGGTTCTTAAAAAAGATTATGCATTTGCTCCTAGTTATAATGCTTTTGGCAACAACAAGTGAAGAGATTTCTGGATTGGTTTAAAAAAAATTAATATTTATATCCCTACCTCTAACCCTTCGATGATACCAAAACTCCTTGGTCTCAGTATAGTGCATATCAGAATCATCATAATCTTATTTGGTCTTTTTTGTATTCCATGGCAGTCAATAGGGTAATCTAGCCTACTATATCATCCCTCTAAACTTTGATTTTCACGATAATCCTAAACATGTCTATCTGAGTCATATCAAGCATTGTCTCCAATTAATATTAATTTATCAATAATATCCTCTTATTACGGTCTAGCATATGAATTAACAAGTTTTCACCAGTAAATCACAAGAAGCACGTTTGTACCATGGTGAACAATATGATCACTGCAGTGTCTCATACAGACAGGACAGTGATCACTATCCATTTCCATAACTATGCTTCTCAGCAGAATGTGATTAATGTTGAATGGTACCATGTTCTGTCCCAGAATTACCTGAAGACTGAACAACAATTAAACTTCACCAAGGAGAGGAATCTCTCCAGTACTCTTGTTGAGCAACTTTGTTTGTTGTAAAAGTTCAGAGAATTCGTTTGGTTGAGAAAATTTAAACCTGTCGTATTATTTTATTATATATTTATTTACGGTGCGCATTTCATTTAATCATTCATTTCTCAGAAGCACACTTCTCTGCTTCCAGTTTATCATTGATAATAGGCTATGTATCGAAATCAGGCAAAAGAGAAGCAGTTCATGTTTTGTGTTTATGATATAATCCTGAGATTATTTTCAGTTTTTTTATTTGTAAAAATGTTTTTTAATGTTATTTCAAAAGAAAAGGCTTTGAAAGTAACATGATTGAACTAAAGTTTTCTTTTTTTTTCCCCTCCGAGAGCGGGAATTTGCTCATCAAGCATTCTCTACCACGGCCCGAATCATTAACCATTTTATTATGGGGGCACTCTGTAGGCGGCTAACGTTAACCCCTAAGAAGGAACAAGCAAGTTAACACCCAATCTCAAGCCGTGAATCCAATCCGGACCTATGGTATGGTAAAAGGACTCTACAGCCATTACAATACCTGGGCGGCTAATAGAAATAAAGAAATGTTATCTATATTAAGTATTTTCTCGAATCAAATGTAAAACCATAAGAATAAGTAAAAATATGTGTCCTATTTCTTAACAAATAAGAAAATCGTTTAAAAAGAAACATTCAACAAAAAACTGGTGTGTAAAAGATTAATTAATTGAAACTTTGTAAAGTAATACTCATAAAAATGTACTTATGAAGATACTTGAAGATAAGTACATTTTTACGTGTATTATTTTACACATAAAAGCTTTTTTTAAGTTTTAATAACTAAATTTAAAATCTGTTACTTCATGTTTCAATATAACACTCTTCTTGTCAAATAAGCACTCCCTCCACCTCAAATTTTCAAGATTTTACCTTCAGCGTTCGAAAAATCCGTCGCCATAGTTACAGCACAAACGCTACGGGGTGCTAAACGTTGGGTAAATAATGCAAACAGGGGCTCCGGCACGAATTCCCTTATTTAATTTGATGTTCCCAGAAGTTGTCATTATCTGACTGAGCCTCGCGAAGCCCACTGAATACAAAGAGATTAAAACGGACCTTCCTGGATAAATAATTTCTGCAGGCGTCATTCTGGGAGAAAGACAATAAACTGGCCGTTGCAAATCTCTGGGACAGCGCAAATAGTTATAACCAACCCTGTTGCTGCTATCTTAAATTATCGAAATCGTCGTACTTGCGCGGAAACGATAATCGTTGTTTGAGGAACAATAATTAAAAAGGATTTACCGAGTGTCATGATTACGTTTGTGTAAAATGTGTTCGAATGTTTAGTCCTATGTGCACCGGAATCACAAATTCAGCAAATGCAATCGGCTGATGTATTTATTAAAGTTGTTTTGAAATTCTGTTCCCTTTCAAGTGTAATAAAGACATTCCTTCAAAGTTTCTCTTGATTTGTTGGTTTGCATCGAGCATTTGTTGTTAAAATTCCTTGTCATGTCAAAATTATTAAAATGTATCAGAAAACAAACAGATCACCTGTGCAATATAAAGAATTGCCCGAGGTCATGAAACTGTAAGATATCTCAATTTCGTATGACTCAATTCAAATACTTTTATACTTATTACGTTAAAAGTTAGATAAAAAATATCATAACAGAATTCCTTAATCAGTACATAAAAAAAGGAAGTGTGATTTTTTCTGACTGACGCTGGAATTATTCTACCAACCATTCCAGTTCTATAGGGCTCACGTTTGATATGGTAGTCCTCTACGACCCACCTATGAAAAATGTTTCGATTTGGAAGTTGTTTAATCTGTTTCAGATAGTCCAAGAATGCTATAAAGCGTTTTTCTAATGTGGTAAACTTTTACTTGATAATCGAATTCAAATATTTTGAAGAATGCTTGAATGTTCTAAGATGTCAAATATTTTCTAGAATGTCCTAGAAGTCTCTGAATCTTATATTTTACCACACATTTTTGCTTGCGTAATGTTTAAACTGCCATGTAAACATATCCTTATCACTTTGTTAAAACAATTTATCTATGGTTATACTTCATTTCAAAAGTAATTGTAAAATTAATACTCTAGTTTCTCACGATTTAGACTTGTGTATGTGTTTTGACACAACTCAAAGTTCTTTTTTTTTATTTTTCAAGTATCTGTAATCAGTAATTTATTTATTTTTTAAATTACAAGTTTGCATACAGAAAATATTTTACCCCCCCCCCCAAAAAAAAAATCTAAATTTTATTAAAAAATAAATAGGATGAGCTCGCACGCCGTATGATTTAAAGCAAAGTTTTTTCATGAAAATTTATCTTTAGTATAAAATTCAAAAATAATTTGAAAGCAATGCTTATTGCGGCTGAATATAAAATACAGTTTTACATTCACCGTAATCTTTGATTCAGAAAGGGAAGAGATACATCGTTGTTTTGTAGATCGTTGAAACTACGATAAAACATTTTTTTAAATGAAGTAAATTCTTGGCATACTTAAAAACATAATTCATGACATTTTGTTTTAATTGTTATTGAATTGAATGGGCATTCATCAATTAAGTTTTCATGAAAAATTGATTTATTCCCTACAGAATAGTGCTCCAAATTTTGTCCAAAACTTATTTGAATTAAATACAATTTATTGTTTTCCTTTCAAATTAAGGCACACTTTTTTTTTGCATGCTTATCAAATGCAAATAAAACCGTTCCCATAAAACTAAATCCTATGTCTTTCCCTTTTTCTCCCGTTTTTTAGGGATCTTTATTACAAAACTTCATTTTAATCCTGGAAATTTTCCCTTATCTAGATAAAGTGTTCCCTTGGTCTCCCCGAAATTCATTACCCTGGATGTGTGTTGGTTTACGGCGGGGTCCAAAAAACTAATTAGTGTTCACGGCTATTTCTTTCTGTCGCGTAACTTTCGCATTTTTATAAATTTTTAACGATACGGCCCGAGCTGAACACATTTGGAGGAAAAAGTTCCCCCTGCTTGAATTTTTTTTCTCTTAATTATATTTTAAAAATTCATTTGCTAGTGAATGTTACTTTGTTATTTTCTGAAAAATGCTAACGTGCATACATAAAGCGAGAGCTTTTTAAACTCTAAGTATCGATAGTAAATTTGGAAAAAGGAAAGGAAACCGTGGTGGGTGTAAATGAATTGATAAAACATAGCTGCACTTGTCCGCTGCCCATACAGTATTCCTATAATTCATAAACTTAGATAAAAAGAAATTAAAAAATAAATTGTATTACATTATGAAAATGAAAAAAAAATGGTAGGGAGATTTTTTTAGTTAAAAAAAATCAGTTGCTTATGTTTTTCAACCTTTAAAATTAAAACATATTTTGTGATACCTGTGTGTTTTAAACACTATAAACTGTAGGTTGTGAAAACTGGTGATTCTGGTGTGGTAAAAAAAATTAATTGAAATGGATTTTACGTCATAGCCGCTTGCAGAGTTAAAGCTTTGAGTTATGAATCTTAAAATTGTGATAAAGCATCCCTCAGGTATAAATTTCGTGCATAATTACAAATTTATGATATCGTATGTAATACAAATATACATATAAGAACGTCATTATTTTTAACAGAATATTGAAGCTAGAATGAATTTTAATTAAACTTTGTAAATCTTCAGGATATTTTCTCATTTGGGACTTTCTTCGACCGAAAAATGTTTGGACTTTGTAAATAACTCAATAGACGAATTTAATGATATACTGTGTAGAACAGCTATACAGTTAAGAACATGACTTTTCTTTATAGAATATTACAGCTAGAATGACTTTTTATATGTAAATTTTCAGGATATTTCCTCATTTCTGAGGTTTCTTTCGACCTAAAAATGTTTGGACTTTTTTAATAGTTCAAATAAATAGGCAAATTCATGATATGCTGTGTAGAACAACTCTACAGTTAAGAAGGTCATTATTCTTTATAGAATATTACAAGTAGAATAAATTTTTAAAAAAATATGTAAATGTTCTTCTTCAGAATATTTTCTTATTTCTAAGACTTTCTTCGACCAAAAAATATTTGGATTTTAAAAATAAATAAAATAAATTGAACATAGTACAGTTCGAACGTCTCGGATGGTACGTAAGGTCCACTGTTATCATGTTTATCTTCGTGATGCAAAATCAAGCTAATTATTCCTTATTCTTTATACTATACACTGAAAAATCGGCTACACAAACTAGTTTCTCAAAGAGTTTCAGTAAAAAAGAAATATACAACCCAAAGGCTTAATCTTTTTCCAGAGTATGGAGCTGCAGAAAATAGAGGAAACAGCCTAACGGAACAAACAAAGTAACGGCTAGATGTTTAACGTTAAGAAAAACCATTAAGCTACTGAACGCTGAGAAGTTAAATGCGCAGCCTTATCGTTTAAATCAACCGGTCATTGTATGGGAAGGTCATTTAGTCTTTGACCAGACCGCTTCATCAAGTTTCAAAGTCAATAGTGCCTTTATTGTTATTTTGTTTCTTATTTCTTATTGAGTTCTTGAGTAAAGAGGTGCGCTTTTATATATATCGATGTCCGTCGAAGAAATAAATAGCGTGTAATTTGTTGCAATCACTTTACGTAAGAAAGCGTAATAAAGGATTGCCCTTCTTAGAAATGTCTGAAATGTTTGATTTTTGAAGAAATAAGGATAAACAACTGTAGGTTTTGACGCCTCCTGAAAGTACATTGAGAGTATTGCTGAAAAAAATTGGCATTGTTAAAAACAAACATAAACAAGTTGTAGATTATTTAAGTTTAACCATGAAAGTTTCTTGTTAAGAAATTTGGATTTAACAAACAAAACTCCGTGTTAACAGGTAATCTTCTTGTGGGGATATATTAATCAGATATTTTAAATTTGGTTTATTTTATGATAAGTGCCAATATATAGACGTAATTTCAAGTTCAGTACATTAGTATTTTAAATTATTTCAATTATAAATAAATCTAAACACTTTAGGTAATAGATAAGTAAATAAATAAAATTAAAATTTCTTCTGTTTTTCTTATTTGGTCTCTTTTTCCCATTTCATGAATATTACTTAAACCTCTAACAATATTAAACATTTATAGCATTTGAACAATAATGTTTTTGAAAAAAAAATGTTATACATATTTATTTAGGTAATAAATGATAAATTAAATTAGAATTATTTTTTACATTATTTATTTGGCTGTTTCATGAAATTTTAACTAAATCTCTAATAATTTTAAACATCATCATAACGCCAGGAAAATGTTTCTGGAAACTTGTTATACATATTCATTTGTAAATTTTAATTGAAATTTTTTTCAGAAAACTCTAATTATGTGTATATTGCCACACAATAATATTAAAATAAATATATTTAACTCTTTAGAGCATAGAGGTATGAGAAACATTCCACATATTCCAGCTTTTTCTAAGTCATTTACTATTATAATTTGTCTGCCAATTTTTATTTAACCACTTTACCACTGTATCGGTAAGTACTAAAAAATGTAATGTTTTCATCTTCAATGCATTCTTTGTTTTCAAATATAAATAATTTTGTGTTGTGGATAAAGCAATGCTCTGTGTCTTAAAGAGTTAAACTGCGTAAAATCTAAATTAATTTTGAAATTTAAAAAACTTGCTGAATTTTTTTCGAATAAAAATATTTCTTTTATTTATTTACTTTTGCGTTAGAGACATATAAATTGACATTCATTTCAATTAACTTTATAAATTATTCATCTCACTAAACAAATTACCGTCTCAACACTCATAATATATCTAAATTCATATTCAATATTTAATATAAAAATATGTCTTACGTCCAATTCCTCTAATATAACATTAAACGAATCCATCTATTCACCATTAATGCCACACTTTATCGCTCAAGCATTTTTTAACACGACCTTTCCCAAAATAAAACCATTTGCCTCATCCTTTCATTTTTTTCCCCCTCGCTATAATCTTTTCGTAAGAAGTTATGTGCCAAAAAAGCGATAACCCTGCCAATGCTAGAATACCTTCATGAATCTCCTGCGCGGAGGCTATTTGTTCTCCACGTGAAACGATCCGGCATTCTCCGGATAACCGAGCTTCTCCCACCCCACCCACCCAAAACATATTCCGACCTGAAAGGATAGCTTTCCCCCTTTCCATGTCCTGAATATCAGGCAAAACATTTGGATGAGAAGCTCGCAATTGGGGTGCGCTCATGTGATACAGCTTTTCTGGTTATCTAACGTCTCGGGCTTTTTTCAATGGCTAATCGCTAAGCGACATGACGACTATGCTAGTTGTCGATAACCTCAGGAGGCAATGCTTTACTGTTTGGGCCAGTGGTGTTTTTTTTTTTTTTTTTTTTTTTTTTTTTTTTTTTTTTTACGAACTTTTTATGCTGTATCACTTCAGGCCAACGAGATAAAGTTACTTTCAAGATTATAATATTGTTCGGGCTTTTTCTTAAATCTTACTAAAGGTTTCTTTTAATGTTTATCAATTAATAACTGAAGATATATATATTCCATCAAATTACTGCAACGGTGGTTTTTTTATGATTCAGAAATATGAGTAAATTACTTTCAGTAGCTTGATTTTCTTTTATATAGAGTATTTACGATTGTAGAATACAGATTAATTTTAAAAGTTCAAAATATAGATGATGTTTAACACATCAATAGGCTTTGTAAAGTTTTTTTTTTACTTTTATACCGCAGTATTCCAGTTCAGTGAGGTAAAGTTATTTCAATATTGCAACTCTTTTTTTTTTCTTTTCAACCATAAACCCTTAATATGCATCTTAATATATATTTAAAAAATAACCGAAGAAATACCATACAAAAATATTCCAATAACAAAATTTTGTTTCTATGTTATACGTAAAAGAAATATCATCAGATAAATTTACATTTTTATTTTTTATCTTGTAAAATATTAAGTTTTATACTACTGAAATAATGTGACGATATGATATTAAACTCACAATAATACGACTTGAATGGTCTCTGTCTAATAATCGTATGGCCTATCACAGGATATGGCTTTTAAATAGGCTATTGTTTCAATGAACTTAGTTTATAGATATGGGATGTTATAATCAAAACAGTATTTTAATTAATTATTTTAAGAATCGCTCTTCGGATGGAAAACATGGATAGAAAGAAGTTTGTATAGATTCTGAAATTTTTCCTTACATATATTATACTTTTGTTTAAATTACATAAACTCCGATTGGAACTTATACGTTTACTATTGCAATAGCATAAATTTTAGCTCAGTTATTATATATTTTCTATTCCATGGTCTGTCATTTCAATAAAATTTTAACACTTTCTTATGTGATTATGTAAGAGGGTACTAACACAATAGTTATGAACCGATTATGCTGTAAGTTCCCTATTTATCTCGACACATCCCACCTCTCCTAGAAGTCTGCAAACTCATTTTTGAATCATATTGTATTAATTATATATATTTTGCATCAACGTTACACGTGCTTCCATTTCCAAAACTATACCATCACTTACGTCGGACGAACTTTCATAAAAAGAAAAACTGTCCCAGGAATAACGATATCCTCTTCTTACTTCAAAATCGGCATCAACTTACTCCGGATCAACGCAATGTTTATGCTTCCTTCCAGATTACATACCGAATGCGCAACTGTCCTAAAGCATTACACACACACACACACACACACACACACATACGCATAAACATTTAAAAGTATTATGAAACAACGCGAGTATTCCTTCTTATCTCTTCGCCAAGCACCGCAAAAAAAAAAAAGAAGAAATTGCACCACCACGGAAAAGATGATTTACTAAGTTCCGCTCGCCGCCCCCTAATGGCGCAAGTTATGCAAGCAAAGAAAACCCCCCTCCAATATATCTGGCCGTAATTCCCGCGCACAACCAACCAACCAACCAACCAACCCCCTCCCGTTTCTGTTTAACAAACCTGACACGTCCTCAAAATAATGGCACATTTGCGGTGGTATACGCTCCCTCGGTCCAATTCCCAGTTAAGTCTTGAAGCGGCAGTTTTGCCATTAACGCGTGGGCTGCTTCCAGAAAGCTGCTCACGTCTCCGACGCCTTTTTCTTTTTTTTTTTTTTTTAACTCTGCAGCCACCAGCGTCCAAGACCAAGTCATCCAGAGCATTTCAATTACTCCTCTAAATCCGGAGACCCCCTGCTGCCACCGCCACCAGAAAAACTTCCACGAGGCCAGCGAATTTTTTTTTTCTTCCCTCTCCTGCCCGGGATGGTCGGGGAAGAAAAAAAGTGGGAGAAAAGGGAGAGGAACCCAAAAAAATAAATAAAAAAGTATTCCGGAGAAAAATCAGATCGCACCCCCGACCCCCTTCCCTATCGTTCACTCATTTTCTCCTCCGAATCCAATCACGAACAAAGACAGGAAAAGAAAGAATGAAAGAATAGTTTTTAGCCAGACCCCCTTCCCCCTTTCTTTTTTCTTTTATTTCTTGCCTCGCTTGGAGGTGGTGTGGATTTTTGCTTCGGTCCATGCGACATGACATGTAAAAGAACACATAGAAAGTTTCTGGGGAAGATCTTGAAATGTTTTTTTGTTTTTTTTTTCAGGAAGGGGGGAAAGGGGCAATGAAAGTAGAAATATGATATTTGCTGAATTTCTTAAGATTGAAAAATCTGATTTGTTGCTAACATAAACGCCGTCGGATGGAAATGGGAATGGAATTCCCTATGCTTACTGCAATCTCGCGTTCTTCCCTTCCCAAGTCCGGAGACGGGAATTGTAGATGGGTTTTTTGCGGTTTTTAAGAATCGCCCTTCTTCAACTCAAGCGCATTTACAATGGACACGTTAATTCTGTTGGAAAAGCTGCCATCTCGAATCTGCCAGCTCTAAGCAGTACTGAGCAAACAAATCTTACATACTGACAAATTTCATTCTTGTCATCTTAGAAAACTAGTCGGGTTAGGTTACAGGAAGAGAACTCTATGCTAACAGCATTTCTTTTCAATTATTGTTAGCTAAATTTTAAGTCGAGGTGTTAAACTAATATAAGACAGTGTAGCTCTATGTAGCTCTTCAATGGTAGAGTTTGTGACCAGATGTGATCACCAGTATATGGACAGATAGTGCGTGAATCAGTACCTTTGTCTTGCCATCCATAATCTAGTGTGAAGGCATACTGCTTCAAGTACTCAAAATTTTCTGGCATGCACACAGTGATCTTTACAAGTCACGAGTTGAAACTTGAAAATTCTCAACCCATATTATACTTCCCTTGACTACTAGTCTTGCACTAACAGGCACTTCTTTAGATTAAACTAAAGAACACGAGAAATGTTTACAGCGATATGGTTATCTACGGATTCCTTATAAAAATATTATTTAAGCTGATTGTTGGGTTCTCTTTCACTGATTTCAACTGGAACTTCACCTAATCTATGAGAATCTTGATTCGTGCCCACTAAAATTGGTTCGATTAACTGTTGGGAGTTCCATTTGTTTTCTTAAACTGTCACATGAATGCTGTCTAGCCTGAACAAATTTCTTATACGAAAAGCATAATACTATTAGGTTCATCCATTCTGTTTCAATGATCGATAACACTAATGTTTACAAGATATAACCGTATACGAGTAACACAGTGAAAGAAAAATCTATCTACATGTGTATTTACAATATTGTCCGATATTTACAGTTTTCTTTTCAAGTCAACAAAATCGTTTAGATGTACTAAAATCACTTAAAATAAAAAATGGAGGGTGAGGAGATTTCACTAGGATTAAAAATTATATGATGTAGAGATTTATATCTATATTCCTTAAATTAAAATTAATTCCCGAATTATTATTTGTGACTCAAGAATAACAATATGAAAGTGAATATTCACGATACAATATTTTTAATAATTATTGCACAACTAGAATATTTATAGCACCTTTGAAAAAAGAATTAGTGTAAAACTTCAAATTCCTAGGCGTTGTTATGGAAAAAGAAATTATTTGCAGAGAATAAGTAGGAATATAATTCTCCGTCTTCCCGGTTAATTATCTTTGAAGCGAAAAACTAAGTTAGAATAGAAGCATAAAATCTAGAGAAAAAAAGAAAGTTCTTTATGCATGTATTTCACGCTGGTTAGTTTTATTTGCAGTTGGTCAGTTTGCACTTATGCGCAAAAAGTACATGACATCTTAATAATAATTTTCAGACTACATTGTTTAGCATGAAAAAATTTGCAAATTTCATGCAACGAGGCTCATATCACTGTTATTTTTCGGGCGTAAATGAAATAAGCTAATTATACATTTTCACTTTCTTTTTAGGAAAATGAACTTGTATATTGATTTATAAAGATACGTATTGTACTATATTTTATCTATGTGTATTTATTACAAAGTTCTTAATTAATTTTGACTCCTTAAATCCAAATTTTTCAGTGTTTTTATTTTTAAAAATGCCTTTGTAATTTTTTCTCCGCTAAAGGTAGTAAAATTTTTAATGTTCTGCTTCTTAATATTAATCCTCAAAATAACAAACAGCCGTTTTATTATTCTCCGATTTTTCTACTAATTAAGGGCGTATTTAAGGGAGGGGGCAGGAGTGTCTGGACCCTCACCTTTGTTGATCAACTTTTTGTTGATTTTTGTTAACAAAATGGTAATATTTAAGTCTTTTTGTAGAAAAATCTGCCTTTTTCATAGTTTGGTATACTTTCGAAAATTCTTAAAGTATACGTCCCTTCTATTTATTTATTTTTTTACAACGCTGTTCTATATTTTATGAGTTGTTGCAAAAATGTTTCCATTTAAAAAAATGCGAATTACGAGAGTATCTTGTTGAGATATAGAAGTAATGTTAGTTATTTCTATCAAGAAGTCATCCATTGATCACTTATGACTATAATGATGATCCCTCAAAGCAGTTAATCGCATCATTTTAAAACTCTGAGCATTTTTAATTTTTACGCTTGAAAAAGGGTAGACAGTTTTTACCATACAAACCTTACATGTTGTAATATTTTTTATGCATGTGCATTTACTACAAAATCTTTATTATTTTTACCACTAAACCCAGTTTTTACAGCGTTTTTACTGTTAAAAAGCTATCTTTCTAGAAGCTATTTTTTTTCCAAGTCAAAAGTGATGAAATTTTTGATGTGCCGGTTTTTAATTTTAATCTACAAAATAACAAATTACAACTGCACTTTTCTCTATTCATAGACTTATATAAATTTATAAAATTATTTCATAGCTTTTCTATAGCTCATGAATGCTGAATGAATGAATAAGCATGTTAATTTTATTTTTAAAACAGCGAAGTACAAGATTATCTTGATGATGTAATATCCCTCTTTAAGATGTCTTCGAGGTATTACATATGACTGCAAAGAATTAGCAGATAAATGCATCATCATTTCAAGACTCCAAACATTAAAAAAAAAAATCTGAATGCATCAATTTTATTCCTCAACATCCTTCATAATTTTGTCTATAAACGCCCAATAAATTCTCATTGAATTAATGAAACTTTGACACGGCATTTAAAATAAACTGCCGACAATTATATTTAGTCGAAATTTAATTACCCGTGATTAATATTTCCAAGCGTGCAAAAATTTCCATGAATAATAAACGTCGCGAAACTTTTTAAATTTATAAGTACTAACTGGAATATATTGCTAGGAGATGACTTAAACCAATACACAGCTCCTAAAAGATTACATCTGTTATCGCGGGATGTATGTTAGAACTAAAATTAACGGCACCAAAATCCCTTTAAAACCGCGGTGGACTTAACGATAGAGAGACGCAAAATGACGAATTTTTCAAGAGCTACAATTACAAGCCGATAAATATTTTGATGTATTTTGCAAACAGGCGGTAATCTCTTAAGCCGGGGAACTTAACGGAAAAATTCTTCTTCTTTTTCTTTTCAGCTCGACATATTGAGAATTTGCATATAAATGTCTCCGCCGCTTGCATATGCTTAACGCCACACCAGCTCGCATCTCTGCTCCCTCAATAGGATTTTCGTTCCTTAATTAAACGAAACGCCAAAAGTTGAATACAATTAGGTACTCCAGAAAATTCGCACCCCAGGGAGGAACGAAGTGCTAACCCCCCCCCCCTTCATTCGCCTTCCTTTTTTTTTTCGTTCCTTATTCTGTTCACTTCGACAAGAGTGGAATCAACCAATATCCATGGAAATGAATTTCGCAAAAGAAAAAAAAAAATCGCGCCAAATGACTTAATGTCTTTTTTATTATTGTCACTTTTTTTTAATTATATATTTGGAGTTTCTTTTACAAATATTTGTCAGTTGGGCTAATTCTCCTTTCTTTATTATGTAAGTGACGTGAAAAATATTTTAAATCGTACAAATTAGAATGTATTGAAAGCGATGAAAAAAGCATCTTCACGAGAAATCTCGCGGCATTTCTCATGCGGAGTTATAAGGGCATATGTTTTGTTTTTTTTCCCTTTTGTGCCTATAATGAGATTTAAAGCCTTCATGGATATCCCAGCCTTGCATTCTGAGAATAGGATTTTTCATTTTACTAAGCCAATTAGAAATTTAGCTTAAATATTTTTTTCAGCTTCCATTTAATATAATTCTCATGATGGGCTTTTCTGTGCCAACAAAAAAGCATACGTATTGCTCTTTTTCTACGTATTTTAAAAACAAGCATTAGAAAACTTGTTGATCTAATTTTTTTAATTCGTTGAATGCAGTTTTCATTAAAAAAATACAAATAAAAAGTTATCTATTGTCTTGGTGATTTCTTTTTCCTTGAAATAAAATACATGAACGCTGCTTAGTGTGAAATCTTGTAATTATTTGATTTCGGTTTTTCTCATCTACCTAAATATAATTCATATGCGATTAAATTATGGATAAATAAAATAAATTATTAATTTTTGAAATTATTGATTTTTTATGATAACATCTCATATACAAGTAGTAAAAAAATGCGAAAATGCAATTTAAAGGATTTATTTTCACTAATTTTTAATTAGCTACCGTTCATATTTTGATTACATCAGTGTGCCTTTAACATTTTTAGCTATTTCTTTTTACTGTACTCACATATTAAATATGAGTTTTAAGGATTATGCTTGATAAATAACATAAATTTTGCGTACATAAAGATTTATTTTTGTCGTAATTTTATTTAAAATATTATTAAAAAAAACTTTAGTGTTCTAAGAAAGGATCTAAGCGTGAATTGCGAAGTCTTTTAAATAGTAAAGATATTTATCTTACATTTACATTTACATCTACATTTACGGTGTGTTGAGGTGAGTGCTGCAACCACACGGGTCGGCTTTACCTCAAATAATCCGGACATAGTATTTAGCCTAAGACCGCCAACATTGCCTGTAAATCCGTTCTACCGCATGGTATGAGAGAACAACACAGATTGAATACTTTTTCCGTATTTTTTTATGCGAGATTCCAAATTGAATTTTTATTTTTACAATTTGTTCCTTTTTAGGTGTTTTCTTTTTTATCACTGAATATTCTTTTTAAAAAGTAAACCAATGTAAGTAAAATATCCTGTTTTCATTTCATTACTTAAGTATTTGTCTCCAAATATTGTTATATCACTGAAAATCGAGTAAAATTTTATAATATGACTTTTAGAAAGTTAACTTTATTTTTTTTATAAAATTAATCATAGAATCCCAAAACTATCATAAAAAAGTTCTTTATCACTTTTTTTATTATTTATTTATTTGGCATTTTCTAAATGGAAGATGCATGCTTTACTTATCTGGCATCAAATTTTAGTTTTTATATAATAAAAATAAGCAACTAAAAAGTAATATTTTGCTGATGATTTTAAATGCATATTTAAGAAATATAAATTTTGCATATAAAATCAATTATTTTAATTATCTTTGGAAATTATCTTGGACAAATTACAAGTAATTATAAAGAAGTAATTTAAACAAACACCATTAAATACAAAATATTTGGAGTAGATAGCATCGTTACTTCAAAATACTAAATTAGTAATAATAATAAATTTTGAGCATCTTACTAAAATTTATTAGTAAATATTTCATAAGTATGAACTTATTAAATTGATTATTTTTAATTATCTCGGAATATTTATTTTAAAAATTGCAAATAATTAAAAAGATAATAATTTAATTTTTTATCATTAAACACAAAGACCTTGATTAAATAATCTCATAATTATTCCAAATATTCAAATTAACTTTACTCATCCCTCACAAAGCACCTTTTTATACGTTAACTTAAGAATTAAGCATTTTAAATACATCTACGTATCAAATTTTTGAAATATTAAACGCCCAAAGTTATCTAATGTGCACTTATATTCAAAGACAGTTATATTAAACCATACCGTGAATCATATACTCAGTATTAACCATTCAAAAAGAGACATATGCATAATAAATGCATTAACTGTTATCTTAAGCATAACGATGGTCATAGTTTTTCTGAGCAGTAGCACCATCCTAATTGGTTGTCTAAATCGGTTTCGTCTACTTTGCCTGTAAATCCGTTCTACCGCATAATGCAAAAGCATGACAGCGCAGATTTAATAAAACTGAAGTATTTATTTATTTAATATTTATTTTTCAAATTATGTATTTGAAAAATTTTAAATGTCCTGCATGGGCTATGTACTTATGGGCTGTGTACGAAACGTTAGTATAAATTTTAATAGTTGTAGGTTTTTAAAAGTAGGCGTAAACGTAAGAAAAATCAGTATGTTGCATATGCCTAGTAAATGTTTTTATAAATTCAATTGATTTTATTAAATGATTTATTACTCATTAAAAAATAAATTTACTAATTTTAAGTACAATTTTACAGAAATCAATTTAATTTACATCACTTAAATTGGAAAAGCATCGAATAATGGTTGTTTCTGATAAATGAGGTAGAAATTAGTATTCGTGATTTTTGATTAAAAAAAAAACAGCTTAGGCCCATTTTAAGCCATGAAATAATTATGTCTGAAATAACATCTTATTTATAACCTATATCCTTTTAAACATGTGAAACGTTCTAAATTCTGTTAATCATTTCACTTAATTAGTATTACAAATTCTTTTATCTGATATCAAATACAGATTGCGATATTAGATTAAACACTGGAAAATAATAGGGGTTTAAAAATTTTGAGATTATTTCACTTCTAAAGAAACTAAATCCGTGCACTTTCAGAAAATAGTTGAACATTAAAATGTTTCCTTTTTTAAAATTCTGACTGTACTTATTTTTTTTTCCTTTTAATTCATGGTGAGCTAAAATATATCTTAAACTATGTAAAATATTTAAGTTATAAAATAATTTATACATTTATAAAAATTGAGATTTCGCTGAGGGTAGACGATTTATTAACAAAAAAGTAAATAACCGGGAAAAGGAAATTCTGCTGAATTCAATAAAATCTGGTTGGCGCTATTTCAAACGCATAATTTTGTTGATTTTTAACAAAATGTTTGTTAAATTAACAAAAGATTTCGTTGAATTAACTAAAATTTTCTTTAGTTAATTCAACAAAACATTTTTTCAGTGTCGTTTAACATACATCGATAATCCTTTTTAAAATCTAACTTTTCAAAAACAAGTACAATTCTCCCGTTTGTTAGAATGAATTATTTCAATTACAACTTCTGTAAAGATTCATTAAGCATTTTCTCTATCATTTCTCATTTCGTAATGAAAGTAGTTTTAGTCAAGACGTTATGTATTCATATAAAACTTATAAGCTACTCTATTATGCATGCATGTTTTAAAGTTTTAATTTATGCGGACGGCGCTTATGATTAATTTATCTCTCGTTTAGGTCATTGGCACCGGTTTTCCAAAGACAGTCATGAGGAAACCGGCCACTGGTGAGTTATTCATACTTCATACTAAGTTTTAGATTTATTTGAAACTTGTGGATGATAAATGCTTTTTATGTCATAGTGTAGGGACAAGAAAATTTTCATGATTATTTCTGAATTAATGAGATCGAGATAGTAAAATAAAATTGTTTAATTTTTCAGCAAGAATTACGTTATTAAAAGTGGATTTCATAGCAATGCTTATTGTAAATGTGATTGCGTTAAATTCTATAAATTAAAGCAATTACTCACACATCCGCACATGCATGTATTATGATGCATGATAAATTAAGTTTATTGAAAACTTGATAGTATTGTAAAACTAAAATTTAAACTAAACTGTTTGGTTGAAGTAATTTTTAATATAATAATTTCATTTGTGGTTTCTGTTTAGCATAAGCTCATTGCACTAAATTCTCCTCATTAAAATTTTCAGTGATCTTTCAATGTACTCAAGTACAATCTTTTAATATGCTTTACAATTTTCTAAAATTTATTCTTTTTTGTTCATTTCACGTATTTAAACGCATGAAACAGCCTAAAAACTACTACATTTCAATTACTTTTTTCTGCCAGTCAAAAAGAAACAGCAGTTTTTATCAAACTGTTGTTGCACTTTAAAAAAATATACCGGATTTCCAAAAATTATTTTTAATGTATGAAAGCGACATGCAAATCTCTTAACATTTTCAAAGATATTTTTCTTAGGAAAAATCATTGATATTTCGTTGAATTATTACTGGAAATTTATTTATCACTGCTGACTCTTGAAAAATCTTTAAATTCAGATAGAAAAAATTTCCATCCACAAAGGTTAAATTATTAAAATATTAGTAAGTATTTATTCACATTTTTGTATGTAGCTTTGTCTTGTATTTGTATAGAATCAACATACATTTTTAACTCGTGAAATGTAACAATTTTATATTATCAAGTCAATCGGAATAACAAAAATTATAACCATGACCAGTATCATACACGGTGAAAAAAATATATTTTAAAGATTTTTTGGCAGGCTAATAATAGAACAAATATTTTTTTCCATCTGAAACATCCACAACGCATTTTTAAAAATTGTAGCTGATTATTTACTTAGTGTACTACGATTCTATAGATTACAGGAAGTACAAGATTTTTTTCTGGTTTATATTTACGAAACAATGCAGGAAAACATTCAATTTTTGATCAAGCTATTTAAATTTTAAACCTCGAAACAAAAGCCTTTATGCAAATAGTATTGGATTATAATTTGAAATCTTCATTGAAGTGGCAAGTCTTATTTCACGTGAATTTCTGATTCAATGCATGTCTTGAAAATATAAACAAAAAATGCTTAGGTGCTTAGTTTCAGTTGAACGAAAATAACCAAACAGCGCTTGTGTCTTATCGTTTGGCACCGCGCCGAGGTAAAAGACTCTTATTTGTGAAATTATTTTTGCTGCGGTATGTGGCTTATTTATTACAATAGTTAGTGTCATGGAAGAATCCAAACATAATGAAGGGCCTGGTTTATAATGCAAATAAATGAGGGTAATGCGTAAAATATTGTGCTTTATGACACATATTTTGCTGTTGTTTTCGATAGCATATTAATCAATTTCGCCCTTTCATTTCGACAAGCTCGGGCGCGATTAAGGGAAAATAAATTTTTAATATTAAAATGGTTAAGAGGTTTGATGAGGTATACAGGGTGCTTTAGAAGTTGCTGGAAGAGCGGGGTTTATCAAGATGGAACAGATTTACGCTGCATTTGCTGGATCATAAATATGGCGTTTCGTACGCCATTAAGAACGATGTAAAAAAATTTAACAAGAATAAATAAGTGCCGTTACAACCAAATAAGATGAATAACAAATAACAGTTGCAGATTTAAATGTTTTAAACGTTTGATGAGTGGTACAGGGTGTTTTAGAAGTTGCTGGAAGAGTGGGGTTTACCAAGATGGCACAGATTTACGCAGCAGTTGCTGGATCACAAATATGGCGTTTCGTACGCCATTTAAGAAATATATAAAATAATTAAAAAGAATAAAATAAGTGCCATTAAAGCCAAATAAAATGAATAACTAAATAAATTAATGAAACTATATGTGCTTTCAAGCGGTACCCCCTCCCCCAACTGTAGTTAACCATTTCCCTACCCATTGTATGTAGGAAAGAAAAAGTAATTATGTTTTCTCTTATTTTATTACACATTTGAAAATGTATTAAATTACTAAAAAAGAGATTGAAATTTGTAGATATTAGTCTACAAAATCAAAGCTGAAGAGTTCAATTTCCTCAAGATTTCTCAAATGTAAACTGATTTGAGATTAAAAAATATGAAAATGTACAATTATGTGAATTAAAAAGTGTACTTAAAAAAATAATAATTTGTCAACTTCCACAAAATTTGCAATTCAAAATAGTATGATAGGATTATTGTAGCAGTATGTTGGGAATTTAATTTCTGTATGATTTTACAGAACATTATTAGGTCTTAAGTAAGGTATTTTTTAACTCGTTTACAGCATGAATCTAAAATAGTTCCCAAAGAGTTTACAACAATATTTAATTTCAATTTTAAGTAAGGTATTTTTTTTACCTCGTTTAAATCATGAAATTAAAACAGTTTCCAAAGAGTTTACAACGATACAGAATTTCAAATTTTAAGTAAATTTTATTTATTTGTATATTTGTATTTTTTAACCTTGTTCAAAGCATGTAATTAAAGAAGTTCCCTAAGAGTTTAAAGCGATATGAATTTCAATTGTAATCGGGGTATAAACACCACATTCAGTTATTAGCTTTACTTCTACACGTACAATGAAGGCTTTTTCCTGTGGGCATTAAGCTTATGAAGACTGCTTAAAGCTAATTAAACATTCTATTTTTATTTTTTCCTGTGCGTGTTTTCAGAATTCAATGAACATAAATATCCACCTGTTCACCTTAAATACTGAAATCTCGAGCTGCTTCGTAATTATCAGATTTGATCTTCCTTTTCGTTTTTGATGGTACATCGCTAATCAGCATTAAGCAATATCCTAAATTTGGCGCCCTCTTGGCGATGATTGTAACTGGCAAATATCCCAAACGCAGTAACCCCCCCAAACCACTTCACCCGAGGAGCACTAACTGGAGAATTGCAGTTTAGGGATTTGGCGAAAATAGGGTGTGCAGAACGTGAACATCGCAAGAACGCTGCGAGATCATTTAATTTCTCACAACGTTTTCGCTAAAGAATGATTGAGGTAGGAGTGGGGGGGGGGGTTAGGGGTTACAGTTTCTTTTTCCTCACTTATTTGAAAAATGATGGAGGCTTCTTGTTTTATTGTATTTCCTCCTTTTTTCAAGGGATGGCTTGTCAGTGACTAGCTGCCCAGGGAAATAAAAATTGGATAAAATAGGCGAAGGGGGTGCCTATTTTTATGTCTCATTCTTTTTATCTCGTTGGGAAGATTTTCGTTCCGTGGATGAGAATCCGGCGTAGTATGTTTTTCTAAAATCCTCATAAGCAGTTTCGAAGTTTGGTCAGTGCATTTTATTTTACTGCTGCCTCCAAGGAGTTGAATTTGAGCTGGAAAATAAATCTAGCTTTGTTTACGTGGGCATTTGTTATCTGAGGATCATTTAAAAGAGGAGAAAGAAGTGTGCTTTTTCCCTTTCTGGGGAAATTATACAGCATAGTTTTTGCATTAAGGCATAGGTTTTGCATTTTTGCATTATTCTACCTGAAGAGCGACCATCGTCACATGATTTTTGGACAGCTTTAAAAACAAACTAATTATGTTAAACACTAAAAAAAATGAATACACCGGTCAACAAAAAAACTTTTTTTTTGAGGGGGGGGTTCTGTTCTCATGTTTAGATTCTGATTTTGGACATTGAACAACACTTAAATTTTCATTTTTAGTTCTTAAAGTTTGCTTTTGTCTGATTTACGTCGATAAGTATACTTTAATTTATTTCATAAACGGAAGATGGCAGCACTTTGATTAACCCGAAAGTAAACTGTTTTATTATTTGTAACTCTGTAGTATTGCTTGTTGTATTATTTGTAGTATTACTTGTAATATTATTATTTGTTTGTATTATTATTTGCTCATACGAACATAACAGAAATACTAAAAATATTCCCTTTTAGACATTCATTTCTTATTATTTTACATTTATATGTTTTTGTTTATCACAAATCTTAAATAAAAAAAAGACTTTTATATCCAGCAAAAAATTTTCTGAACATAAATTAAAGTGGAATTATGAAATAATATAAAACTCAGTGATTTTTGCCAAAATAATTGAAAAATTGCTTCAATTTCTACAAAAGCAAACTTTCCTTAAAATAAATATTTTCCTTAGTTTTGGTGTAGGAGAAACTAAAATTTAACATGTAGAAGTCAGACTCAAAAATCGTGTTGACCGGTGTAAAGCTTCTTCACCCAATGCACTATGTACTATTACTAACAGGAAAGCTGTATGTGAAACTTTATGAAAAAATTCATAAACACAGAAAGCGTCTTTCAAAACTAGGCCGAGGACTTACCCTTTTAGGGAAATATTCCAAAAAATTTCTACGTTTAGCATTTTCCCTGAGGGTTCCGTAACTCAAACATAGTTAATTTTTATTGTTTGGTCATGTGTTAAGAGATTATTATATGTATAAGTATTCTGAATTTCACGGTAGCAGTAAATTGGGAAATGCAATGAATTTAGGGACGCATTCATATATAATTAGTAGACATATTAATTTCGGCTGTTTAAGGTTGTTCTTTTTGGACTTGATGAACTTATGAAAAAAGTAATGCAAATGTAAATGCAAAGTTCATTTTTTGTAAAGGTTTACAGAACAACTTATGATGAGGCATTCCAAATTTTTTCCTAGTGTTTAGCGCAATTAAATTATTTTATGTCTCATAAAATAAAAAATCCCTAATCTGTTCAAAAGTTGCATGATGTCCAAAAAGAACAACATTAAACAGCCGAAAGCAATATGTATACTAATTATGTAGGAATGCATCGCTAAATTCAATGTATTTCCCAAATTACTGCTACCGTGAAATTCAGAATACTCATACAGATAATACTCTCTTAACACATGACCAAACAATAAAAATAAACTGTATTTGTCTTATACATAGTAAAATTGTAAAATGCAGTTGCACACGATTTAAATGATTTATTTGAAATAGTTGTAAAGTTTATGTAAAAGTTGATAACTCAAAAATTCTATTTCAATATATTTTTTCAGAGATTTTAAAAACTACCATACATAAAATTAACATTATCATTCATTACGCAACATTATAAACTCAAAAAAGATATTTCTTAAAAATTTTAATTGTTTTGTGAATATGTAAAATCAGCTGATAATCTATAGGATATTTTTGTTTTCAGCTGCTTCAGTTTAAATAGTGAAGCTGTCCCTTGTGCTGTGCATTCTATTTTGTATTCTATATTCAAGCGAACATGCGTGGTAAAAATCAGCAATGAAAATATTTATCTTACTCTTAAAATTAGGGGGCACACAAACGTTTTACCAATAAAAAAATTTGAAATATATTTTTCGTATAAGACAAATGTATAAATGCTCATTCATCTGTTAGATTAATCATTTGCTAATTACTCCTTATCCATCGCATTGAGATTTAAAAGCCATGAGACAATTTAAAACGTTATTATTTTTAATAATTATTTACTCTCAAGCAAATTTAAGTGTTTACGTTACCCTACAATACGACTGTTCAGTTAATACTAATTTAGATTCAAATATACCTAAGGATGGGAATAAAATTGATTTTCCCTAATGAGACAAAATTTCCTGGAGGATGAAGTAATTATTTAATCAGATTAATAATTAGTATATGGCATAACTCAATCGCCAGCTGAATAAGTTAATTAGTTTTCATAATAATTAACTCAAAGCGGATAATCAATTAACATATTTTTTCATGTCCACTGCCATTGTTTTGTTCTAAATACACAAAGGCTTCCTTTAATAATTACTAAAGAATTTTTATGCCCAGGAAAAGATTATCTTACACATGAATACGTTTTTTATTGTTCCTAGATTGCTGAAGAGCCACTAACAGACATTTTTGGAAAATTCCTCAAATATTTGTTGGTTTCTTTTTTTCTATACTAGGGGTTGTTTATGGTTGCAGTTCAAGCAAAAGAGGCAAATAATTCAAATGCTGATGTTATGGCGTTTTAATATAATAAATATGGTTATTGGAACTTCCGGTTTTGTGGTCAGAAAAGAATGTTGGTTACGTCCGCGAAATAGTTTAATGATGCATTGTGTATCGTAATTAAGTTGCTACTAATCTTTCGAACCTGGCCAGATCAGGTTTTTGATTGGCAAATTATCCAGACTGAGGCAAAGTCATGAGAGACGAAAGCCACCTGGTAATCAGATTACACTGAATGATTTTGAGATAAACAGACTCTAAATTTTGGATATTCTGATAACTGCAGTGTCTAAGAATAAAAATTATTTTCACAGAAGTTAACTGATAATTTTGTTAATAAGTTTCTTATACATTACAGGAACCATTTGTTATGATGAACTAGTTTACGAGAGAATTGGTTTTTTAAAAGATAAAAGAAAATAATATATGCAAATTTTATTGAATTTTTGAATACTCTACGGATTGTTTTTTTAAATCATAACTGATACAGAAGCTAACATGGATTTTAGCAATGCTAGATATGAAATGCAGATGGTGCTGTAAACCAGTTGTTTATTAAGTGTTCTTTCATTGGATTTCTTAAATGTAACAAATTAGTCCATAACATAGAACAATGCTTCTCATTTACCTGTTCATGGACCAATAAGTTTCACACTAACTAAAAACACAATTTCATATATTATTAAAATTAATTAAAAACTATGAAATTACATGCATACTGTACTTGCTAAATGTCTTCTTTACGTGTGTTGTTTTACAAAGTTTTTGAATAAAGTTGCGTTTCAGTATTTTTTGTAGTTTTTTAATTGCAAAAAAAATTCATTTAATAAATAAAATAATATCTATATACAGTTTTTTTCTACTTTTGACTTAAGCTGGCCCACGAAATACTTTTGCCTATCTTCGCTGTCAGCGAATGCAAAAATTTGGGAAATTCTGATATGGAAAAACTATGCGCAACATTTTGACCAATTTAAATGAAAGAAAATGAATAAAAAATAACCAATACTGCATTTGCAATTAACATAAGAAAAGAAACAGTCGTAAATAACCCCCACTTCTTTGGAACTATAATCTCAGTTACCAGCTTCAAAGGTTAGATTACAGACTTTCAATGGCTCTGAATTCAGAATAGATTTAACTTTAAATTAGATTAAAGTACAGTCGCAAATTTAATCTGTTGTAAAATGTCCGCAAAGATCTTTTTAGAATTTAAGACGGTGGAGGGAGGAGGGAAAAAAAACTGACTCTTCTTCCCTTGTTAATTCGAAATCTTTCTTCCTTTTTAGCCGGATTCCACTCCAATGAAAAACTTCAATTTTTCCTTCTTTTTTTTCTTCTTATCCCTCTTCAAAGAACTAAAGCGCGAAAGAGAGAGAGAAAGAAGCTTTACCTGTCTAAAATCCCTTTAAAAATAAAAAAAGGGAGAAAGGCTCCGACATAGACAGTACGAGAAATAACACAGGGAAAAAAAGAGGGATTTTTTTTTTCTTGTGCTCGCAGAGAAATCCGATACAGAAGGCTGTTTTGTCCGACCTGGTGTAAAATTAATGGATCTAAATAAAGCTGGGCTCTTCATTTTACGATCAGCTGTACTATAGGGCGGGGAGGGTGCTTTTCTATTTCTCTCTTTTCCAACATGGGGTTTTACTGAGAAAAAGCAAACAGATTCCTCCTTTGCAATCTACGGGAATTTTTTTCTCCCCTATACACTTTTAGACAAAGCTCGTTCAGAAAAAGGAGTTTTTCCCCGGGCACAGCACACACTCCTTTTTTCATCTCTATCCCGTGTGTGTGTTGCAGTGGGTGGGAGGAGGTTGGCTATTTGCGTTTCTCAAGGCGTTCCGTTTATCTCTTTTCTACACATCCACTTTCCGGGGATATCATGCATGTTGGGATGTTAAGTGTTTTTATGTATGCGTCACTTTTGATGGAGTCCTCCCCTACCCCGGTGCTTACTGTATCGAAATTAAATAAACAGCACTGCGATTTTTTTCCCCGACTACTGCTGGATGGAAGTGTGTGTGTACAGCGGGATATGCAAACAAGTTTAGGGTTTCGGATGGGAAGTTCTGGGATGTTTCGAAGTCACAGCTCGTCGGTTTTGCTCAAAAATTAAACTTATTTTGATAGGAAAATATTAAAATAATGTATTTGAAAGGTGAAAATATGAGATTTCTTGCTGATGATTTATTTAAGTAAGTGTAAGTGTGTTGCCAATTTAACAACATTTTTTTATTTACGTTTTTATTAAATTTTATTAATGGGAAACTATGAATTGTATACCCTAAAACCAAATCTCCGTTTTTCTTATTGAATAATTGGAATTAATTGATTCTAAATTATAAAATTCACATAAAAGTCGTTAAATAATTCAATGCACTCCTTCATATTTTGAGAAACCTTACACAGTTTTCCAGTTAGATATTCCACTTTTTTGTATCCTATTGATATTAGTATCAGAAGTGCATCTAAAAAGTAAAATTAGAAATGAGAAAAAGCATCTTTGATTATTTTACGTATTTAGGAAATGCTAAATTTATAAAAGATTAAATATCTCAAGTAGATAAAATAAATACAAAATGAAATTATGTTGCGTATGTAAATTTTCAGACAGTGTACCTACGGATCACATTTTAAACATCTATTAATAAATGAAAAGTAAAATTCGTATAATTACTAGTACAAACTGAACTATAGACTCAATAATGCAAAATTTTCTCATTTGATGTGATTATAAGCATAAACAGCTTTAAATAAAGTTATATATTTACATTGAAAAGCTTTTTATATACCTAAAATTTTCTCTAATATTCAGAACCAAATTCTAAGTTATGTTCATTTACATATTTTATTTATTTATTTTCTTCCATGAAACTTGAAAATAATATGCAATAGTAACATGCGATACAACAGTAAACGATACAAGAGTATACATTACAATACCGCCTAGAATGAATGACAGAAAAGCATTTTACTAGCTATCAAAATATAAAAAACTAACAAACATATCAATATATGGGATAAAAATTTATTTGAATTTTATCATACACGTTAACATGCTAGTTTTTACAATATGAAACCTAAGGTAGAAAGAACACTTGCTATAAATCTAGAAAGTAGATTTACAGCAATTTAAAATGAACATAAAATTCTTTCGATTCAGCTTCATTTCTATATATCTTATATTCCCTGAACAGGTAGGGGTGCATCTGTTTCAGGGATTAAGGGACAAAGCACAATTATTTATAGAGAATTTACTTCCCTAAGTTTCGTTTTCAGACAATTCCCATTAATTTTAAGATTTAACCTGTTTCCCTGCGTAAGAACGAATCAAATGATTCACTAAAAAATTAACTGTTTGAAGAATACCTAGCTATTTGGTGTTAAATATTGTTCTTCATGGTATGTTGTTTTATTATGTTTTAATGATTTTTAAATGTATGTTAGATAATGTAAGCAATTAGATTTGTGTAAAGAAATATATATGGACATTTGCACTGCATCTGAGTAAATTTTTTCTTTTTGTATCAAAAATATTTTAATTTTAGCATGATAATACTTCAAATTTTATTAAAAAATGTAAGTATATTATATTTATATGTTAGTATTATATATTAGTGTTAATTTATATGATAGTACGAAGTATATACTTAGCTTGAGCATTTAAATAATTAAAGTTTTGTTCTGTTTCCTTCGCAGACATACATTTTTGTATATTTGAATACTTTAGTAAATTAAGAGATATTTTCGTCTTTTAATCAAATTGTGAATAATACTTATTTAATTTTCGCATTAAAAATGTAAATTATTCTTGGCAAATGAAATTTAAATTATTGTTTTTAGGAAGCATTTTCACTTTTACCTTTTTTGTGTAGGTTTACTTTTATGAATCCGTAATTAAATTAAGACATTAAATCGAAATTCACAGATAGCGCAGCAGAGTAAATAAAACATCGGTCTTTGAAAACTATTGCAGTAACTTCTACATTTCGTAAAGTATTGAATTTTTAAAATGGAAAGAAAATATTTTATGACTTAACTCTCATGCAGTATAATCACAAAAATGTTTAAAGATCTTCATTTTTCAGAAAACATTTCACTGTCATATTTATTAACTATGTAAATAACTTAAATTAGCTTTTACAGTGAAATAACGAAATATTATGGGCTAAGAAACATAAATTTCGAATTTCCTTCAAGATAGTATGTCAATATTTATGTACTCACTGTCAAGATGCCAAGCGATATACTAAATTGCCCGTGTGCATAGCTCACTGTTATAGATTTAAGTTTTTAAATCTTGTAATACTTTTTATTAATATTAGCTTTCTAATTTTTAGCACACTTATCGATACGAAAAGATGTGAACATTATACTTTAAATGCACTATATTGTGTACTACCCTATATACGTGCAAAGTGTATCAGATCAATAGATTTGCAAACTATTTATTGATATTTTTAAAAGTATACTTGGCATACAATGGGCAAACAATAAATTATCAAATTGCATTTTATCAGCTATTATTCACAATTGATAATTTATTGAGTGCAAAAGCAGTTTTCGGATAATACGTTCATAATTTATGAAATCAAGCTTGAATATTTGACCATTACTTCACGACATTATCATGCATAAGCGCAATACTTTGATTCTCACAAAAGCTCATCATAATGGTGAGCCTCTCCAAATTGTGTGACTACGAGCTAAATGCCTGCGTATACAAACAAACCCGCTTAATAGAATATTGGTTTAAGAAATAGCCCGTTTATTGTAATAAATTTCTAATCTACAAAACCGCAATAATTAATCAACGTGATCCACGGGTAGGGGTTATTAGTATAAATGTTCTTGGCAAATTGGTTATTCTACTAATGGGTTCCACTATACAATGAAATACGAACACAAAAACACTTACCATGAAAAATCGGTTAACAGGAAAGGATGTATAGATCTGGATAGTACACTATGCAATTCAATACGAATCTTTTAGCACGAAATTCTTTTAACGCGAAAAAATATTTCGGACCCCTCAGTTTCGTTTTAAGCAATTTTTTCTGTATGCGTTATTCAGTTTTACGTTTTAACTTCTCGTCTCCCGACATCCTCCCATCTTCCTCAACAACCATACAAATATTGAGGAGTGAAAGAGGGGGGGGGGGGTCATTTACTTTCTGCTTCTAATCAACGAATTTCGAGAAGGGAACGGAAAAAACAAAAAAGAATGCTTATGGAGTGCACTGTATATTGTTGCGGCGAAAATTAATGGTTTAAAAAAAAAAATCACCTCCCTGCATCTGCTTATTCCACTGAACAATTTTTCAGCGGGTTATTCGCTAGATTAAGACATAGGATGATGCTGCAAAAGTGATTGATCTGCAAATAAAGCTCTCGAACTGAAAGAATTCTTTTCAATGCTTGATTAACAATGCATAATAGGTGATGCCATACTGGATATTTTGACAAGTGAGCAAAATTTTCCTAAAAGTAGATAAATATCAGGTTGGGCGAATCGCTTATACAACTTTTTCCCTTGTAAATTTTTTGGATAAAAGATAAATATTCATAACAGAAATATTAACTTTTGCAATAAAATTTAGCTAAATAAAAATATTAGAGTTTCAATATCGCAAAACACGTCACTTTGTGAAACTTATTCTATCCAAATAAATAAAAGTATCTGTTGCATATAAAACGTTTTTGAATTAAATAAAAAAAATATTTACATCACTGGCAGCCATTTTTCTCTTTGGATTCGTCAAGTTATACGATCTTGTTTTGTTCAGCTCGGATGATGAAGTTTCACTATATCTATTGAAAAGAATTTTAAGATTATATAAATATCTTATTTTATTTCTGCTAGAACACATTTTTATATAAAAAGCTTTCTATGCCTGCTCCTACCGAAATTATCTGATTGCAAAGAGTTTTTACTTTCTAGACAAAGTGTTTGCGTAAATTTTTAAACATTAGGAAAAATTAGCGAAGCTTCCCAAACTACTTGCAACAGCTACCCCATCAAAACTCTAAATTTTAATTTACATTTGAGTTTGTGTTGTATAATTCAAATCACTATTTTTTAATCTGTTTTCGTACATAATTGAATAAGATAACATAAATATAATTTCTTAAATATGCACGAACTTCTTATATTTGTAAAAAAAAAACAAAGCTTAAAATTTCGATGAATTAAATTGATATTAAAAATTTATTTTTTATAATACTTAGCGTGAAATTTAATTTCAAAATTGTTTTTCAATTCACCTGTCTACGATAATTCTATCTACATATTAAATTTAAATTAAGGATGAAGTCATTTTATTTTAATGTATTAGATCATTGTAATACATATTAGCAAAACATTTTGTTTGTTCACAGTGCATTCATAACTAACACTTTATTTTTTATGCAAATCTTCACAAACGAAAATCCAGTGCACAATAGATATAATTTGCATGAAGAATGCAATTAAATCCCCTTTTACGAATATTAAATAATTCAACAAAAGAAGACTTCTTTCTAATTGGCTCTCTTTTGATCATAATTTAATACAATTATGCAAAGCGCTGCGGTATCGCTTACATTGTCAGCTGAGAAGGGAAAGAAAAAGGAGCTTCAGAGGCTGAGAGTTAATCCTTTTATTCTGGTGAAGAATGCGTTTCAACAGCGCAAACCCAATATCCTTTCCATTTGAATGTCGAAAAATCACCTGCATCGAAGGCAACAAATAAAAGCCTAATCCTCCAGATACTTCGAGCAAATAAACGGGGAAAAAAGGTGTAAATAACACTGCAGGAAACAACAATACACCAACCGTACACGTGCCGTTTTAATTGGTACCTTGCCGAGTTTCGCACTTCAAGCGACAAAGATGTCTTTTAATTCCCATGAAAATCTGTTCTTCAGGGGGGTACCGCGAATCCAAATATTGCATTCCTCCCCCATCGCATCTCATGTCGATGTGCGCATAATCCCGACAAACTGCAACTAAATTGCTTGGAGACGCAAAAATGGCTTGTGTTGTTCAGGGAAGGAGGAGCTGCTGCTGTTGAGCTCGCTGAAAACTGCTTTTCAACAGCTTACGCTGGATAATTTAATTTTGGGCGGGAAATCCCGGAGAAAGAGGGATTTTCGAATCCTTCCGATCGTTGAGATTCAATTGGAGGTTGTTAATCTCTGGAATTAAAATCTGCTTTCGGAGTGTGCCGCAAATCAAATTACGATCGCAACGAGTCCGCAAGTGCGGAACCACCTGGTGAGTGTCGAGGATTTGCTCGATATTCGATTCCGATTGTTTGTTTTTGCCGAAGGAATTTTATTTCTTCTACTAATAATATTCTTTTCTTCGTCCAATATAAAACGGCTGTGGTGCAGCCTTTTGTTTACAAAAGCGGAGACAGACCTTTTGTTAGGGGGGTATTGAGATTTCATTTGCATATGAAGTGGAAGCTTGGCTTCGCCTCTTCTAATGCTGACGGAGAGATGCTTTATTGATATTGTATTCATGGGCAGTTGGCGCCTTGACTGCGAACACGTGTTGCACCGCGCCTTTTGTCTCCTATTTGTTTTTCATTACTTTGCCTTTAAAAGAGGTGTTGGAAAATATTCTCCTTTTTGTACTTGCATAATGATGTGGTCTCTATCTTATTACACATTTCATCAATAGAATACTTCAGGGGGATTATATTGGATTTGATTTTTACAATCTCTTAGCCTTTTTTATCAATTTTTATTTGGCTTCAGAGAGAAATAGAATCATGGATTTTCAGAGGCCTACTGAGATTGCCTTTATATCTATTATCGTCAAACATCTTTGAAACATGATTTGATGGTTGATAAAATTGAATTATCATTTGTGAAACAAAATCAGTCTTCTTCTTAGTGTTATATTAAATATTCAGCATGAAAATAATAAAAGGAATTAAAATGGCTTAAATCTTTTCAATGGAATAGAATTGTGACAAACATGTTTCAAATACCACGTTTTAGCACTTTTATTAGACTTTAATAACAGAAGTAGTCTTAATCTGCTTCATAACTTACTAGTATAAAAAGCTTATAATTTTATTTACAATATTTTGTACACGTGTACTAAATTTATAGTTAAAATCTTAATTGACTCAAAATTTTTAACAATTCTGTTTTACACAACAGTATTCATCGATACAGTCCGACTTTGGTGCTTATGTATTAAATTTAGTTTTATATAATTTTATAATACTTTAGATTGGATTAGTTATACAAACTTAAAAAAAGAACTAATTCTCTCCGAAAAAACTAAACTGGCTCCAAAAGAATCGGATTTTAAATTCTTCGAATTTAACTTAGTTCCTTTGGAGCAAATTTACTTCTTTTTAAGCATGTATTACATATTTAGTTATACTCTCTTACGTATATAAATCATTTCTTTTGGAAGATATGGTGTGTTTCTAAATTCAGTTTTTTTTAATTAATGTTCTACGATGTAAATAATCAAATGTAGTCGTTTGTGGTGCGTTAATTGGTTAATTACAACGCGAGGTACGAAATTTTAAAATTCGATCTAGAGTTTTCATATTTCTCTCCAAATGTACCATATAACACCAAGATTAATTCAGTTTTGGGAACTTATTTCTTGGCGGTAAATTTGGCAACATTTTGCTAAGAGTTTTCAAGATTGGCAATATTTGACTCAAATTTCAGTGATGCATATAGCCGTTGTCATTTTCGGACCATTATGAGATAGGATTTATATTGCAGAAGTAATGGTACTTACGTATTACCCCGGCGGTTATTCCAGCCAAACTATTTTTGCATCAAATGTGCTGGCAAATTGTTGTCAATCGTATTCCGAACCATTAATAATTTCATGTGTCCGGCATTTATCTTTGCGAAAAATCGCTCGTCTTGACGGACCGCCGGTATAATACCGAAGTAATTTTAAACCCGCATACACACCTTTTGTAAGTATAATAAAATTTTGATCGAAGAATTCAAAATTATTAAACTGGCGGGTTCTGTTTATCATCGCAGCAATTCTAATTGGCATTTTCGTCGCCAAATCAATGCATAAAATTTGTAAATAGACCATCATTTAAGGTACACCAAATTCTCATTTTCACATGTTACAGGCAACCCTTTCAAAATTTCCGTATTCAAAAGTAATGTTAATGAAAACAATCTCCAATAAACGAGCTTGTTTCCAGCTCAGAGAAGCAATCAATACTTCGAAAATTTAAGCGCGCATAACACGCTTTGAAGCGAAATTCATCTCAGATCTCAGCCGAGCATCCTCCATTCCGCTGATAATACGTTTTTGTAGAAAAAAAAATTAAAAATAAATTAATAAATGCGACAAAATTTTCAAAAGGGACAGTTTTCAAACCAATATTTACGTTCCACCGCTCCCCAATAATGGAGTTCTTTAAAACACCTCCAGTTTTAATTCGATCTTCTCCGATCAGCTTAATCAAATATCGGTCGACGGGAATGTGTCCTTTCAGAGCCCGCTGATTGAATTAAGCCGGGGATAAAACCGCAAGCGGAAAATAACCCCGGCTCCCGCCCGGATGGAACGGGGGAAAAGATCTTCCCTGTTTCCCTGCTGCAACAAGGTAAGAGTAAATGGAGCCTTTAAAAGGCAAACAATTGATTAGCGATAAGTGCAAACAGGAGAAGGATTTTAAGTTCCGAGTGAGTGAGAAAAGACCGTAAGAAGCGAGCGCGTGCAGGTGGAGTTGCATGTTTTATTTGCACAGAAACGGCATGAGTTCCGGAATATACATGGTGTTTCCAAAGAGTTCTGGCAAACTTTGAAGGGAGGTAGGGCCAGGAATGGACTGGCCAGGTCACGCTGTCGGCGATTTCCGAGGTCCCCGGCACAAGGGGTCCCATTGAGGCCTCCCAAAATAGATATACTACTTTATAATTAGAGTGATTTGATATTTTTCCCCATTTTTCCTACGTCTTTACGCAGTGGCGCAGCGGTGGACCCCAGTAACCTGGGGCTAGAGGGGGGCCCTCGAAGAGTCAGAGCACCCAAAAGCACTCAAATAGTTAAGTGTACTTTTCAAGCACGTAAGCCTAATTTTCAACTATCGCGTATTCTAATATTCTATTCCCTCTAAATTCCTCAGTAAGGGGCCCCTTTTCAATATATACCCGAGGGCCCCCCAAAGGAACCAGTCTGGGCCTGGGTAGGGCCATGGCCATAGCCAGAAAAAAATTTCAGGGGTGGGATATGGAAAGCTAAAACTTTGCGGCCTCTCATCTGGAATTGGCTCAAAATTTGGACACCACTCATAGGGGACAATGTTGGTCTGCCTACTCGGCGTCACCATAATAAAATGACCAACACCCGCGGTCCTCCTAGGGGGTCCTACAAGGAAGCCGTTCACCTGACCATTAGAAAAAAGTAATGATTTGTTCTTTTGAAGAAACGGTATTTCAAAGCTCTAATAAGGGGTACATATTTTACTTACCAAAGACTTCAGACAAACAAACATTGGTTAATTTTGGGGAAACAAATCACATCTGGATTGTACAAATTCTTTAAAATGCAAACGGATGATTGGGTATAAGTGTAGATGCGGAGACGATGAGCAAAAAGTTTAAAACCTCTGTGTGAAAAAAAATGTTCACAGATGAAAACACCTCACTGAACACGTTTTGTAAAGTAACCCCATAAACAGAAACCGAGTATTCTAGCTCAGAAAAAAAAATGATTTTGCTAACAAAAAGTAACACTTGTACATTTTTTCTAGTTCTTTATAAAAGATAATAATCTATAATTTTCTTTGCTTAAAGAGTTACTATTTGTTATCCCTCAGAATATGGTGCGTCTCTCTGGATATAAAAAAATACTTATTCTTTTACTTAGAAAGTGTACAGTTTTTGTCACGTAAGAAAAAAGATACTTCTGTCTGACGATATTTCTTCTTATTTACAGATAAATTTTGAAGCAAGTTCCTTGCATGCAGCTTGTTTGATAAACTAGACATATTATTAGAATGTTAATCCCACATTTTAAAACTGAATATATATATATATACGTAATTATACGTAATGAAAGGAATTAAACGTGAATAATATTTCAGATTCCGTTTATTAGCATACTGAAATGTTAATTATTATGTAAGAAAAATAACTGTTGTAAAAAGAATTATACAGCCTAAAATATTTGTTCAATGTACAAAATTCCAAATTAAAGATGGAAATGAACGAGATATTTTCTAAAAATAAATCTATTTTGTACCATAATAAATACCTATTTAAAGAATTTACAACTATCAATGATTAAATTAGCATAATGCCTTTTAATCGGGGAAAGATTCGAAAATAAATGAAAAGGTATAACTATGGTCCACAATGCTTACTTATACATTCATTTATCCTACACTTCTAAATTAATGCATTTTAAAGTCAGTTAGCACAATAGAGACATATACATTTTATTAAAATGCGTTAGTATTTACCTGTAACTACTATATTCTTAACATTGGTTCCATCAGTTCTATGAAAACGTACGGCTTTGTTCTTCAAACAATTGTATTTTAAAACATAGTAATAATTATCGAGCATATGCATTTCTATCGCACCCACCTTATCTTGACATCACGAACGGTTACAGCCGTAACCATAATGTCAATGTAATGGAGAATTCGCTATGCGCTACATGATGTGAGATGGGTCACAGCACCACCTGGTAGTAAACAAATGAGTATAAATATTCATAGTAGCTGACAATGAAAATAAAGGTAGCTAGTTTTCTTTTTTATTTATTTCTGTGAATTTACTTTTGTATACTTTTCCTGACAAAAACTTACTGAATATTTCAAATAAATTATCTAGAATATTGCGAATTTAGCACTATTGTGCATAGTTTAATTTTCGCACTAAATCTTTTTAGTTGATATTTTTCGTACCAGTTCTTTTTATGTCACCAGGTAGCACTGTAAGCGATCTCATCATGTAGCTCAAAGTACATATCGAAAGTATCTGGAATCTAATCGTACGACAACAGCTATTGTTATTCTCAAATTAAGATAAAATGGCTGGGATTTAGTGTGTATCATGTATTTATGCATGTATAGTACTTGTTGATTGGAAAAAATTGGATAACAAGAACACAGAAAAATGTGGTAAAGCATGTAATCACTAAGCAAATAAAAGAAATTCTTCCACTGCTTTATTAAATAAATCGAATTAAATTAAGACTGAATGATCGACCACAACAAATACTAACATGTAATTTAAAAAGAAAAGATTTAGCTAAAGTATCTGATAAAAAAAAGCATAAAGCCGTGTTACATTTTTTTCTCATGACATTTTTTTGCGTTTCAGAGAAATTTTCGTGATAAACATCTCTTTTAATTCTGGGTTACACTTTCTTCCACTATTTAACCTTTCAATATTTTTTTGTATCGCTTCTCATCATCTAATGTTTAATTACTGTGTGAAAATTACGAATACCATCGCAACACTTTCAACCAAAGGAAAAAGTTTTGCTACTTTTTCTAATTAAAAGCTCGTTTAGTCTCACTTGTTGTAGTAATTTACTTTTTCTCCGTGCAGGAACATTAAAAAACGGTTATCATTTTTATATTTGTGTGAGTTATACTGATTATAAGATTATTTCAAAACAAGGAATATTTTTCTTTATAAAGTTTCTTTATAAATAGGTGTTACCTGTTATTTGTTTACAGACTACTAGCTGTTATGTGTACATAAAATATTGTGAATTGTTAATATAACAAATAAACCACTTTTTTTTTCTTGCATAGTGACGTTAATACATCATTTTAAAACTCGACAGTATTCTACCAATTTACTATATCTTATATTAATGCAATAAAGAAAAATGATTATTAATTAGAAAAATTATATATTTTTTTCGATCGAATAATGTTATTATTTAATAGCAGTAATAACGACAGTCATGTTCATACCGTTTTAAATATTTAGCTGTAATACACATTCGTTGAAATAGCTTATATCAAAGATGTATATTTATCAACTATTCACGATTTAGAGGAACTACAGTCGATCCCGTTTAATGGAATAGCCAATTTGCCGTGAAAATGTATTCTAATAAGCGGTGTATTCCGTTATCCGAGGTCGCCTTGAACATTTATTGCACTGAGCGGGATATTCTTTTAACCAATATTCCATTAAGCGGACTCCATTGTACATTATTTTCCTAAAAGTAATTAGTAAGAGGCTTAATACAGTCTTTAACTTACTACAATTTTGATAATAGAATAATGAGAGCACAAAAAATGATTAAAAAATATAAATTTACGGTTTTCAAAAAAGACTGAATTCTGCAGCAACTAGTCTCAAAGATACGAAAATCTAAACCTAAAAACAAAGCCAGAGATTCTCACTCTTTCTTCATTTCGTACACTTCTAGCTGTTTGAATTTGCTTCCCGGTGCGTCTACTTGTTTAAACTGCACGAACAAGCACTGTGTCTCATTCGCCAAACAATACTCTCACACTTTTCAGGGTCCGCTGTATGCACTAAATGGAATTTGATTTAAACAAAACAAAACAAAATGACGAGAAAGAAAGAAGACGTAGTGAAGTCAAGCCCGACTGCCGGTGTCTCTATCTTCTCATTTTATTTTGAATTTTTGACCGTTTATGTTTATTTTCTTCTGATTTATTCAGAACAACCAATATTATTTAAATTTTATTTTCAGTTTGCCGATGGAGCAACGAAAAGGACTGCACGAATTTTATTTATTTATTTTTATTTTATTTTTCTCTTTTCAGTTTCAACCCACAATTTGCGTGTAGAATGGTGTGTAGGGAGAGGGGGCGGGGTATGGGTATAGCAAGGAAGGGAAGAGTTTATATTACCTCAAAATGTGGATTTTTTTTTTCCCTCAATGCAAGAAAATCTTTTCTTTTCTTTTTTGAAGAGTACGTTTTCCTGTCCGCGATATAAATAGTATGTTAATACGCTGTTTTCTTATGCAGCCACAGATGGGTATTTTGAAAGTTCTTAACTTTTTATAAATGTAAAAGTCAGATAACTAGCTTTTGTGGAATGCATACCTCATCACAGACTTACTTCAGTGAGCAAATCGACAAACTTGCATGATTTTGCTGTTTAAATATTCCTGCACCATATTTTCCTGAATGAAAAAGTGTTAATGGGTATTTTAAGTGATCTTTTTTTCCATTCAAACATATGATTGCATATTTCATGTTTTTTCAAGCAGTTTTAATTTAAATTGTTATATGATTAAATATAATCTATGGGACTTTAAATAAGGAATTATTTTTTGTCGATTTAAAATTCTTGCTAACGTGATAACTGAATTCCCCATTTTTGCGCTATCGCAACGATGGTTTAAACTTTTATACTACCATTTAAAAAAAACTGTATAAAATTATAAAATGTTTTTGGATTTATTTATTCTTTTGTAATAGATCAGGAAAGTAAAAGTGAATAATCCTTTGTAGAATTTAGAAAAAAGCAATGACTAACAAAACTCAATCGAAAATAAAATTTATGTCTTTAATTCCCCTTGAGAAATGCTCGCTTTAAAGATTAGTAATACACAGATTTTTCCAAAGATACACATATACACCAAAGATACTGATACAAAGATAATCATTTTTCAAATAGTTTTAAGAAAACTATTTAACAAATAAAGTATAAAATATCAAATCGAAAATTATTTGATGCATTTCAATCAAATGTACTTAATATTTATTCTGTTAGTTAGAACATGTTTTCTTTTTAATATTACAACGTACAATTTATACTCTCCTTGATTGTGGAAGAAATTTATTAAATACGTAAGTCACTGATTTTTCTATTGAATATTAATGTTTTTCATAGAATTTCTGCTAATTCAGCTGTCCAGAAACGTTGCAATTTTATTATTTCAACTATCTCATCATATTTTACAGAAATATGTCTTCTACTTATTTTTACTGAATATGTAATAAAACAAATTAATTATAATTTAATACATAAATTATAATTGTGAAGTTATCTATTTAAATTACAGGAAAAACTAAACAAATTAATATTTGACCAAAATATATGACAGTAACTTTTTGTTATTGATACATTAAAAGAATGCATAAACAACTAAAATTATTTTAATGTGTTCTTCGACATTCAAAACATTTTGCATTACATTTTTAATGCACTAATTTAATTACACTATGTTTACTGGATTTTGTATGTTTGCCAAAAGCATAATATTTTAATAGCAGATATATTCTGCATTTAAATTTGTCTAAATTCGCTTTTTTTCAAAAATATCCATTCTTTTTTCAGTTATTAAAAGAAAAATCCAAGGATGCATAATTTATGAGAGTGGGCTTTTATGTTCTGGAACAGCTGTTAATGACTAAAATAACAGTTCTTAGATTTTAAGGGATTTGCTGTCAAAGAAAAATTTAAAAATTGTGATTTAAAATCTAAAATTGTTTTCTTACTGATTCATTTAAAGTAATGATAGGATAATCATGCATAAATTAGTTCGTAAAAATACGGAATCAGAAAGTTATTTTGGACCATTGTTTTGACAAAAACACTCAACAGAAACTATTGTTTAAAATATAAAATAAATTAAACTTTGTAAAAAACACTCATAGAAATGTAAACAGTAAGAGTGAGAACATTCTGCTCTCACTCTGCTATACACATGCATAAACTGACGAAAAGTACATTTTATAAGCGTCTTTATTAAGTTTTATTTATCTCACATGTGATGGGCTTTGTTTCTGCTGCAAATTAATGAAAACTTATGACTTACAGTACCAAAAAAACCTAATTTTTCACTAAAACAACTTTTCAAAATTTTAAAATGAATTAAAACATCGTACAAATGTGGAAAACGCCTAAATCTAATGTTTTAACCAGTGGTGATAATGTGATCAGGTTTACATTCTTCTAATTTTCCTGAAATTGGGAAAAATCATCTTTTCAGCCTTATCACTTAAACCTTTTACCACTAAGGATTACCAAAGTGTTCAGGAAGTCATTAAAAAGTGATAATCCAAATTACTGTCTTAAATGTCACAGACAAAAAGAAATTAGCTTTTCACGTTAGGGAATACTTAACTTTTGGGGTCGCGTACACACTTTTAATGTCGGCACACACTTATAACGTCGCTGTTTTTTGTTTGTTTGTTTGTTTTTTATAAAATAGTACTATTAATTAATAAATCTAAAAAAAAGTAATTCTTCATATATATTTATTTATTTGCTTATTTCAAAATTATACACTTGATTTAAGAAAACGAGTTTCTTAATTTGTGTAAGGGGTGCACTAGAAAAACAATGAACTAAACTAAAAGTTAACACAACGCAATCTTTTATGTAGTTTTTGTTATTTTCATTTAGTGTACTGTATGAATTTCGCACTGCGTCATTTTACACATTTTATTGTACATGTTTTCAACGATTAATACTTATTCAACGCATTAATTGTCGCAGCCTTCTTTTAGAAATATTCGGATACATATGTTATTAAATTTGAAAAGGAGCTTTTAAATTTAATTTCCCATGTTTAATGGGCCGTAGTTTCTATTATAAGTCAATTTTAGTCTTTGGCGTTATAACATCAACTTTCAACTGCACTACCACTGTCTTATGCATGCATTATTTAAATCAAATGAATCATTTTTTTTTTCTTTTTGTATTTTTCTCCCTCTTTGATGCTATTTGAAGCTAAATTACCAGAAATTAAAGTACCACGTTTTTACATTACATTTTTTTTTTCAACCCAACACCCTCCCAGGGAAAAAAAAGCCTTAATTCCACAATTTCTCCCTACATTGTTTTTTGTTTTCTTAATCCCGCCCCCCTCCAACCACATTTCATAACAGAAAACTCCAAAGCCTTCCTTTTAAAACGCATTGTCTTCTGGAAAAGACTTTATTAAATTGTAAGCGAAGCGGAATAATAACAGGCTTTCTCCCTCTGCCCCCCCCCATCACCACCACCCCTTCCGCAACAGTAATTCACCCCCCGTTAATGGCCGGCAGATGAGCAAAGTGCCGCCAGATCACACTTAATACCATTACAGGATATTTAGTGTCAGGAATTCGGCAAATTACGGACTCCCGGATTTCGTAATTCCAGGTTTTCCCACTCTTTTAACCAGGAGACACAGAGAGAAAAGGAGTGTTTCCCAGGATTGCACATATGTGGCTTTTAACGGTTTAATTACGGCTTACGGGCGTTTTCGGGGGCGAGGAACTGCTTTTCCGATATGCCAGATAGAAAGGTTGGTTGGTTCGGTTGTCAGTCTTGGCGTTTGAAGCTTGTTTTTTTTTTCTTTTTTTCCCTTTCGGTGCATGAGAAGTAGCACGCCGAGTTTACTTGTCTTTTGCATTGACATAGCCCATTAATACCGATTATTGGTTGGGAGTGATGTGTATGTTTAGACTGTGAAGAATTACAGTTTTGAATTCTTCGAATGAACAATCGGCCTTGGTCGTTTACATTTTCCTTTTTTTTAAACGTTCGCACGTAAACTGCTATCAACTTCCTTTTTGCTTGGGGATATGTTGAAACCTTTGAAGAGAAGGAGCAATCATTCTTTTTTTCTAATGGCGGGCACTTTCCTGCAATAATTTGTTAAATCTAACTTTTTTTTTCTTTCATTGAGGTCGACATACCTATGTTTTCCTTTTATTTTCAAAATTAACCCATTTTTCTATACTCTTGAATTGATTGTTGATTATTTACCATTACTACTATTATTTGTTTGTTGATCAAAGCGTAAAAAAATATGAAATTTCTCATTCTTAATGTTTTTATTGTCGTATTATCTGCCTTAAACATAATAGGAATTGGGCATTTGGAGATCGTAATTTGACATCACTAGAGATTTTTCTGAAAAAAAAATGCATACCAATGATCCTCAGTCCATTCCACATATCAAGGAAGGAATAAGACGTATCATTAATAAAACGTACCCATAATGAAACGAAATGTTGTTAAAAATTTCGTGAAAAAAATTAGCGCTTGCAAATTTCAGGCAATTGGATAATGTTTTTCCACACATAGCCTCCATATTTGTATTTTATCCTGAAATAAAAAAATTCGTAAGCATTCGTAAAATAAATGATACGCTTTTTTAAAAAAACATCACTTTTACCTTCAACTGTCCGAAAATTTCAAATTGAAATTTTCATCAGTTTTCTAACCACAAATTAAAATAAACTAATTATGTCACTAAATTTGATTATAAAGTAAAATGAACTAATGTAATAATAGTTGCATGGATATTTAAATAAACTAATTATGTCACTTAACTTTAGGCAGAGTCTTGACAATATTTTCTAATTATTGTAATAACCGTGAACGTGATTAAGATGAAACTTTCAAAGAAGAATAATCTAAAAATTAAAGATATTGCGTAATTTGTCACACTTTTGAAAATTTTCCACGCTTAAGAATATTTTCAGAATTTTTCACAAAAGGCACTGGCGCTTTGTTTCTTGCAGAGTGTAGCGCAGCTTGAAAAGACACAGCCGAAATTCGTGGAATTTCCTTTTATATTCGAGGACTGCTCAGCAAGATTTGTTTTGAATGAAACATTCATAGCTGTTCTCTCATTTTCCTGCCGATTTGCTGCTGAAGAAATCTGGACCCTCTGTCTCACCAAAAACGTTCGTATTGGGTTTTATACATATATACCTGATGGTGTATTACTTACATATGTACGGAGAATAGCAAACACGTTTACCGAACAAACTTATTGGTAGACGGCTGAAGTGTGAAGTTCACACGTTCTCGCCTACCACGCGTCTGTCGATTTAACTGTCTAGAGCACATATGGGTAACCTCCGTCCTGCAGGCCTTATGTGGCCCGCCAAGGCTTTTGATCTGGCCCACGAAAGATTTCAAATTTTCATGGACAATCCATATAGACCAAATCAAATTCCTATATGAATCCCACTTATACGGCCCGCAACTTCGTTAATATCCTAAATTTTGGCTCGCGATTTTCCAAAGTTTGGCCATACCTAGTCTAGAGTTTTCGGCGGTTTTCTCCAGATGCAACATGAATAAAAATTATAACCTTTGAAAAAGTCCCCGGACCATGGCACCATCCCGTAGACAGATGCCCCTCTTATAGACATGCCATAGCACAAAATCAAAATAAACAAACTAAAAAAATCTGACGAACTTATTCTTAAGAACGCGCTGAATTCATTAAAATCACCCACCCAATCACGTAAGCGTAAAGCATTTATAACTAATAAAAAAATTCGCTAAATCCGCAGATAACACAAGCCGAGCCGAAATTTCACCTCATTACATCGAATATCCCGCGATGCAGTCGCCATTTACAGAAACGAAAGCGTTTTCCCTAACGCCGCTGCTCATAAAAAGGCCGCAACCCAGGACAAACTCCTCAAAAAAAAAAAAAAAAAAATGTGGCAAAATATGGTACACCTCATTTGGTCGCATGGCAAAGAGAAAGATTTGTCCGAAAACGACTCCATACATACATGCATATATATATATATATATACATATCAGACATATCCCTCGTGTTGACAAGCTAACGCAATTTTTGCCCATGTCGCGAGGGGTCACAAAATGATGATTGCTCCGAGATAGAAGATGATGTGTTTTAGGCACCATTACACTTGATCTCGATGGGGATTTCTGTATGTATGTAGTGTACATATATATTGGAGAGCACAGCAGGAGGTTCGGGGGGAGGGAAATCGAGAGTTTAGATGTTTTCATAGATTCCGCACACAGTGAGTTTAGTTTATATTTATATATTTGATTTTTGATCTTTTTTCCCCTCTCTTTAAAGATATATCGAATGTTATTACATTGAAAAGGGTCTATACACTGGAAAAGGGTTTGAATAGTAAATGGTGGTAGTTTTATTTATTTAGCTATTTAAGTGAATATGGGTTTCGATTTACGTGAATAAAATGATGGTGTGATACCGTGTGTGTATTGTATATTACCAGAGCTTAAATCGGCTTTTCGATTCAAAACGCATTTATTTCAGTAAGGCTTTCTATAAATAATTATATTTATACAGTTACTATCCCTATTTATTCTTTTTCGGAAATGTGAGTGCATTCAATAATGCCGGAATGTAAGTATTAGAAATGTTACAAAGCTCTTTTATGTTAAAAGGGGTCGTTAGACTCAAATTTTACAAGTTTCATAAAAAGTCTAGCTCACTGAATGGAGTATTGGTTAAAAGTATATCCGCATTATGCAATGCATTTTCAGTGTACCAAACTGTAGTAAATTATCAGTCGGGTCCCGGATAATGGATTATCCGGCTTATTAGAATAATATTTCTTGGCAAACTGACTATTTCATTAAGCGGGCTGGACAGTGTATTGAATTTCATCAATTTGATTAGAAACTGCTTTATTGCATTACTTTTTATTGCTTTATTTGTTTACATAAAAACACTTCTTTATGTATCGTAAAAATTATCACCAATGAGAAAACAAGCCGTATATTTTTTTATGAATGATACGTTCTGTAAAATGTGGTTCCAAAGTAATTGCCTGAATATTCTGCCGATATAATTGAATCCTTATACCTTACCTAAGCGTTTCTCAACCTTTGAGGCGCGACCCCCAAGGGGGGGGTCGCAGAGCTATTGCAGGGGAGGCGCGAGAAAAACCAACAGCAAGTACTGGTGTATTTTTTTTAATCATCTTATTTATTCTCATTTTTACTCAAAAATATATCCATTTTCGCTTAAAATGTCCATTCAAACTTTAATGATAACATTATTTTGTAAAAAATTCAGCTAAATGTTCATTGTTAAAGATTAAAAAAGTGGATGTATGCTGAATAGTGTGAGGGAGGGGTCGCCACCGTAAGTTAGCCTTTGTTGGGGGGAACGCGACGTTGAAAGGTTGAGAACCAATGCCTTACCTTATTATGATACTACCTGTAAGACAATAACACTTAATCTTGCATAGATTGTAATGTAATATAAATTGTCATACCGGTGTTTTTGTACAAATGTTGACTTTACATTTTTTACGTGCTCGTTTCATATTTAAATAGCTTTGCGTTACTATGCACACTGCCGTAGGATGTCCTTGTTGCACTCCCAAAGCAGCTATGTATATTTTTCAATAATATTAGTAGATTTTTGCAAGTTACGTTTACCGGTTTAGTTCAGATATATTACGCACAATGGATAATCTTACTAAATGCGTAATCTTAATAAACGAATCTGGTTATTACTCGCTGTGCATAACGTGCAAATTTGTAAAATAATCTATAAAAAACTGCGCAGCTCATTAGGCTTCTTTGCATTTCCCCAAAGAAACAAACTAGTAACTACCTTTTCTTAACGATTTTCAAAATTTAATTTATTCTTATTGTGACATATCGCATCACAACTTGAATATCAATCGCTGATTCGTTGACTGAATATTTAAACAGAAATATATCTTACTTGCCACTGAAACGTAAAAACCAAAGCTTAATGAAAAAACTATTAAAAGCAAAACCAGGTAAAACGCGCCCTCCGTTTAATTAAAATATTGATTAACCAATAGCAAAAATTAAATGAACCTAATAATTGATAAGGAGTATTACTTCCATTATTAAAACAGACAATCCATTACATGGATGGCATATTTTTAATTACATTCCAGATAGTTATGGGGAGAAATTAATTTTCCATTTTTTCGATATCTGAACAATGGTATCATTATGATGTAACGTGTGATGTTATGTGATGAATAAGTATTCTTTACGAAACAAAAATTAATGTTCGGAAAATGTCATAAACAAGCTTTTAAAATATATCTCCTTAATTTTCAAACAAATGCATGCTGTTGTTAAATAAATATTGCCTAATAGTAGATTTCCTCGTTTCATTTGCTGTAAGCTCGCTGATCACCATTGTTGTTTATTTATTTATTATTGTTTGGTTTGACTATTTGAATTTTATTATTATTATTATTATTATTGCATTTTATATGTATATATATTTTTTGTCTTTATAATTACTTCCACAATAGACAATAATGATTAAAAACGCTATTGTGTAATTCTAATAAAAATAGTCTGCCACAAGCCCCTCACAGAAGGTAAACGCATCTATAAATCTATTTAATTCATATTAATGAATGTTTTCTTAATTCAGCGTACTTATAATTTTATCAAACTATTATAAAGTAAATTTATATAATTTCTTCTTCGAATGACAATCTTTGTTTAGTATTGTCTTGGTATACTGTAAAACTGCACACAATGTGTTAAAATAGGAGTAATTGATTTTAGAGGAGGAAAATTCTTTATACATAAAATGCATTCACCAAATTTACTGGGATAACTAACTGCCTTATTATAAAATAATTTTGTTGATAAATTACCCTCACTACCTACATGTACGAGAGGAAAATATTAACATTTCTGCATGTTTTTTAATTCCGATTTCTAAAGGTGAAAACGTTTCATTTTAACAGTGCTGCATTTAAATAATACGTCTATCAGTTACATAAAAAAATACGTGACTATCATTATGATGTAAATAATCGAACCCAAGTAACACTAGTTCAAGAGACGTTCAAAAGAACGTTCACATCACATTACGTTCAAAAACTTTCAAAAGAACTTTCACATTACGTTCAAAAACGTTCAAAAAAGTCTTTTGTACGTCTTTTGAACTAGTGCTGCTTGGGAATGTTCTAAAATACTCTGAAAGTTTGATTTATAGTGACAGCCGAAGCATTGGGTTTATAGAAATTTTGAGTTGCTAAAATTAGCAAAATTTGTGCAACATTAATTTTAAAATCTATTATTTATTCTAAAAATATTTTATTCTTGCATAATATTCCACCCTGACACCGATATTCACCAAATGTCTTGACGCCGCTAGTCAGGTAGCCTGAATGACCGGTTAGACTCTCAGAGGCAACGATAAATTGGTATTGATCAAATATCACGGTAACCCTTTCATTTGCCTTGGTGAATACCATTTTCTTGGTAGCATTTCAAATTAATCGGTGTACTGAGTTAATACTTGGATTTAACGCTCGGTGTATAGTATATATGGCCATTAAGGTTAGACTGGGTATTTCCAGCATATTACCAGTATTGTACAATGTTGTGAATGCAGTAATCGCTGAAAGCAATTTAAATCTAATCATTCATCAATCATTTCATTTTAATCAAATAGAACTCTATTTTTTTATTATAATTTACTTATTATTTATTATTTATGTTATTTATTATAATTTATTGATTATTTATTATTTATGTTAATAGAATGATTTGATTTTTTTTCGTGCTTTTAAAATTTAAAAAAATCAAATCATTCTTTCGGTGCTAATAGTTTATAGATTTTTAACACTATCAATTAACGACAGGTATTTTTGTTTAGAAGTAGAGACGACAATCCAATAAATTACGAAAAATGTAAAATGTTAACTACTTCGAGTTTGGTTCTCGAATTACTGAAATGCAATAGAACAAAAACTGTCTGCATTGTCAATTCCAAAGTGGCTCTGATTTCATTTTATAGAAGTGTGGCATGATTACGGTATAATTTTATGTAGACTGAATTTCTTAATTTTCACCTAAATTCCGAACGACGTGTCCTCAACACTGTCCAACATTTAGTTTTAGAGATAATGTTAAATTAATGTTTTTTGAAAAAAAGAACAATACCGGAATTCTAAACGTTCGGTTTTTTAAAACTCATTACCATTTTCGATAAATCAAATATGAAAATACAAAAAAGTAGAAAAAAAGAGACATTAGCGTCCCAACCAAACATTTTACAAACTTTCAGAATCAACTATTAAGCGTCACTATCCATGAAAAATTGATAACTTTTTCAGCCTCACTTTCCTTTTATTCGATTGAAAATTACTTCTTAAATTTCCTGAAAATTAGTTCTTCTATCATTCAAACCAAAAGTAATTTGACTTGAAAGTCCCGAGTTTCACTAGATATCTAAAAGATATTTGCTTTAAAGTACTGGCAGGCTGCCAAAATCGGTTCTCGCATAAACTTTAATAGATCGCGAAAAGTTAAAAAAAAAAAAAAAATCTTTCGCTAATATTGCATTTTAAATGCTTTTTAACTGCACTTATTTTTCTTACATTTCCTCAACAAAAACTGTGTTGAGTTTATTTAAATATTTCACGTTTTAAAAATCTCAGTTTAAAAGATTCAATTTCAATTACATGATAAAGGAATACATTTTGTACATTTCGAAAATCTACATACTAGAAATAAATTACTTTTTCGGGGTAAAGAAAGGAATTAGAAATTTATATTTTATTTTATTTTTTTCTATTCAAAGTTTTATTCGATGTGAAAGAAACTGATACCAGATGTGTTCCATTCTAAAATATAACAAATTCAAATTTAATGAAAACGTGTTAGAAATTACGTAAGAAACGTCTTTTCAAATCTTAAAATGTTGAATATTTGATTTTTGGAAAGAAAGCGTTCAAGAAGTAGAAACTTTAAAAATTTTCTTAAATAATAAAATGGGTTTGAAATCAGTATGGATTCAATAGCTTTTTGCTGCTAAGAGTATATATAAATAACAAGGAATAAAATTCATTAGTTCTGTACTGTATTTATTGCTTCAATTTCTTCATAAATTACTAAAATAACAACTATTATTACGTATCTCGTTTAAAAATCTACTGTCGCAAGCGCAAATGTCAAACAAGTAATAAAATGCACTAAAAAATAATTATTTTCGAATTTACTTAATATGTAAATAAACGAATTGCAACACTATAACAAACTAGCAAATACATCCATTCACAGACAGTCTTAAAATTCTGCGTTATCAATGCTTTTTATTATTATTTTATTTTCATACAAACCAAAAAAAGGGTAGATAATCATTTCAAAATAGATGTACTTTAAGCATTAAATTATTAGCAGAATAATTATTTAAAATGTTAATGAGGATAGGAAAACAGAACACGTGAGCTACTTCGTGCAATGGGCTTGCCGTGTAGCATATTTAGTTACATTTTTAAGCGAAGAAACTTTACCTGTAAAACACTTTTTACTGCAAGCCCACTGCTACAGCAGGTTTGCTGCTTTATTGTAATGCTTTATTCTACACAACTTCCAATGTCAACCGTTCATTGTATTTAGTGAGTGTTTAAAGAGAAGAAACTTTACCTGTAAAACACATTTTACTGCAACAGTATTGCTAAGGCAGGTTTGCTGCTTCATGGTAATGCTTCAACTTAATCTACACACCCTCCGATTTCAACCGTTTATTCTGTGATCTACGTATGCATAGTTACACAGAGAACTTAAGAACAATTGCCTAATTTAAAATGCTGTTGTTAATCATGCTCGTTATCTTATTTTACATTTTTCAAAGTATTATTTTTCAATTGAACAATGCATTCAACTTCAGTCACAATATTTATCGAAATTTAAGTTTGACTTTTATCGTTTTATATGTACACAACCACAGTCTTAGTAGGTTCGTTCCGGCATCATAATAATGATCTTAATGTTTTAAACAGCATCAGAGAAAAAAATTCTGAATAACCAAAAACAGAAAGTTTTAAATCCATCGAAATTAATGGTTAGGGTTTTGACTTAAGAAAGTGCTCATTTTTGTTTGCCTAAACTCAATTTACTTTTTAAAATAGTTTTAGCTTCTTTCATATTCCCAACATGTACAGCATTTAATTTGAGATATATAAGTTTTAACACAAAATATAATGTTTATGTAGGGGTTTTTTTCTTTAAAAAATATTTCAATTAATTAAATATAAATGTATATGCTGTAAAAAGAAAAAGTACAAATATAGAAAATTAATTAAAAAAATAAAAAGCATTTTTTTTTTCTACAATATTAAACTAGCCAACTGTATACCATTTATTGCTTATTAAACCCCTTGCTTGTAAAACATCTATTCTAAAAATGCATTCGCTTTCTTTAAAATAATGTCATATTTTTATTGTTGAGCCTCATAGGATATTAATAAAATATTCAATTAATATGCAATTGCCATGCATAAAAATTAATATTGATTTCATTTCATTATACTACATTTCTCTTAGGAATTTTAGTGTAACGTTCTTTAAAACTGGGCAATTCACCGGCGTTTTAATTTTCGTTACTATCGTTATTCTTTAATAACGTATTTCAACAAGCAAATTAATAATTAGAATTGTTACATATTTTATAATGAGTTCCCCTCATAGAGCTAATAAGTATAGCAAAAATGAAAAACTCTCTAGAGTAATTGTACCTTTTAGTACTTTAAATAAATTTCATCAATCTTTATTTTCCTTTTCATTTATAATTTCCAATTTCAGAAAATAATTATTGTACGTTATGTTATCTTTTTTTTATTTTAAGTATGAATGATTAAAAAGTATGCTCATGTAAATAAAATAAACTAATCATTTTGACTGATATTTCGTTTATAAGCAGTGTATAATTAAATAATTTTCCAAGAACTCATCAGATATTATAAAATACTAAAATATTTTGTGTTACATTTTCACTTCGTACCTATATCTAAGCAAGCTTTAATCTTACGTCACTGTAACTAGATCTTTTACTGCCAAATATAAAATGAAGTAGACGGCTCAGAAAGTAAGATGCCCCTGAAAAATTAAAATAATGATAAGGGGAATATTCCTTTATCCAGAATCCCAATGACTAATTATTACGATCTGGTGCATACAAAATTTATTTCACTAAGCGATATATTCCTTTAGCCGATATTCCTCTAAACGGTTTCCATTGTTTTTCAATACGTTTCCCCAAGAATGATTTGAAAGGTAAGTGGGTATTTTATTAATTAACTATATTATTTCTTGTGGTTAAGTTTAGGTTTAAAACGCGAATTTTCAATAGGTGTCTTTTGGACATCTTTCAGCAATTCCCTTTTTCTGCTATCAAAAGCATAAGATATAGTTTTATGTTCTAAAATTTAAAAAAAAACTTACAGTGTAGAATATTAATTAAAAAAGTCTTTTGTCTTTATAGAAGATTGAACTGGCATATTTCATGACATTTACAGCTTATTAACCATCTTGCTGGACAAACATTTATTCAAAATATTTTCTTTAAAACATAACTTTGTTGCTGCTGCTTCCCCATACGATATTAATAAAAGAATGAATTAATATATAATTATCATGTCTGAAAATAGAAATTAATTTCATGTTACTGAGAATATATCTAACCAGAACATCTATTAAGTAAAATCATGAGGAATGAATGTAAAACAAAGACTTATAAATTACTTGTGTCATAAATAATTACAGAAACCTATCTAAAGAACTCTGGGATAAACTCAAATGAAACGAATAGTCAGCGATATTAATTCTTCATGTATTTTTTCGCAAAGTTAAATGTTGCAGTTAATTCTGAAATCTTTGACATAATATTTCTTTACGAAATCGCATGAGTTATATACGTTTATACATTAAAAGAAACTTAAGTGCCAAGAAATAAAATTGGGAATTTGGGCAGCCAACCCTTTCTTTTTCAACCCCTTCGTCTTCGAGTGAAAAATGATTCAGAAATTCAATACAGCATTAATGCATCGATTTATATTATCCGCTTTTGAGTTACGGGACAATGCTGAGGAATATACATGAATAAATAAACAAGTTGACTCGCAGATGGAAAAAAAAAAAAAACACTTTGCCGAGGAGAGAGCCCTTGTTGGAAACCGAAAACTATTCACTGAACTGGGTCAGCAAGTCCGCGGAAAAAAAAATAATCATCAAAGCGGATTAAAATAATAAAAAAAGAAAGAGGAAACCCTAAACACATACTGCATAAGTTGTATGATGAATAGGTCAGGGAGCGCGATGACAAAATAAGCGAGATCTTTTGACTCGGGGAAGTTCTGAAAGCTTGCCAACTGATGTTACATGTTGTTCTGGAGAAGACAAAAGCCGGGCTCTTTGCGAAGATGGTTTTGCAATTTTTTTTCTTTCTTTTTTTTCTGAAACGGCGCTAAATTTCGTCGCTTAGATTTCAGATATGTGTTTCGGAGGTGATTTTTTACAAGCCCTTGCTTAGAGATGATTGCTTGGTAGCAGGGGCTGTTGTCGAGATTTTATTGTATTCCCCCAGAAGAACAGCAACAACAAAACATGTCCGCATTAAGCTTTCTGATAAATATATAGAATTGTTTCTTGTCTCGATTCGCGCCATTAGCAGTGCCGATCCTATAAATCTGACCATTTTCCGGGTGGGTGAGGTTAACCCTTTAACGCTTAGTGTTCCCGCTCTGGGAACACCAAACTCCGATGTTTTGACTGTTGCCAGTCACGAAGAAGAGATTCTATTTCTATAAAAATAGTTGCGGATGACATAGCTCCACGAGAATCCTTTATTTTTTAGCACGTCATTTCCCGTCAAAAAATGGTCACGATTATTTTTAACAGCACTGACATTTGCTGAAAAATGAAAGAATGCGAGAACAGCTGGACAGATTGCCCAATGCTGTAAAAAGGGCAGTCTTTGCCATCGCTCGACTTAACTACCAGCGAGATGGTGGACGATCGAAACGTTCATCGCGTGCCAGAGATCTAGAGACCCTTTTTTGACGCAGCTGGCTGGTCAGCACAGTCAGCTGTCGTCAGATAAAGGGTCTCTAGATCTGTGGCACGCGATGAACGTTTCGATCGTCCGCCATCTTGCTGGTAGTTAATGGCAACGATGCCCTTTTATATATCGCTGCCAGCGTAGCGATGGCAACGCTGCCCTTTTTCCAGCATTGGAAAGGGTTAAGCTTTCTGATAAATACATAGAGCTGTTTCTTGTCTCGATTCGCGCCATTAGCATTGCCGATCCTATAATTCTGACCATTTTCCGGGTGAGTGGGTGGTTAAAAGTTTGCCATGAGAATTGTTGCCATGTTTGTGTGTGTTGCATTAAAATTCTCCCACAGTTAAAAAGGTGAAGAGTGTCCTTACACTGAAGCATTTGAGTTCGAAAAGCATTGTGAACCATGTGCGTTTATTGCTCGTAAAGCTACACGCCGGGTAGATTTTCTATAAAATGTATATTTTGTGACCTCGTAAAGGCATAACGTGTTTTGAAGTATTCGCCTTTAATGGAATTTCAAACAAGATAATAAATTGGGTCCCCGCGCTTTAAATAAATATTTAAAAGGTTACTTTTCTTCGGGATTCAAAGCAATAACTCTCACAACTCCTACCGTATATCTATGTTTATATGTTCCTGGGTTATATTTTATTTTACAGTTGTAATGTAACTTTTCGGATCTGTGAAAGATTTGAGTTGAAAGTAGAGTAAAATGATTTCGGTCGTAAATCAAAGTTTCGGCAAGTTGCACGTTCTTCCATGTTTTTATTATTATTATTATTATTATTTTATACATAAAGTAATTAAGACTCCATTATGGGATGCTGCAATGACATTTGTATATACTTTTTGCTGATTTAAAAAATTATTCTGCAAAGCGCATTGATTACAATTAATATTTTTTAAAAGACCTAAAATCATAGATCGACTGTAGATCCAAAAAGTATATTCGTTAAAATAATAAACAGACTTAGAAATATACGAGAAAAAAAAATCTGAATTTACTGTCTTTATTTCTGAAATGAGCGAAGGTCGCATTATAAGATAAAAAGAATTAGATTTTAGAAAAAAAAAACACTACTCACATTTTTTATGCACGTAGAAATTATTAAAGCACGATAAAGAACTAACTAGTGCATCTATAAAAAAACGATCAACAGAATTTCTGAAGATTAAATATTTCAATGGCTGTTATCATTACATATGCTGTTACAAAATTCGTTTGCAATATTTTCACAACAGATTTAAAGATCATATTTTAAAGTTAATATCTAATTAATCACAAGTGTGAATTAACTTAAATAATAACAGATTTATTGCTTAACAGTATTTATACTTTTAAGACATGTTATACTTTGTTTATAATCTTTACGGAACACTGACATCTATGTAACACTGACGTCGTTACATAAATCGAAACCGCACAAAGATGAGATATTTCAGTGGTAAACAATATTAAAATATCAAAATTTCCTTCTTGTTGAGGCACTTTCATATTTATTCGCTTTATTATAAATAATGAAAGTTGATCTAAAATATTAAAAAGCTATTTAATTATAGAATTCTCTGAAAAAATAAAAACATATAACTTAAATCTTCCTCTTTATACGAGTCTTATTTTTTTTTCATAAAAAGAAAAAATAAATAAAAATTATTTATGTGCATATTTATTCCGCCTTTCCCTGCCTGCAAAGGGAATTTCTTACCAATAGATTTTTGAGAAATATCATCAAGTGAAATCCAGAGCATAAAGAAATATGCAACCGAATTCCATATTCCTAGCAAATGACTGTAATTTATTTTCACTCACGTCATTTATGTGCACAGAAATGTCAATTAGAACGTGTCCGGAATAATAATGTATAATTCCTCATCATTTGTTCCTCGGAATAACTCTTTCACTTGCTTAATAGATGGGCAGATGAATCTAATTGTGTATCTGTATTATGTTTTGATACACACCATGCACTTCAGTTTTTTTTCTTTCCATTATCAAATCACTTGTAAAGCAATTTAGAACGCTATACATAGTTGCTCATGTACAGACGCATTCCGCTTGTGTCGCCTTAAATCACTTAACCTGGTAAAGAAAAGTAAAAAAAAAGGAAAAAAAACGCATATACTTAAAAGAAATGCACGTGAGTATGCATATACATATATAAATAGTGGAAAATGTTCGTTAAAACTATAATAATGGGCCTTTCAGTTATTTATTGAGATTGTGCGGTTTGTTTTAGTATTAGAGCGTTTATGAATATTCAAATAGTACCTTTTTCAATAATTTTTACAACTAACACAATCTTATTTACAACTGTTTCAAAATATGGATTAGGTAGGTATATGCTTTTTCGTACTCATACAGAGTGAATCTAAACTCTTGGGCAAAACTTTAAGGGGTGATAGGGCACACTATGAGGAATCGTAATTACATAGCAATCTGGGATGAAACGCAGTTTTAACTTACCCGGTAATAAGCACTTTTGGAAAAGCATTGAAGTGTCCGTCTAATTTCTTAACGAAGTTTCATAAGCAATAGGCTCGTCCCCGAAAATTTCATCCATGAAATAAAATAAACTTTTTAAACTATCCATTTTAGTCTTCGGAGAAAAATACATTCGTTTCTGACGAACAATGGTCGGCAAGTGCACTGTTATTTCAGCACTTTTTACGAAGTGATTATTAATAGCTATACGAAGACGGCGTTGCCCACCCCACATTGCTATGTGATTCTTATTCCTTATTATGTGCCCTATCAACCCTTAAAGTTTTGCCCATGAGTTTAGATTCACCCTGTATACAGGTGCCCCTAAAAGATGGTAGAGCACTTTATGTATTAGAGAAAGTGAGCAATGCAAGATGGTAAAATGTTCAAAATAAGGTACGAAGTATGGTGGCTCAAAGAAAATATTCCTCTTGGAAATTTCCAAATTGTTAAGCTTTTTAAATTTTTATACGTCTCCCGTACAAAAAAAAATTAATTAATGAGTAAAATGTGTCCCATACAATAACCAGGTTTACCACCTTTTTGAGACACTCTCCAAACAATGTGAAATTCCTTTAAAGGACGATATCTATTTATTCAGACATCGTAAACGATTATCAACAGGTAAATGAGCTATAGAAAATACATTCTTATTCAGCATTATCTAAATGCTCAAATATAAAAAAGAACAAGGATGTATAAAAAGAATAAGTATACAATGACTAACCAAACACTTAGAAGAAGGGGGAAAAATAAGTTCTAACAAATCCTTTTTTTTAAAGTGTATTATTCAGATTTTAAAAATATATTTTTCCACAAAAAAAAAACCCAATACTTATATTTACTACTAAATGGCAGAAAAAAATGGAAAATCATCTCCCTGGCAAATCTCTTACAAAACATTCACACTTCTTTCAGAGCACCCTTGAAATATAACATTCATTTCTCACGTGGAAAAGGCTTTGTAAATCACTAACTCTTTTACCCACAAAATTACTTATATCTATCACCATAACGCTAATACCCCGGGGTAAATCCAGCGCCATCACTTTGTTGGAACCCTGCGCGGGGCTAAAGAAAGAAAAAAAAAACGTACCCGAATAAATAGCTCGGATAAAAATATCAGAAAAAAAAGGGAAAGAAACACCTCGGACATAACATACCCTTGCCCGACACGACAAGGCAAAAGAGACTTGTCAACTTCCGGACTTTGCTTGACAGGACTTGGTAGCCTGCAGCTGGTTTGACAGGAACCAGCGAAGATGACTTTAACTCGATCGAAGAGAGGGCAGATATTGGCCACATATACACACATGTATGGAAAAGTTTCGAGTTTGTGTGTGTAAAGATGATGTTGTTGTGAAAAGGAGAAGGAGCCTCTGCTCGGATATCTTGCCCTCTAGCACCGCTCTCTTAATATGTTTGTTGTTTGTTTCTTTTGTTGCAGGTTGGCTGACACATTGTTCAGTGGCGATGACAGCTGTTCAGATGATGGTTGTGATTTTTTTTTTTTTTTTTTTTTTTTTTTTTTTAGCAGGATAAATTCTGGAAAATGAGCATTTTAGAGACTTTTTTTTTTCTTTTTAAACTAGACTAGGTCGTTATTCTCAGCGGTATACAATTGCTCACTTAGTGATTTATGATGCTGAGAAATTCATCTGTATGCATGTAGAATTTTTGAATGCAGGGCGGCTATGATTAAAGTAGAGGTGTTTAGAAGAAAATTGTAGTACAAACTGAAAAAAAAATGTGAAGTACTTACTAATTAGACCAGGGTTTTTATTTTAAAAAAATAGTTCGGATTTTCGCTACCAGGGGCCAAAGTAAGGTCCATTTCTGGAGTAAAATAGGCATTGAAAATAAAGAGAGTTAACCCATTCGTGCCAGGATATTTTTGCGACTTTCTTCGATTTTTGCTAACACCAGCAGTAATTGATAAATTTCTGATGTCAACTTTTTGAACAAGGGATGGTTTCATTTAAATCATTATGTATAAAAATTGAAATGTCAACATCCCACTTGACCATATTAAAATGTTTTGTGGAATTGAGGTTCAATACTCGGGAATAAAGGCTCGGAAAAATAAATAACGTTTTCGAATGATAGCGAAAATGCCGTCCCAAAAAAGGGACGCTAGGCATAAATGGGTTGATATTTTACGAGAATATTGATGCTGATACCACATTTTACATTCATCTTTCATTTCACATTCCCTTTGCACGTTAATTTAATGATTAAAAAAAAGATTTTAAAATGTAAAATTGGAAATGCAGCCTAAAAGGCTCGGGTGTTCCATGCAATAAAAAAGTTTCAGGTCAGTAGTATCAATGGAGGTCTGCTACGTTCTAAAGTTATGAATGCTGTTCAGAGAATGTACTTTTTAAAACATCTCAAAAGGAAAACATATTGGACCACGCATGTTAGTGATGCCAATATATAGTATGTATGATACTTAAAATAGTTTTTGGCTAAAACTTTTATTTGTTTATACGGACGCGCACACCTGTACATGTTTTCATGAATTATATGTGCATACTTAATTTCGTTCCATTCGTTTAGGCTATTTTCAAATCTAATTATTAAACAAAACTACGTCATAGACCGACAGACGTTTCTGATAAAGGTTTTATTAGGGTTCTGATAAGGTATTATTTAAATTACTCGAAAGAACTGGTGTTCAGAGAAAATAAAAATAAATAACCTCGTTAAAGGACGCATATACGTAAATAAAATCGTACGTACATGTCGGTAGAATGGGTCCATCTTTCGTCAAATGTAATATCAACAGCCCATACACAAGCAAGAAAGAATTGTCGTTCTCACTTTCCTGTTTGTGTACGGGTTGGTGAGATTGCAGCTGAAAGAGAATGGACTCATGCTCCTATATGAAGCATATATACTGTTTTAATGATGCGTGTTTCAATAGTCTTCTATTTTTAGTTTAGTTTTTATTGGAACTTTTATGTAGGAAATGGACTTACCACGTGTGTTATTCCTATAACCGAAAAAAAATATTTACTATACAAATACAGATTTATGCATATGATAATTCTCGGGAAGTATAAGCCATGTAGAATTCAGGCAGGGATGAAACCGTCTTAAGAATTAACAATTCTTATCTCTCTTTTCTGTGTACAGTCACAGTCGGCCAAGTTGCAGAGGACCTTAGATTCGTCGATGAGTTTCTCAAGTTTCGAAGAAGGTTTATAATATTCTGCACTGCACCATTGTTCCAGAAAACGCTCCCTTTTCCCGCGAGTTAAATAACCCTTCTTCTGCAGTTCACCGCTAGAAGGCCAAGGGCGGTACATTAACTTTACTTATAAAATTTGAAACTTATATTGACAGCTTCGGCTGTTCATTGACTATACAGACTCCATATGACATCAAAAAAAGAGTTCTGGCGGAAAGTATGTGCGTTGTTATGCGGCAACTGGAAACCCCGTAGCTACAATTTCTCAGAATTTATTCGTTTTAAAATAGAATGTTTTTTTATTTAAGGTAAATGGAAATGCTTAACGAACACTGATAGAATCGCAATTGGTTTCTTAAATTATTTTATGTATTATGAAAAGATTCACTATCTTTCATGCACGTATATGATAATGGTAAAGGTTAATTATCCGTGCACATTATTCATAAAAAGAGGAAAATGCATTCTCGCATGTCTCGAAACTTTAATTTTCACTTACAGAAATCAACCCCGAGCAGGTAATTAATCCTCACGATCTAATATCCGCGTGACGTTTCAGATTCAATTCAAGATAAATCTAAATGTAAATAATTTTATTTGTTAGCTTTCTGATATCTGTCTGGATCGGGGCAACAAAGCTGAATTGTTGCAGCGAGCTAATCTCAACTTTATAATTTAAACACCTAGCAATAAATCAGAGCCTCAGCCGACAAAAATAATTATCGCTGCAGACTTTTATTCAAGAAATTTAACGACCGAAAACAAAAAGGGAGCTGCAGGGGTATTACTGGATAAACATTGCCAACCCACCCAAACAGAATTCATAACCATTCACCACTGGCGGAAAAAAAAAATTACAGGGAAGCGAACAAGGGGGGCGTGTTCGCCCCCCCTAGCTTATCATTCGGGTATAAATCAGAATGCCCGGGTTTGTACAGTGAGAAAGGCTCTGCAATTGCATCATCATCCTTTCCTTTTGCTTGCTGAAACATCCCAGATGCCTAGACAAAAGCATTACTGCGAGCTCCTACATTGGTCATAAATTTCATCGGAACAAACAATCTGTCATTTCTAACTGCAGAGTTCTCCTTGTTTTGCCGCTTTTCCAAGTTATGGCAGATTAATGCTCTATTGGAATACAGGGTGGAAAAGATGTATATATTTATATAAATACAAAGTCTTTTGTGGAAGAGAACCTTTTATTTAATATTTTTTCTTCGTGTTTCCCAGTCTTTATACGCAGTTTTAAAAAATAATTTTGTTTTTCTTTATTTTTTTATTCCTGCATTTGTAAGTTAAAAAGAAGAGTAAAATCCCCAGACCGACAATTTTATTTATTTATTTATCTTTGTTGTACAGGTGAGTTTCGTATTTCGAGTCTTTATTTATTTTATTTTGCTTTGTTTTTCGCTTACAGACCTTTCTGGAATAAATAAGCTTTCTTTTCCAATAAAATATTTATTCCGAGAAGAATAGCATAATTTTACTATTAATGCATAAATCTTACGTCTTCAGTGATATTTAAATCATATGCATAGTTCATGGGATACATGTGGAACTGTTCTTGCAAAATCTTCACTTAATTGAACTCCTTTAAAAAGAAAAAGTGGTAAGTTATATAAAAAAGGAAATAATTGATGTTTACTGAATAAATTTTAATGATACTGTTCACAGCCATTGCGCGGCCAGAAGGGCTATACATTCCGTATTTGAATTTCTATTAACAAAATAATTATAACCAAGCCCTTGTGCTAGAAATTCTAAATTTTGCAGCTTCCCCCCCCCCCTTCAAATAAAATGTACTAGCTACGCGCCTCGTAAGAACATTGAATTTATGTAAGAGTAAGCATTTACGCATTTAAAAATTGCATTAACTTCAATAGTTATGTAATACAAAAAATGTGCATTGAATCCCAAAAGTTTAATATTACTCTTAAAATGTCTTATGCAGAAATATAAATGCAATTTACACTGAGGAAGGTTTAAAATTGTATATCTTTCTCTTCAAATATTTATATAGTTTTATTTCTCAGTTTACAAATGCATGAGATCTAAAAGAAGTCTATGGAAGCAGAGGGAGAGGGAGTGTGTTATTTTAAATTGCAAAGTCACCTATATTTCATTGTTACTTGTTAACATTGCTGTTGTCAGTGACGAAGGCATCTATATTTCATTGTTACTTGTTAACATTGTTGTTATCAGTGAGAGACAAAGCCGACTTTATTTCTTTGTTATTTACATTGTTACTACTCTTATTGTAAGAGACTAATTATTGGGATTAAATTTGCAGCTAGCTTAATTTGCGTCTACCGGATTCTAAAAACAATTCATGTCAAATTCAAAACTCGTCTTTTATCTCATCTATAAATCATATCTAGCATTAGCTCATAAATTAATAAATTTCTGGTCAAGGAAAACTGCATCTCACTCAGCATCAACCGCTCTCTGTTTACCTATGTTACCATGAAACGTTCAGCTATTTTTTAAGGGACTTTTCACTTTCAACTGCTTGATCTCTTGTAGAAAAACCTCTGCACTAGAGGAAAAAAAAGAGACAAAACTGGCAAACAAAATATTCCTCCTCAGATCTCATCTCTCGGCGTCCGTCTTTCTATAACAATGTAGGATTAGGTAAAGCCCTAAATCTGGTGCCGCAGATATTAGGGATTTTTCCATGGCTTTGAGCACTTTACCCGATGAGATTTGGCAGAGAATTGGGTGGGAAGCCAATTTGTGAGACAGTGCGAAAGGGAAAATGCTATAGTACAGAAACCATATAGTGTTGTAAATAAATAATGCGGGGCTGCCTCGGAAGACTTTTGCGCATTTGATATGTCTGCGCGGAGCTTGCAGATATCGGAAATATGTTTTGAGGACGTCATACGAAGTGTCGAGTATGACTTTTAAAAGTTTAAAAATATTTATTAAGTGGTGTCAAATGTATGTAGAATATGTAGTTTATCTCGATATTTGATAATTATTTCTCTTGAAAAATGAGTTTTTACATATTTTCAAAACTTGAATTTTGGAATGAAAAAGCTGAACTCAAGAACGCCTAGTGATGTTCAGTAAACCGCACGAAAGTCAGTCATAAAATGGATTTAAAAAATTAATAGTAGCATAATAACACTCATAAAATGGTACTTATCAGCAAGATGAACATTTCAGATGGAGAGTAAATAATTACTATTATTGCAGTTCAGTGTGTTTTTATTTTTGTGAATAATCAAAAACTATATTTTTACACTCTGTTGAAAGTATTACTAATTAAAGCTACTTTTCCACTATTAACTACCAATGTGTGCATTTACTTAGACTCAGTCCACCTTGGTTGTGTAGTGGCTAAAGAACCATTACATTATATCACACCACATGTCCAGGTTCAATCTTTGGCATGCGCTTGGGTGTCATTTCGACAGCCACGCGATTGTCCCAAACCCGGGACTTTCACACTTGTGATATCTAGTCCAATGTATCATCCTCTCGGCCATGGTAAGGCCCGCCCCTTGGTAGTGTACTGGCTAAACAATCATATTATTACACCTTTGGTCCGGGTTCGATCCCAGCTTGGGCGTGGGCGTCATCGTCCGTCCCTTCATAGGAAGCAAAGCTGGTCCACCTACCAGGTGCCTCCATCTTTTTTTTTCTTCTTTGAATTACTTAGGTACTGGGCTCTTCTGCTTAGAGTAGCATTTTGTGCCTAAGCGTCAAACCCAGTGCTTCCTAGTTCCATTTAATTGGGTTGCCCATTTTGTCCATAAGGTCAGGCAAGCCCTTTAGGGAACTAAGGTGTAACTCTTTAGTATTGACAATTCCTAAAGTTGTCAAACGAATGACGGCAAAGGCATAACTCACATAAATGATGTGATGTGCCGTTTCTTCGTTTTTTTGTAGCATTTCCTTCCTATATTATCTTGCAGAAAAACTACAGTTTCATGAAGGTGTTTTCTGGAATAATAGTCTCCTGTGATGCAGCCCAATAGTTCGCATCTTTGAGGGATAATGCCTCGACTATTTCACTCAACTGATTTGATTGGAAAAGGAAATGAGCGAATCCGTAATGTCGCGGCAGCCTTTCCACATGCTTGCTTGTGATTGGTATGTCGCAAAAGTTGAACAAGTCGAACGGAATGGCCAAATCTTCCCGGACTTGCTGGGAAAAGTTGCGGATGTCGAACATAGATATCACATGAGGTTTTTCACGCAACTGTATTGGAAAACAGTCGAAAGAAAGTGTTGTCTGAATTGAAGAATAGAAGGCGTAATATGCGTTTCCAAGTCTAGGTGCTTCCATAATGAAGTAATCAGTAATCGGAACTTCGTAGTGATCGGCGCCTGTAAACGGGAAATATCCGCCATTATAAGAAAAAAAAAACACTCAATAACGTAAACTATATCTCACTAGGAGGTTGAGTGAAAAACCGCAGAAACTTAGGAAACCTGTTGACAAATAGATTATACAAACGCGCACTTGTTTAAAGTTCTTAGAAATTCCACTTGATATCCTTATGTATCCGAGAACGAGATGGTGTTATGTGGTTACGCACTGAGGCAGAATAATTTCTAACCACATTTTTCACGGTTTCGGAGATTAAAGCTTTCGGCGGAGTTCTTAAAGCTCTAAACGAATAAAGCATTCATTATGATTTCAAATTGAGGCTAATAATTCTTAGTATAAAATGCTAGTTCAAGAATTGGTAATTGTAGCGTTGCATTTACATGTATGTTTGTAAGACTGTCTCAGTTGTTATTTTTGTAAAATTATTGGTACGAATTATGAAGAGCTGTCTGTTTCAGTATTAAATTTATTTGTACTTATTAGTCTTTTGTATTAAAAAATATCAGTAAAAAGTTAAATTGCGGCAAGGTTGCTGAATTACTCTAAATGCATTTTTCAATACTTGAAGAAAACGAAAAGTGTTCATGTGTGCGGGTTGTCCGTCTGTCTGACATATTTCGTAGGCTTTATTTTATTCCATTTTATCCGTTCGCTCTCAGTACTACAAAGACGCTATAATTAGTTTAAAATTTCACTGCAAAAATAAATGATAATACTCAATTTCATAAACGTTGAATGCGTTGGTAAATATTTAATCAAGTCATTTTACGCAAAATACAATTACCTTAACATTATAATTTTTGTAAAACGAAAAATTGAGCAATTCATTTTGCGAAATTTTATTTATTACATTATTAAAGAATGCAATTATCATAAAATTCGCTAGTATCCTTATAGCAGGCTGACTTCATGAAGTAGCAAATTAAGAAATTTTTTCCTTCTTCCTAAAATTTCTTTCACGCCAATGCACACTTTATTTCAATCCGTATTTTTACACTGGTTTGATTATTACAGCATTAAGAATACATATTATTTTCTCGCTCTGAGACTCAGTGACTTACATAAAAGTATTTTCATTAATTTGTACAAACATTTTAGTATTCAAAATTGAATTTTCGTGAACACTAAAACATAATGATATAATCCAGTAAATATTTAGTTTTTTTTTTTTCAATAGCCCTGTGATTATTTTTCTAAATGAAAACTTACGTGATATCAAAATCGCATCAGAAGAGATTATTTGTAAGATATCTTCTTTTTTTCAAAAACAATTCCAAGCTGCCTCTTTATCATTCTTTTGCTACTCCTCTAACAGATAGAAGCACGTTTGAAATTTTATTTACATATAAATGTCTTTACACATACAAAATCAAAAAAAAGAACAAACCTATAAAGTGGCTTTTCGAACCAACATGAATGTTTTAACCGTATTTCACAGCAGCTTTTCGTACTTATTTATAACAGCATTTACGTTTGCCCTTCAGGAGACATGTTCGGGAATTGTTATTCTCCCACAGATCGGGAAGGATATCAAAAAAAACTTATTCCTGATCCAATTTCAAACTCGCCCATATCACGTACGAAAATGCCATACGATAGAAAACAACGCACAAACGCCATCGTGCTTTTGTTTACCCTTTATGGCAACCACTCACTGATATTTTTTAAACGTGATCTTTTTAATAGATACTCCCATCTTCTAAATAACATTTACGTGTCCGGGATTGGGAGTCCCCTCCCCCCCCCCCCCTATCCCCGGCCACCACTCTTAACGAAAATGCATTCGATGGCGCGCATCCATACGTCGATATGAATCTAAGGCTCGCTCGCCAGAAAGAACGAAAGGCCGCACTGATGCTGTCCGGAATGGGACGCTCACGCTGTGTGGGTTTACGTGACAATAGCGTTGATGTGGACGTATGCGTTCATTTTGCTTTTGCTGCTGTTTTGTTTTTTTTTCCGTTTTGTTTTGTTTTGCTTTGTTTTCTCCGAGGGAATCAATATCTGCGAACAGGGGCTCCAATCCTCTTGCGCGTGAGGACAGCGGATTGCCGTGAACGATTGCGACAGAAAATGAAAGAACGAAGCGAGATACACTCGTCGGAAACGAGGGAAGCCGAAGGGTTTCTTCGACAAACGTCGTTATCGGGATCTCGAGCCATCGGAACAGAAGAACATCTCGATAGATTGCTTTTGCGAGTGGCTGCCGGGAGAAAAAGAACACAGAAAATTTCGACGCCATGTTGTTGGAGGGACGAGAGGAATTAACCCATTTGTGCCTGGATATTTTTGCGACTTTCTTCGATTTTTACTGATAACTGAAATAATAGATAAATTTCTGACGTCGACTTCTTGAAAAAGGGATGATTTCTTTTAAAATTATTATGCATAAAAATCGAAATATCAACATCCTACTTGGTCATGTTAAAATATTTTGTAGAGTTGAGGCTCAATACTCATGAATAAAGGCTAGGAAAAATAAATAACGTTTTCGACTAATAGCGAAAATGTCGTCCCAAAAAAGGGACGCTAGTCACAAACGGGTTAAGTTGACAATTTACTAAGTTGTTTTAAAAAAAACAGGAGTTTTGAAAATACAGTATAAAAATTATTTTCCGATCTCGAGTCATCGTAACAGAAAAACATCTCGATAGATTGCTTTTGCAAGTCGCTGCCGGGAGAAAAAGAATACAGAAAGTTTCGATGCCATGTTGTTGGAGGGGCGATAGGAATGAAGGTGGCTACTTAACAATCTGTTTTCAAAAATAGAAATTTTCAAAGTACACTATAAAAATTATCTTCCGATCTCGAGACATCGGAACAGAAGAACTCATCGATAGATTGCTTTTGCAAATGGCTGCTGGGAGAAAAAGAACACAGAAGGTTTCGACGCCATGTTGTTGGAGGGACGATAGAAATGAAGGTGGCTACTTACCAAGCTGTTTTCAAAATAACAATAAAAATTATCTTCCGATCTCGAGACATCGGAACAGAAGAACATATCGATAGATTTCTTTTGCGAGTTTCTGCCGGGAAAAAAAAAAAAAAAAAAAAAACACGCAGAAAGTTTCGACGCCATGTTGTAGGGACGATAGGAATGAAGGCGACTACTTACTAAATTGTTTTTAAAAACAGATGTTTTGAAAACACAGTATAAAAACTATCATCCGATCTCGAACCATGGGAACAGAAGAACATCCCGATAGATTGCTTTTGCGAGTGGCTGCCGGGAAAAAAACTGCAGGAAGTTTCGACGCCATGTTGTTGGAGGGACGATAGGAATGAAGGTGGCTACTTACCAAGCTGTTTTCCCACAAAGAAGTTTTCAAAATGCACTATATAAATTATCAATTTATGATTAAATAAGAGAATAATTAGTTCACATTTAATTATCTAATCGCATAAAGCAGGTATGGGCAACCTTTGAGAAGCTGCGGGCCAAATTTTAGGATATAAGCGAAGTCGCGGGACGAATTCAGAATGTTAGTGAAGTCACGGGGCGTATAATTGGGATTTATATGGGATTTTGAATGGTTTATTTGGGTTTTGTACACCCTCCAAAAAAAGTATTCAAGCAAGAGAGAAATTTCCTACGCTGGTTTCGTATATTAAAAATTATTTATCATAGAATATGAATTAAGCTATGTATAAATATGACTTTCCATATTTCTATCAAGTTGTGCGTTTTTCAAAAACTCAATTATTATTCGCAAATCTAAAATAGGAAATTTCTCTCTTGCTCGAATACTTTTTTTGGAGGGTGTACGAAGTTATGATATGTTCCGCGGGCCGGATCAAAAGTCGTAGCATAAAGCATAGAAATTTTGGATAGAAATATTATTTTTAATTTAAAATGCAGTCGAAACATCCAATTGGTTAGAGGAATATCCCGCTTATATTACCGATATTATAAATATATTTTAATAGAAAATGAATAAAAATCAAAAATCTTCTTTTATAGAAGTATGTGAATATTTAAATTTTCAAAGTAGTAAGTCAAAGGAAAATGCATAACCACATTCATACTTGAAAACGAATTTTTTAAACATGTTTCATAATTTTCTCATGATTATCGTTTTCAACAGCGCATAGTACAGATTGCGAGTAAACAGTCTGGATTCATTGAAGTCCCAAAGTATTATTTATACTTACTTTTTAAACTTTCATAAGCTACAAATTAAAAAAAAAGCGTTTCAGTGAAAAACAAAATCAAAGCAGCTTTACCGAAAATTCAAAAGCATATAATGCAACTGATGCGTAACACCAGTGAAATCGATTATATAACAAGATAAAAACCAGTAAAATGTTTTACTTTTCAATGATGTATTTTTTTCAAAGAGATTTTTTAATGTATTTTAATTCAGAGATTGTATTTCAAATAAAATAGGAAAACATTTTCTAAAATTACAACTCATGTATTCATACAACGTTAGGAAGTAGACCTTAAATGTGAATCTTTGTAGAAGTACATTACTGCATTATGGATATATATTTGTTAAAAAACGGTACTTCTTTCGTTACAAAAGTCTCTATTTACCAAGATGTCTGCCATTTTTTTTTTCTTAAATTCATTTTAAGAACCTATTTGCATTTCTACAGAATTTTCTTGTTCCCAAATAGCACTATCCGATCACCTGGTTTGAGTATCAAGTCACGTAATATTATTCTTCTTATATCACTTTTGCTTCTCGATTTTAAGAATACAGCCTTTTAGAGACCGGTGTGTCCGAACATCTTGTGATACGTGAAATTGCCTTGCCCCTAAACATTTGGGTATCCGTTTTTAGCTTTGAACTATTTTTTTCGTTTTTCTCCTCTAGACTAAAAATGCAAAGTGGACACTTCTATTTTTTTTTTCCCTCCCAATCTCCGAATTTAATCTCTTTGTATTTGACATTTCTTTGACCCGCTTTCTGCGGAATTATTCTTTTGTTGTAAACATTCGACGTATGCTATCAAGCGTCGTCCATCATAAGTGAATAAATATTTATAGCTCTTGTTTAGATGTCGAAATGTATACTTTTTGATACATATTAAAATTGCCATAGAAAAGGAGAGTATAGATGGTTGTTTTGCATTTGAAAGCTTGTCCGAAACACAGTTTTTTTTTTTCAAGAATAGGTTTAATTTATAAATTTTTAACAACTAGTTTGCCTTAATGAAATAAAACCAGTTTTCTAACGAAAGAAAATTAATTCTAATCACTCTTTTGTAATATTGTTTGCTATATCTTTAGTAAATAACTAGTAAGTTTATATAAATTATATAAATTCAGCATCTTCACGGTAGAAGTATGCTGATTCACTATATATCAATGCAGGTAAACCTTTTTTTTCGGATCAATTTTTTCTATAACAATCTACAATTAGATAAAATCAATTGGAAATTACACTTATGTTAAACTAAAATTGGATATTATATGGCTTTTCGACAGAAAATGCAATATATACTGTTTTTAAGACGAACGTTAGTACTATTTTGATAAGAGAAGGGGGGGGAGCTTTAAACTTGAGTGGTTTTAATTTTTTTTATATGATGATACGTCATTTATCTGTGACGTTCGTTTCCTGTTTTAAACTGCAACAAATTTGAATCCAACATTTAGGCAAAACTCATGTGCAATTAAAAAGAGTTGGAAATTTGTTCAAATTTAACCCCTTAATCTTCGCTCCCGTCAAAATCACGGGCTAAGCTTTCTCCCTCTATTTCTCGTGCCCGTCAAATTTCAGGGCAATACTGTTCAAAAAAATGCGCCAGAAAGATAAGAGCGTTCCAATTCTGATGCACGGATTTTTTTGTAATATATAATTTTACACAACAGATGACAATACCAGAGTATTTTTAACTTAATTCGGAGATAGTTTATTTTTAAATACATGGCAGCAGTACTCAAACACACGTGTATTTGTGATATGCATTATGCAATCTTAGCTTACTTTGTTTTTAAATTTATGTTCAAAGAAAATTTTAGAAATGTTTACTTATTTTACGTAGTAAGTTAAATAAAACTTTCTAGTGTTTAAAACATATATTTTTAATGATTCTCTGCTTACTACAAAACACACATTCAGTCACAATGACCCTGAATGTTGGCTTTCCCTAAAAATTATTTTTTTTTCTCTAGTGCTTAAAATGTCCAAAACCTTAAAATGAATAAATATACTATATATGCACTTGTTTTATACAATTTTCTGGAATAAAAGAAAAAAGCACTTTTATGACCGTTTTCTTGAAAATAATACGACGGTTAAGGGGTTAATGTAAAAAAAATACAAAATTATTCTTTAGTGCATTTAATATTTAGCATGAAATTTTCTATCTTAGCTTTTCGAGACGTAGATTCATATGCTAAGATGTGCACAAAAAAAGTTTATATACAATAATCAAAATTTTTTTATTTAATTTTATTTTTAGTAAATAGTTAAAGCTAGAAGTAGCTTCGAGGGAGACGCAAAGATCTTGACAAAGGTAATTACTCAGAAAGAATAAATTTGTAAGTCTGATATAACTACTCAAACTCATATTAGATGACTTTTGTATAACTAATCAAAATCACATCAACATTTATCACTCAAAGAAAATTTTTCTGTCCTTACAAACAAGCTAAATGATAATTAGAGGCCCTCAGTTCAATTGTTGCCAAATGTTACGTGCTAACAAAAACTACAGATATTCATTATTAGAAAACTTCCCCATAAATTTGTCATTTTGGAATATTTTATTTAAATCTAAAATTAAAATGTACCTATTGCTTTTTTTATAATAATAAGAATATTAGGAAGTCTCAAAAAATTTTTTTTTTCTTTTTTGAAAATCTGGTCGCAAAGTATAATAGGTTGTATTTTCCGAGTAAAAAAATCAGAAAATGTTTCCTTCTTGCTTTCGAATAATGTTGAGGGGTCACTTATTACCTTCAAAGTAACAAGATTTATAGTATTTTGCTTGTCTTTCGAATACACAATTATGCAAGAGAGATTGGACATAAAACATTATTATGTTTTTCTAGAATTTTTGGCTTAAATTGTAGTATACATAATTAAATTTTATTATTAAAAATTATTACCTGAAAGTAAGACACAGTTGAGAACAAAATATGAAGAAATGGTTCATAATCGATTAAAAAGAATACATGCAGCATTCATTAGGAGTTTTTTAATATTTTTTTTTCTACTCCGATATTTTCCCTTGCCTATCATAGTAAGAGCAGTATACATAGCCTACTTACAGTTATTATTTTTGGCTATTTTATTCTTATACTCTTGAGCGAGAACCACATCACGCTTGGCAGTATCTCAAATTACTCGCAAGTTTTTCACAGCGACCAGAGAAGTTATAAGAAATGTGGGTTCTCCGGCCATTCTCTTTGGTTCACTTGAACAAAATTAATATGGAACACCGAGAATTTAAAGAAAGACAAAAGTATTTTTTATATACAAAGCCAACCAAATACGATGCTATGTTTCTCAGTTCCAGGGTAGCGGGAACCAGATTTTTAAAATTTCATCTCTTCTCTTGCGGCGTACAAATTTTTCGTCGTACAAAATCACAAATTCAATAAAAAACATAAAATCAAATATTTCTTGAAACTTTTCTGGAGATAAGCAGCCCTTAAATATTATTTCATTAAATAATTTGTATTACTTCTGTTAGTGAAGGGGCACATTGAAACCATCCGCCTGCATTAAATATTACAAATTTTTGTTTTAGACAAAAATTAAAAGAAAGGCATAAAATCATATTAATTCGTTAACTTTGACGAAGATGATTAAATATTATCTGATTTTCATGGGGAAAAAATATTTTTTTTTCTCACCGAATGACACCGAGAAATTCCATGCCTGTATTAAATATCATTTTTTTAACTTTCTAAATTATGATGTTTGGTTTATAGTTCATAGTAAATTTATATATACATCTGAACTAGCAGCGGTTGTCTTGCCAAAAGTTTACAATTCACATAAAAATAATTTACTAACCAACATTTATGAATTCGAAGATTTCGAAATGGAACTATATTTTCAAATTAGTGTTTTAGAATTGGAACATGCAATTGAAATGTCTGGTCTTTATTTTACACATACATGCAAACACACTCATACACACATACACCGATATATATATATATATACACACAATGTAGTTGTAATTTAATCATACTTTTGCCAAGAAATAGTAAAATAACTTCCATTAAATGAAACTTTATTCGTAATAAATCTAATACATATTGCAAAAATAATTAATACCACTATTAAATTGATTTACTAACCATAATTGATCAGAATGAAACAATAAAAGTAAGAGAGAGCATTTAATAAATTTATAACAAATTTACCAGAGCATTTATCATTCTGATTCATTTTTTTATTTACGTCTCAAATATTCGGGAGCTAAAAATTAATATAATCACTTCAAAACATCGTATACAAATGCGCTTATTTTCTCGAGAAACGAAATAATTTCGTAGAAACATTACTTATGTTTTTACATTTATCATTTATGTGGAGCAAAGTAATCTATTTCTAGATGCAAGCTGCTTACATCTAAATGCCAATGAATCTATCTACTGACTCTTGCTGCAACATAATCCAGATCATTTCTTTTATTGCTTAATTCCTCTGGTGAATATTTTTGGGGGATAAAAGAAATCGTTATTCCCTGAAGTGGGACCTTAATCTGTTTTAATATTTCCTCGGTGGAAGAAATAAGCTTGAAAAAATACAACGATTTTACTTTTATAGTTTTATATTTATTTAAATTCAGAAAAACATATTTTATTTTATTTATTTGAAGGAGCAATAATTTCGTAGTTTAATGGGTTACTAATTAAAGTTTCTAGATAGTTCAACGCAATGGATTATATTTTATCAATAATTCTATATTTCATTACGAAATGAATACACAATTTCACGTTCTCAGGTGTGTTCGCTTATTTAAATTGTAATATTAACTCATATTAGGTTAATAAAAGTAACGTAATCAATTATTTAAATGCCATAACCTAATTCAGTCAGCCATAACCTGATTCAGTTTTTGTGGTAAGCAGAATATTTTATTCCTCTGGAACATAGATTAAATTGCATAAAATATATAACTCGGTGCATTTTATAACTTTTTCTTCAGAAATTTGTCTATCCTTGAACAAAAGGCGTTTTCTTTTTTTTTAATTATACATAAAGAAAAAATAATTCAAATAAGAATCAAACTGGGTTACAGTTACAAAAACTTTAATTTAGTTTGGGAAATAACAATAAGTTACCTAAAATAATGCAAAATTTAACTTAATATCTAGATAAATCTTTGTGTTGAACAAAAGGTCTTTCAATAAGTCAATTCTACCCTGTATTATTCTCAAACTATATTTTTTGTGTTTCAACTTTATTATAAAACAAAAACGACGAAAAGGGGTAAAATATTGACTTCTCGTTGAAAAAAAAATATAATTACACTTTCATATTAAAAATATAATGTTTTCGCTAAAACATAACACGTTTCACCAAAATCTGGATTACTGTTTGGTGTATTTCACTCTTCAATACCAAATGTATCTTAAGATGATCAGAATAAATTATTTTTAAGATTAAGCTGCAAGCCGGAACTGACCATCATTAAAAGGACACTACTTCCTTCCGGTTTCTCAACTGTTGATGCAGCTTCCCCTAATGGATTTTTTTTTTCTTATTTTTTCGATCTTTCTGTCTTGAAATAGAGTCAGTATTTAATCATAGATTTGTAGTTTCCGTAATTTCAACAGTTTCCTTTATTTATTTTAATTTTTTTTTTTAACTCAAGAGATATCTCTTCTGTATCCAGACAGAAATATCTTGTTTCACGAAAACAAAATGTGGATAATTCGAAGAGTATACAAAGGCAAAAAAAAAAAAATTCTGCCATAAAAAGAAAGGATTAAAAGAATCTAAAGATTCCATTGTGTTAAAAGCATGATTTAGGAATGGAGGAAAGAAAGCGAACATGATCAGACATAAAATCTCTACACAAAACAAGATGGCTTCTACCGAAATTCAAGACATAGCTGTACATGAGAGATAACTTCGACAAAATGTTATCTTTTGTCGCAAACCTATTAAATGCAGACAACTTTAAGTTCTTTGAGATGCATTCTAACAGGAATGGAATGAGCAGATAGTTCTTTTCCAGCAGTATTTTGTTAACAATAAAGTGGAAAAGAACTTTCGGAGAAGTAGTTTTAAAAGGATCCATCATGTAGAAAGGAAGCGATTTCAATACTATTTAATAAAAGTAGGAACGTTTATTTATTTTCTCAATCATCATAAGAATTTATCTTATTAAAACATACAGGGAAAGGAAAAAGAATAACTGGGGGGTTTTTAAAGATTGAATAGTATATATTCTTAGATCGTCTTTCACAGATCGTGTTTTTCCTTTTTTTTATAAACTAAATATTTTTAATGCATTTGAAACAAATCCCTAATTGCAACTAAAAAAATATATTTCCTGTGAGTGTCTGCTCATTTTGAGACAATCATTGGCAAATATGTTCATTGTTTTACTAATCGTGGCAAGTGTTGGCATGGTCCAAAATTTGGAAATCGTGTCTCTGAAAACGTTTAATGAGATCTAATATTTTTTTCAGAAATTAATATATCAGAGAGCTTACCGTACATAAAAAGCTAGCAGTTCCTAAATTCGCTTGATTTTGTATGGGAGTATGTGCACTCGAAAATATCATACTTAACTGCTAGTTTACCATTAAAAACATCCGTATTTATTCCTAGACACAAGAAACCGAAGATTGAAGAGCATATCTCGGTTTTTCAAACACAGCTTACAAACATAAGTGTTGTTTTAGTAACAGATGCCTACAGAATTTGAATTAAATGCACTTTTCATAAAGCATTGTGGAGAATTATAGGTAAATTCACTAACGAAAGCTATAGTTTTTGTTTAGCTTCGGATGATTTCTTTTCTGCCGTCCGGTGCGTAGCTAGAGAGCCATTCTACTACACCACGGGTCCGGGTTCGATGCCTGCACAGGCTTAGATGTCATTTCGTTCGTCCCTACATAGGAGGCAACGCTGGTCCACCTATTAGGTGCTTCCATAATAAAGAGACCAGTAATTCTGGTCTTGGTAGTGGCCAATGCCTATACGGCAAGTACCAGCCATTAGAGTCTTGGCGCTAACCCCGTTCCCACAAGAAAACGGCAATTGAAGCAGCATCCGGCTTGGCCAGTGCTAGGGAATGTCAACTCCCTCTCGCCTCGACTGCTGTGGGACCGAGTACGCTAATGGGAGCTGGTGCACGTAAAATCTGTCGTGGATCCAATATCTCCCAAGTTGTTAAACGATATCCCTGGGGGTGCTAGTTTTTAGGGGGTTGGTCACTCCTCTGGAGTTGGTTCAAAATTAGGGGACCACGGGATAAAGTCGTACTTCCTCCAATTGGGGCCCTAAAACTGAAAGGCGCCCCCCTCTGGCCATCGCCTCCCTGGCTGAGGGATCTGGGCATAAGTAACAACATAACAACAACAACAACAACAACCCCCCTGTATATGTATTTTAGGAACAATCTGCGAAACTCAGGCAGAATGTTAAACACATGCTTAAACGATCAGTCTTTCTAAAAAGTTCTGAAAACGTATTCGATATTAAAATGAGCCTCGCAAATTTTAGAATGTTTAAAATAATATCACCCCACTCCAGCCAAAAGAAGAAAGGTCTATATATAATACTCTGCTTTGCTACTTCAAAAGTCTCCAACATATGCTTGATACATTCCTTTTGTGTTTCTGTAAATAAACATCACGTCTTCAAACAGTAACTAAATAATGGATGATTTCTCCGTAGGGCCGTGGTACGGAATGATCTACAAATGATCCCTCTGGGGGTACGCTTTCAGATGACCCCGTTCTCATAAGGGACTTTCGTCGAAAACCCGAAAAAAAAAAAAAAAAAAAGATGAGCAAGAAGACTCGGAAATATGACTTATTTGTCATCAAATTCGGTATTTTTTCCCTTTCCTTTTTATTTTTTTCCCCATATCTTCAATGTTGGCCGGAGGATTTCCGGATAAATGCCCTCGAGAATATTATGATGAAAATGTCTTCAAAGGGACTTTTATTTGTTTACTATATTATGAATTCGGGTCAAAAGAGTAACTGGGAAAGATATTTTATTGCGTTGATGTTAAAAGCGGTCGTTGGATAGACGACTGACGTTTGTTTATGTTTCTCTTTTACCACTCATCTAAACACGTGAATTTTTAAATCTGGGAAGCATATTTTTTTAATAATATCGAGAAGTCTTGCGTATGTAGAACACAGATAAAAAAATCAAAGCTTTAAAATTCATGGATTTGCTGTATTTTCCCCCGTAAGCGTACAAAAGTATGTACTCAAAGCTTGACCGTATTGATTTATTCTACATTTGTTAATCTTTTATTTATAAGATTTTACATTTATCTTTTTTTTTGACTGGTTATCTTGAGGTTTACACTTATTACGTTCTGTAACGATGATTTTTCCAAAAGCGTCTACAGATTCTTTATAAATCAAGTAACTTAAATACTTATTATTTTTTATTTTTTCATTCGGCTTCCTTATTTACTGTTAAGGTTGTGGAAGCAAATAAATATGATTTTGTCTCAAGCTCGGGCTAAAAGAAACAGAGTGCATTTCAGTTAAATTACAGATCTCATGTGATTCTATTCAGCTCCTGATAAGGCATTAGGAGGCTGTCGGCCTTAGTACTTTTAAGGGGATCTTGTACGGTCATATCTTTTTAGCACATTTAATTACAGGGTACAATATTTGTTCTCGGTAGCGTACATAATGTAGTGGAGGGATGCTCAAAATCCCCTAGTGAATAGACTTTTAAGTCCACAAATTTTAAATACTCACAAAATACGCTTCAAATGACTTCTCGATGACATTTTCATTTTCAAATGCTTTGTTATTTCCTTAATATACAACTTTTGTCCTATTTATGAATAAAGTGTAAACAAGCAAGTTTTCATGGCGACGTACGTTGTAAAATTGCATCTTTTTATTTATTGTCATTAATATTTTATGCTAATATTTTAGTAATAGAGCTGAAACAAATTTAAATGCTTGGAGGCCCTAGAACCAGGGTTATTTGACCTGTACAGTAATCATTTCCTGATTCTAGCTGTAATTAATAATTTAAATTCACTTAAAGACAGTTTTTTGAAAACAGCCCTACATCCAAGTTGAGATGGTCACCCATGATAAAATGGCAGCTTATCTATCATGTAAACTCATCAGTTATTTGTTTAACATTTAATATTACTCCGTTTAAAGTAATCCAATGCAAACAAAACGGTTAGACAATTCTGAATGTGGCTCTAGCTTCGGAATGATTCGAAAAGCTTTATCTATCAGTTGCGATATTCCCATCCCCCAAAATACATATTTCATAATAAGCATTTAAACGATTCCTGCACTGTAAAAATAATTTCCATGAAAATACGGAAAATGTTCCTGCAGGTGAGACACCAGTACTATTTCCGTATATTTACGGAATTTATTCCTGTAAACTCCAATAGAAATTCTGTTCCAGAGAGGCGCTGACCCTTGATGTACGGAAATTGTCATGTATTCAGATATAAACGGAGAATTTCCGTAAATTTTTACGGAAAGTTTACAGTATTTGTTCCGTTATTTTTTAGAGTGTAATGCTTATAATTAATCTAAAAGCACAATAAAATGATGATATTACTTTTGAAAAAGTCGCAAATATATAATCTATGTGATAAAAATGTAATTTTATCGTTAGCTGCTGATAAACCGTTCTTTTAAATATATTAAATTGCATGAAACCCGTCATTTTACACAATAAATAATTATTTTTTTTTCACTAAGTAATTATTTCTAGTAAAAATATATACGTATACTTAACAAATCGAAACACTTATGTACGTTTCGAAAATAGGTCTATCACCGTATCTAGAATTATAATATTCTTTACAAATTTGCAACAATTTTTCATCGCTCACTTTTTACGTCTGGTTTTAAAATACATTAAAAGAAGTAGCATTATTCGTAAAATATTAAAGAGAAAAGTTCTGTAGGCAGGCTATACTAAAATACACGGCACAATAAACTCAAAGTTGTTAATAGTTGCGAAGACTGGATCCTGATCTTTTATATTACAAAAAAAAAAAATAATAATTACAGTACTTCCTAGCAAAATAAATACTCATAAACTCTCCACGACATTTATCACTATCAATACTTTATTTAATTTGCCAAGAACCAGCACTAAACTGGGACCACCCTCTTTCAGGACGACAAAATCCACAAAGTTCTCTTGTTTAGCCTCTTTTCCCGCGGATCGATTCCTTGTTAACTGTTTAGTTTTCGTGTTCCGTAATCGCATTAAGCATAAAATCACAGCTGCCTTAGTCCTTTTATTTTCCACTTCACTCCATGTCCCCCAAGGTAAAAGATGAAAATTCTTAAGTAGCCCAATAATGAGATATGCCAGCAGAAAACTGGAAAAGTCTCAACCCAGGAACATGCTTCAAACTGTGAAAAGAACGCCAAAGCACAACTGGCGTACCCAAGAGAGATGTCCCGGGCTAGGGAAATATATGAAAGAGGAGTTATATGTCAACAATGTTTTTCTTCCAAGCAGCACGAAGACAGAAGGGGCTTCCCCAGTCGGACCCAAGAGATGGTTATGATGTAGAGGACTGCAGGGAAGTTCATTTGTTTGTCTTGGCGTTAGTATTTGACTTGGCTTGACTTCTCACGGAGCTGAGAAAAGCCGAAAAATCTGAGGGATTGCATTAAAAAAAAGCATATCATTGCATGGTATGGAAACGAAAGAGTAATATTAACGGGAAGGGTGTCAGATAAATCATAGAAGAATGAGCAATGTGTGTAAAAGAAGCAGCAGCGGTGCTTTCTGGGAAAAGTTCGTTGAAACATTTCGTCTCTGTGCTTCAGTTAACATTTTAAGTTACCAGAGGTTTTGTAATTTACATCAAGGATTATAGCTTAATTATGAACTAAAAAGATGATTCTAGTGTCTTTTTCAACGGTTTGATGCACAGTTTGCGGATAGCTTCTCCACAGCTTTTATGTAAGTAATCATTTTACGGTTGGCAAATATAAAGCAAATTTTTCCACTATAAAAAGAGATGTTTACCTGATATTGTATATAATAAAATCGACTGCTGTTTTTATTTGTTTGTTTTGTACGCAGCAACACTTGTCATAAAATTGTTTGTTTAAGCGGAATTCAAAATGCTCAGTATTTTGTTTTTAATTTCTGTGTTAACTCTTCATCCATGTTTTAATCTATTTTAGTAAGGAATAACTAAAATTACAATACTTCTCTTAAATATTTTTCAAGGATTATGATGCAGCTCTTTTGTTGTATATATAGGAAAATTTATTTCTTAATGTTTTAAAATGATACAATACCAAATAAAAAAAAAATACTGCGCTTCGATATTTATTTTAAAATATACTGTTTCGAGGTCTACCATTAAATAGGAATTGCGTTTAATTTTCTTCTAATATAAGATCCTATTTACAAAACATCAAATCAGGCTTCCCTTAATTAAACAAATTCAATGCGTTTACTTGCTATAGAAAAAATATCTTAGCATCACAAGAAAAAGAGAACCAAGATAAAACAGTGAATTCCATTTTCGACACGTTTTCTCGCGTCTTACTTCCAAAAGCTAATATCCTGTACAGCCGAACCAAGAATATCCTCTGATAAGGAGTGCACCACATATGGAATACAGCTGCATCAATATGTGTCTACAAATACATTTGATGTTTACTGCTATAAATGAACAAAAATAAGCAAGGAGAAAGGGGGGGAAAAAAGAAAAGGTTATCTGCATACTACTTTCTGTCTGTACCTGTCTCTGGGGCTGGATGCTCCATCTGATTGCTATTCCCTGAAGGATATGAGGTAAACGGAATCAATGCCTGTGACAAAACTAATGCATATAAAAAGAGATAATCCTGGAGTGAGTCTTCTTTTTTTCCCTGGAAAAAGATATTGACACAATGAGAGAAAATATTACAATGATTCCGGCTTGAATCAGTACAATCTCAATGTACAAGTTTTGCTTTTTATAAAAATGTGGAAAAGTATAGAAAAACGTTTCATATCCGATGTATTTGTTTAAGAAAACACTCGAGACTGAATACTAGGTTACCACACATGCATAAAGGATTTAAAGAAGTTTACTAATTTTTCTTTTTATATGATCTGGATGAAAGGGAAAAAATCATCGCTCTTTTTTTTGTTTAATACTATCTTCAGTATTAGGTTTAAAACGTAAAACTTTTCGCATTAATTGTTAACGATACATAATAAGTAATTTAAAAGACGTTTGTATGTAAACTCTATTTATAAAAAAAAATATATATAGCCTGAAAATTTCTTGCTGCACCTTTCCTATAAAATGTAGGATACATTTTTCTCTATGCGTTATTAATAACACTTTTAAAACCATGAACCAATTTTTTTGTCATTTGTATATTTAACTGTACTTTTATTAATAAAACATACTTTTTCTAGAAAAGACTTTAACACGTGAATGTTTATGCAAAATTAAAGTGTTAACAGTTTTAACCCCAAGTATAAACATGTTATAACGCAACTAAAATGTGTTCTAGAATTCTTAAGGACAGTGAGCTACAGATATTACTAATATAAGGGTGAACGTGCGATCTAGTAATTATTTTATGGTTTCCTTTCATTCAAAGATGCATATCATGCCTCAGTGTTTTCGCTGTACGTGCATGTACATGTTTTAAGTTAGATAACATAAACTAAGCTACTATAGTTTCTGAATTGAAGATGATCAAATTTAAAATAAATACTCAAAAAATTGTCATTTTTTGAAATTTTACATACATTAAAATAATGTTCATAGTCAGGAAGCAAGTGCACGTCTCAAGAATTGAATATTTAATCAAAATAAACTTCGTGTAAGTGGATATGCACTTATTCTAAAGGTAGTTAAGAGACATATTTGCTTTAAGAGGAAAAATTGTGTCCTTAACTGCGAAGTAAAGAAGAAAGCCGTGAAATCGATATGCCATGTTCTTCCAACTATTGGCTTCATTACATGATGTCGGAATTGCTCTTTAACAACGCGGATGAACTTTAATGAGGGAAAGATACTTTAATAAGATGTTGTTCGACATTAGAGTCATAAGTGTGCATTAATAAATAAGAGTAGGGCCAAATGAGTGGAAATGTTTTCAGAAATAAATACAGTTTTGTGAGTCTGCATTAAGAAAATATGTTTTCGATTTCTTTTAAAATGCAATTATATCGCTCTGAAATGAAATTTCTAAACTTTTATTGATAAAATAGTGAGCGATATTATAAGTCATTTCAGCTCTTTAATTGTAATAAAAAGATTACATGGAGTGGATCAATCCATTCTCCAGCGGCCAAATTTCGATATAACGCAATATTCCTTATGACAGCGGTTCCTAATCAGTTATGTGCACCCCCTCTTTGCGGGGGGGAGGGGGCAAAGCATTCGCAGGGGGGGGGGGGCAGAAAAACGGGCCAAAAGCAAATGATGATGCATGTTTTAAAAAATCAACTAATTTATTCGTATTTTTACAACAAAATACTTTTTTCCGCTTAAAATATTTATTCAAAGTTTACTGATAATATTATTTTGTAACAAAGCTGACTGAATCTTCACTGCTGAAGAACAAAATTTGTACGTCTGCTGGGGAATGCGGGGGTGGGGACGCCATCGTAATTTATCCTTTGCTGGGGTATGGCGATGTCCAAAGATTGGGAACCGCTGCCTTTAAACATGTTTGTATTTTTTTTTTACTATTCTGTAAATAGGGTGTGATTCATTTTGCACTCAAAAAAAACAGCTCTTTGCAAACTTAAAAAGACAAAGCTGTATGTATTTCTAATACAAAATTTTAAAAAATGGATGCATAACTGTCTTATCAGAACAAAATTCTGTCTTCACATTTTCAAACTTGGCAGATTTGCTCGGATATATGCGGGGGTTATCCTTAAACTAATTCCGCTTTCCTGAAATTCATTCCAGTGTGTACTTCTGCATTTTGGAAATACATCTCTGAATCTCCTGGAACGCTTCCAAAAAAAAAAAAAAAAAAAAACAATTTCTGTTATTATTCCTTTCTTTTTATTTTTTTTTCCATTTTCAATTGCATGAATAAGCAAGACCTAGATCGTAACCCCGTTTGCAAAATCTAGTACATTAGTCAGATTAGCAACGGAGATTTAAGGACCTTTGCTGATATGCACGGCGGAGATATTGTGATCATTATTTGTCTTAACGCGTGTCTGGGAGCTCTTGATACGCTGCCAGTGCCCTTTTTCTCTTCGCTTCAACACCCGTGAACACAATGCAGTAATTCTTGCTGAGAAATGCATATTGCAAATTTGAAAAATAGAAAATGGAGATTTCAATGAAAAGAGACATTTGCTATGATTAATACCTATATGAAATAAGTCTTTATCTCATCCCACAGATTTTTTTTTTCGGTTAATCTATACTGATTGGCTTAGAAGCACAATTTTTGGTTTGTTTATCAAAGAAATAAAATTTAACAGATAATTCGAATGGCGTTACAAAAGCAATGAATCGTCTTGTTCTCTTAACATGATTCTTTGTTGTAAAAATAAATGCAAAATACATGGATATAGTAATATTTTAAGGGATGTTTGTATAAAAATTTCTTTTCTAGCATTTCGCGTTTCAATTTCTATTCTGAAACCGTTACTTTGACTGTAAATTGGTTTTCTCACAACACACGGGGTTTTTAGACTTTTCTTGGCTCCGCCCAAGCCTCATCTTTGGTGCAGTCTAAGTTTATTTTTTGTACGCTTTATAGTGAGCGAATGGAATTGCCATGTTTCTTCTCAGTTGGCCAAGTGGTCCTGACGCAAACTGTCAATCATCGAGTATGGTTTTCTCCTGCGGAGAGGATTCGGCATTCGTACTTCCCTCGACTACTGTTAAGATGTTAATTAGTCCCAGATAGTGTACGATCCGATTATATTGTCGTCTGTCTTCTGTGTTTACTTTTCTGAATAGTAAATAAAACAATTTTTTGTCCAATGAGCATCGTCAATATTAAAATGAAGCGAAAACGCTACAACCACATATATAGGAATACGATATAATAAAGTAACTTAAATTTTCGAGCAATAACCTTGAGGATTCACAGTAACTGGAATTATTTTAACTGAAATCATTACCTGTATTTGTTTTTACCGTTATAATCATCAATTACTGTTCGCGAAGAAACTTTAATTTTCTAATAGATAATATATCGTCACAGAGTCATCAAAATGAAAAGTGAGTTATCAGTAACGCGTAAAAGCGGTAAAATCTGATTGCTTAAACCTTTATTATTAGGTATAAGATCTTGTGGAATTTTTTCTTGAAATGAATGTCAAAGTATGTACTAAAACAATGTGTCGAAAAATTGAGTTCAATACTATGTTTAACAATGAATTGAACAATGATGAACGCTTTGTTGAATAATATACTACAAAGATATTATACAATGAATCTCAACAAAGAACAATAAGGGTTTATAACATTAATAGTCAAGTTATAAACCCAGTATTCTATTATTAAATATGAAAAACGTAAGTTGATGGTTAAATTAAATGTTTTTACTAAACACTTACGAACAAGTATGACTGCATCAATACTAAAATACATATATATTTTTACTTGAAATTTTAAACTATTCAGTAAGCACTTTTTGAGCTTTTTATGGTAATAATTTGCCAAATTCTAACGCAGTAGTTTTTGTTTTGTGTATTTATCGATATTTCATTAGATCTTATGAAAACTTGACAAACTATTATGATTTTTACTATGGTAAGCACAAAAATTTCAGGACATCTATGAATATCGATTGTTTTTGTTACTAACCCCCCCCCCCCCAATTTTGGCTTTTTCTTTACGTGTTAAATTCATCTCACACCCTGACCGCTATTACAATTTCATCAAAATTGCATTTTGAGTTTGTAGTTTTTTTTTTCTTCAAAAACTTCTTCCGTGATCGCAAATTGTAAAATAACAGTAGAATTCTCAATGACATATATTTATGAAAAAACCCACGCTTTCTTGACTATATTGATCGCTTAGAAATACTTTTTTAGGGATTTTTTTTTTTTTTGAAGCATTGTTGGTCGACATTTTTTTTCCCTTTGAATTCCTGTCACAAGGTATGCGCTTTGTTGTAGCTAGATTTAAAGGAAAGGAATATTGAAGAAAACCTTTTTGCTTTTATTTCATTCCATACCTCCTTTTTTATACATCTATTCCGGTTACATTTATATATATGACGTTGACTTTTTTGTGGAAAGACGACGGGACTTTCGAAATGAAAATATTTTATCTTGAAGCTGTCGTTGCAATACAAGTCTATTATATGTTTTCAACATTTTTTTTTATCACTGTACCACTTGTTAAATATTGAAGTTGTGTGTTTCCGATATCTTTTTTGGAGTAAGGGTCAAACTTACGACCGTTATGTGGATTTTGTTTGATTTTTTAGAACACCTGTTTCTCAGTTTTATAATGCCAGTAGTTGTTGACCCGCTTTAAAGTTGCTCTATACATTAGAGATGAGTTCGGGCTCATTTTTTGAAGCCCGAGCCCGAGGACTTTTCATCCGAGCCCGCCTGAGCCCGAACAATATTATTTAAGTCGGAGCCCGAGCCCGAAATTTCAGCTAAATATTAAAAAAATCTGGAGTGACTCCACTCGACTTTCCGAACACTTACGATTAAGATCATTACCAAGCACTTAAATAAATTTTAATCGATGAATAATTCAAACATATATACCAAATTGAAACTCAATCGAATGCACCGTTTAAACGCTTGCGCACTTTCAAGAATTTCTCCCCATATGCCATTATGCCATAACATAAAAGAAAGTTTTGTCGTAGCCCTTTAGGAGAACTATAAGTCCTATACACACCAAAATCAATACCGGTCTTAGGATGGTGGTTTATAACATGTATACCGAATTTGAGCTCAATCGAATGTATCGTTTAAACGCTAGCGCACTTTCAAGAAATTCCCCCATAGGCCATAATGTAAAAGAAATCTTTGTCGTAGCCCTGTAGAAAAACTATAAGTCCTTTACACACCAAAATCAATACCGGTCTTGCAACGGTGGTTATAACATGTATACCCAATTTGAGCTCAATCTAATCTACCGTTTAAACGCTAGCGCACTTTCAAGAAATTCCCCCCATAGGCCATAATGTAAAAGAAATCTTTGTCGTAGCCCTGTAGAAAAACTATAAGTCCTATACACACCAAAATCAATACCGGTCTTGCAACGGAGGTTTATAACATATATACCCAATTTGAGCTCAATCGAATCTACCGTTTAAACGCTAGCGCACTTTCAAGAAATTCCCCCCATAGGCCATAATGTAAAAGAAATCTTTGTCGTAGCCCTGTAGAAAAACTATAAGTCCTATACACACCAAAATCAATACCGGTCTTGCGACGGTGGTTTATGACATATATATCCAATTTGAGCTCAATCGAATGCTCCGTTCAGGAGCTATCGTGTTCACTCACATACACACGAACACACATACACACACACATACACACATACATACATACATCTCGTAAAAATAGCATAAATGGATTCAGAAGCCCTCAAAACGTGTAAAAACACCAAAATCTCGAAGTCGAATTTTTTTCATGATTACAATACTTTCCTTACATGGTACATGTTCGGAAAGTAAAAATTCAATTACTTCATTGATAGAATACGATAAATTTTGCCGTTTGTGCAAATTATAGACAAATATAGTTGCAAACACCCAATCCACTTTCTATAATTCTTTGTATCCATCCTTTATCAAAAAATGTCGGATCTCATGACTAACTAAGGAATATAAACCGCCGTTCTAAAATACCCAAAGAGCTTCACGCACCTTCTAGACGCCCGTGCCGCTATTTTTATTTATTTATCTTTTATAAGTACTTTTATTTTTCTCACGAATCACTTTTTAAAATCTGTTTCTAGCAGTATGTTCAATAAAGGAGAAATTTTTCATGAGCCCGAGCCCAAACACAATTGTGAATTATAGAGCTCGAGCCTGGTTCGGTCCCGGGCTCGGGCTCGGGCTGAGCCCGTCTCATCTCTACTATACATGCCTGTTTCATACACATAGCTGAGTTAGGTGGTGATTGCTTGTTTGTTTCCCAGAGTTTGAAGAGGACAGCTCGCGTAACCGAAAGTGTCGTTTAGAACACCACACGACCTTCCTGGAGTTTCCCACCACAATTTGGATCCTCATCAGAGAGACTTCTGAGCAATGCAATTCCTCGGAAACTTCTTGCGACCCTCAAGAGGACTTTCGGAACCACAAATTTAACGTGCACGTGCACAACAGTCTTCAGTAGTAAGTCGGAATCAAACCCGCAGCCTTCTGGTTTCGAGTCTAACGCCTTCATTACTGGGCTACCACTGTCCTCTGCAGTATTCTTTTACTAACAAACACTAGACTTTGTTGCACTAGAGTGTCGATAAAGGTGACATTTTTCTCTCAAGGCATTTTGAATTGAACAAATTCTGTAGGCTAGATCTGGTTTAAACCCGCGACAAAAGTGTGAGAGCTCAGCATTTTAACCTTCATAAGCTTTAAAAATTAGTATAGTTTACTTTATGTTTTTGCTTTATCATCTCACCGTTTTAAAAGCAGGCAGCAGTGTGCTTTTCTTTCATCCTACAAGTTCATCTAGTTTTACGTGCATAGAAATATAAAATTTCAACAGAAACAACTATGATTGAAGAAGTTGATTTTTATCATTACTTTTTAACTATACAGCAGAAAAATATCTTAAGTTACATGATTTGTTAAACTATATAAATTGTAAGTATTAAAATAACAGAGTGCGTTCTTCTAACGGAGCCCTTTTTTTATTATCTTTTTATTGGTATTAAGTTTCAGACGGTTCAAGTTATCTCATTACAGTGATTAAACCTTTTACAGATGTTATTTATTTTAAAAATAAGTACATCGTTCTAGTAGTTAAATATTTGAATAAAATGTAGAAATTCCAGTTTATAGTAAAATTTAAAGGATGTGTTCATCATAAATTAAACCAAAATATATATTTTAGAAGAAATTTTGGAAAATTTAGACAAATTTTTACATTTTTATTAGCGTAAAATTACAATGTTACTGATTTTTTTTCCAAAAATATTACATATTTTTTAATTACTTATGCATTTCTGTACATTCAATAAGTTTTAATGTTCTGTTACTCTGAACAATATTAAAAGTAACATTTTAATTCTTATATTCGCAAACAATCTCTACTAAGCCTTTTGATATTATTTCTAGAAAAGATATGCAAAACACTTAAAGCTTTGGTTGATTTTCCCACATCCCCACAATAGTTCCGCATAATTTTATCTGAATCTAATTTATATTTGCACCTTGGCATTCCTGTTCCAGTTGTCCTTAGCTTTTTGTTTCTCTTCCAATTGCGTCCAATTAAAATTTTCTAATCAAGGGAGCAGCAATAATCATGCCAACGGTAAAATCTCTGCAACCCAAACCGAAAACTTACCTCCGAGAAATGATTTTGAGACTTTAATCTGCTTTTCTAAGTTTTCGTCCGCTTAAGAACTGAATAATTTCGTCTGTTACACGAGTAAATTATTACGCGAGTAAATGTTCGCCAAAGATCTTGTGACTCGAGTTCAGGAAGATGCGAGGCAGTTTTAAATGCCGGACGTAACCTCATTTGCATGATCTTTTGCAAAACTTTCAGCCGGGGGAAAATGATCTGGGCGACAAAGTCTTGGCGTATGACGACGACACCACACACACGCTAAATATCCAGCTTAGGAATCATTTGTATTTTCTCCTGGCTTTGATTGAGTTTAGTTGAATTTACATGTAAAGCATCTTGTGGAAGAATCTTCTTCGCTAATGGAATTTCGGGGGGTCACTTTTAAAAATGGCGGGGAGGAGAAATGGAGATTTCCGTGATCTTCAAAGGAGCACGAAGGTACGCTTTTCACGTTACAGCACTGAAACTTGCATTCAATTACGGTATGTACAGGGTGTCCCATAAATTTTGCAACAAGCTTGTAGTAGAGGTAGGGCACATCCTAAGGATTCAGAATCGCATTGGAATGTGTGGGCGGAAGCATCGTCTTTACATAGCTGATAATAATGAATTTAGATTAAGTGTTGAAGCAATACTGAGCTTTCCGACCTTGATTCTTCAAGCACTAATGTCTCTTTCACGGGAAACATTTGACTGAAAATGTTAGTTTAAAATTTCTATTTGTTATGAAACTCGGTTAAGAAATTCAAACGAACACTTCAAATGTTTTCCAAATGTGATTATTAACAAGTAAGTGAAAATGGCGTTTTTTAGCACGCATTGCTATGTTATTCTGAATTTTTATGATGCGCCGTACCTGCCTTTGAAATTTGTCGCATCGTTTATGATTTGGATTTCTGAAAAACCAGTTTTATACTTAAATGATATGGTTAAAATCACTGCAACGAGATGGTCTCCTTATTTGGAAAAGAAACCCCAAAGGTGTTTCCATAATAGTAACATAATAATTTTCTACATGAAAATTACTATGTTACTCTTACTTTGTAAAATGTTTTGTTAATTTTTTAATGCGGGGTATATACACCTCTGAAAAAGTATTTGAGTGAAAGTCAAACTTCCTACATCCGATGAGTATATTAAAATTTACTTACGCAAAATATGAATTAGGTTACTTATAATTATTATAAGTTTCATAATTTCAGTCGAGTTGTGCGTTTTTGAAAAATGTAATTAATTACTCGCAAAGCTAAAATAAGAAATTTCGCTTATACTCGAATGCTTTTTGGGTGTTGTACATTGCACAATTATTCTCTAAAAATGTCTGAATAGAAATATAACGCCTATTTCGTTGCCTTAGATCTACAAAATTATTTAACAATTGACTGCAAATTGAGTTAAATAACTCAGTTAGTACGTTTATTCAAATATTATGTGATTTTTTTAAGTTAAAAAAATCACCCTACTAGGCATGTAGAAATTCTAAATATTACTAATAGTATTAAAATAGCACTGTTTAAAATTTCAATAAATTGATGAACATTGGTTGATTATACATTGGTTGACATTATCATATAAATTGATGAACTAATTAAAGACTCGCAAAATTAATTGAACAGCTGGCATATCAGGTTTATTCTAACTTTGAGAAAGTTTTTTATTAAGAAAACTTCTAGAAAAGGTAAATATCACTGATAATTTAAATAACACTGTTAAAAATTTAATGCAGTATTGTTCGTTTTAATTTGTGTTAATAGTTTAATCGCATTCTATAAATTGGTATTAAGCGTTATTTTTCTACGGCATAGTTGTTCCAATATCTTGTTTAAAGTACCGAACATCATACCACTAGTATGAAACATTTGAAAATCAATCAGTTTCAATAGCGTCATTTCGAATATATAGCATATTCTTGTAATACAAAATTGACTTAGCCTTAATTACACATTACCTATTTGGACAATTTAGTTCTAAGTGCTTTACAATAGGGACGTAAGATATAGGGTTACACAATACTTCATTTTTTTTATAAACAACCACAAATAAAGATGTAACATATTTATAATTATTAAATGTGATTCCATTATGAAATATAACTACGTTTCCTCTCAAATAAGAATTTCTAGGCTGTTTTTAATTTCTCTCGTATTTTTTAATCACTTCAATAAATACACTGAAATTAATTTGGCAATGAATTTTTCTAACTACGAAACTTCATTCAATTACAACGTTAGGAAATTTATATAATTTAGATTGACAACCCGAATATTTAAATATTTCTTACATTATTTAAATGAGAATGGAAAATGAAATTTTATTAAATCAGTTTAAATAAGGAATCCGTTTCATGCGATGTACATTTTTGAAAACAATATTTAATTACCATTATTTAAAACTATTTATTAAATTAAAATCTGAATAAAAATACTGTTCTCAAAAGAAATAGATATCAATATTTTACTATGAATATATTTGCATTTAATTTATGCAAAATTTAGTAAATATTCTTGTGCATACTTCTTTTTAATCGATAGCATAATGTACTACAAATTCATTTCTAGCCTTAAAGATGTTGACATAATCATTCTTTTGTATTATTTTTGGCAATAAATTAAGATGTAGCGTTTTTAAATTCAAGTTTCTTTGTTCTTTCAAATAACCGCTACCTAACAGCTTATAATTAAGGGAATGGAGGACGTATTTTGTCTATATTTCACATGTGCGTGTCAATATATTTTAGTAACAAATTTTTTTAGTATTAATATAAATTACTCATTTCCAGGAAGTTGAGAATAATTTTAGTTTTTCAGTATCAATTAAACAATAATTTATGCGTATCTACTTCGGTATAAAGCAGGGAAATTTCGAATTAAAGCATGAAAGATGTTTTTCATCTAAATAGTTGTTAACTCCTTTTATCGATAAAGCTGTAAACTGAAAATTATATTCTATGATCAATACTTTATAAACAACGGACATACTTTATAAATAACTAATGGGCTGGCCGAAAACGGGCCAGCCCATTAGTTGTTGGGGGTGCTAGTCAGATGTTCGCTTGCCGCTAAATTATTTATGCGCAGTTTTTAAGAAATAGCATTTTTTTACTGCGGTGATATTTTAAAACTTACAACAAATCACTTTATACATTTAAAATAACGAAATATAGATTGTTGATTTGTAATATAAGTTTAAAGAATTTCTACAATATCTACTCGCTTTTCTCTCTCCTACACCTTGAATTCACCTTCACTGGCAGATTGCCAATATTCCATGCCAAGCGCAGTCACACAGAGTAGCTTTGAGCAATTTTTGTGAGGAAAAATGTCCTAAATGTGTCTGCGGGTAGTACTTCAATTTTGTCTTTATTTTTGTATCTTTGCATATGTTTGCCACTTTTCCTATTTAAAATTATTTAAAACCAGCATCACGTAGCATTATTTTAATCATTGAATGATACGTCGCACACCCTCTCAAAAAAGTATCCCAGGGTCCTCTTTTGATTTCTTTCTGGTCTGGTTTCATGCATAAAAAATCCTTCAAAATAAATTTATAAATTTAAATATAAATAAATTCTCCATTCTGTATAAAACAGCCATTCACAAATCCCAGATAATAAATTTAATTTACACTTGAATTTCTTTTTCGGTCGATATCCGAAATCGAATGATTTCCATACAAGTAGTCCTTTGCCTATTTAACTAAAACATTCAGTCAAGAATTATTTAGGCGCAGTTTTCAAGAAATAACAATTTGTTCACTGCGATGATATTTTAAAACTTACAACGAATCAAACTATGCATTGCAAATTTTAAACACCAAAATCTGCCAGGCGCACACTGAAACAGGCAAAACGCATATTGGCTACGCATCTGGTATCTCCCCACCTAGAGCTTATCACCTATTTATAAAAATTAAGCGGGACCCAGAGCCTATCCAGCACCACACACTTCCATGCTTGTCACAACCTCAAGGCACGGTAGACACCGAGAACCTCATTTGCACGTATTTACATGCTTGCACAAGGGCTTCAAGAACGGGTATCCGGACAGGCTGACAAATCCAGTGGAACCGCTCGTCAAACGCCCAATATATACTCCGAAACCTGCATATTTTAAAGGTTTCTCCGCGTGTACCGATGTGGATCCTGCTGCATATTTGGGTGCAGAATGGTGTGGGAGGAGGGAGATTTCAGAAAATAACTCGATAACGGCACAACTCCGTTTTATATACTGCTTGCTTACTTGTCTGTGGCCGGAAAATGGTAGGATTTGGCGAGGAGATGAGTTGTGTTGTTGCTGTACTTTGGAATCTGTGTTTGAATATTGATCCATAGGAATATTTGAAAGTTTGTAGAACATTGGTAATGCGTAGTCTTTCGCTCCTCAGTTTGGAAGGGAGAAAGAAAAGACCCCTTAAATTCCAAGAAACTGTTTGAACTGGTGTGTAGACTAAAAAACACATACCTTCAAAGTTTGGAACGGTTTTCATGGTGTGATATGTATATATATATGATATATATGATATTGAAAAGATTAATACAAAATTATTTTCTATTCTTATGGTCTAAACAAATATAAAATTAAACAAATAAATAAATAAAAACTTTAAGCAAAAAATACACGTTTTGCTTAAAGTTTGCTTAAAGCCACTCGAAGTAATGTCGCTTATAATTTTGATTTGTTTTTAAATCTGCTTATAAATTGCAGTAGGGATTTTAAAATAAAGAATTTCAAATATCTATGTGCGTGTAATTTTGTCAAGAACGTCGCAATTAGAATTTACACACATAAATACATTTAATTTATACATATGAAGACTTTTCTATATTTTCCTTTTTGAGTATTCTTTTATCCACTCACTTCCCTCCCTTTTATTTCACTTCAGCATGACATAAACATTTTTTTTTTAATTTCAATAACATCAATCATATATATAAATTTTTACTATAAATATACATTTATTTCACTGATAGTTTATATATCCTTCAAGTCAAACAATTCGATAAATAGGCTACAAGTAATTAAATACGTTAGTAGTCATGTGCATTATTTAAAATTTACACTTATTTATAATTGAAAAGATTTTTTAAATCACCTGTGTTTAGATTTAAAGTGTCATTTTGTACATTTATATATACCTAATCTCTGTTTTTCTCTCTCTCTCTAGGTAAGTGTAAATTTTTACCTTGACAGTCCAATTTTCAAATCTCAACATTGCTTTAATGGTAAGATTATTTTTACAAGTTAGATCGTCTGTACCTCATTTAACGAAATAAAATGTTTATATCCGTTGTAATTTTATACAACCCAGACAGCACATAAGCTTAAATCAAGCTTCCCATTTCTTTGAATTTGACGTATTAATACAAGCTTGACAGTTCAATTCATGTTAAGCTTGCAGCAAGCTTGGATTAGTCATTTGAACTGTCAAGCCTGAATACAACTTGATTACTGCTTGATTTGGAAAGCCCCGTCTACTTAACAAATAATTTATCATCCGTCATAAATGTACTTGACCATAGAATTAAAAAAATATATATATTTCCAAATATGGAGATTCTTCAAAATAAAATACAATTATACTACGAAATTGATTTCAAAATCAGTCGTTTGTCTCAATTTTGGCCAGTATTGCCCGACATGAGTGTCGCGATATTGAAAGTTTTAAAACGTGTGCTGCTTTTAAGTTTATATTATACTTGTTTCCCTATTAGTAGAGTCTATAAATCACACATAACATTATTTTAATTTTGATTCATCCCATGGAAAAATAAAAGAAAGAAATCGGCATCAGGCACTGATCGATCTCGCATGAAAACGGCGTGGCAACCATGACAGTCACTTCAAACTTTAGTCGTGCCAGCGCGAGGCAGATTGGTGGAACGGTTAGGACGCTGGCCTCCCAACCCTTAGGTCCCGAGTTGTATCGCGAACGCTTGATGGAAACAGATTAAATTAACTTGAAATTTCAGCACAGAGGGGAAAATTCGTGGAAAAATAAAATATGTAGGGCGAGTTCGCCGACGGGCATCCCGAGTATTTAAGATTTTTTTTTTTTTAAGAAACATTTTTTAGGCTTGAAATTAAGCTTGCTGTGCCAAACTTAATGCAAGGTGGGCAAATGTAAACTTGAACACTTGATACAAGCTTGCATTAAACTTACACGCTTGAAATTTTCAAGTTTATTGACTTGATAAATCAAGCTTGCTGCAAGTATGATGCAAGTTTGCTGTGCTGTCTGGGAACAACTCTGCATAGTATCTCTATAGATCTTCGCTTTATCTACAGAGTTGAAATCTAGGTTATACTTTTCTCCGTTTTATTATTGCATGAAAGATTTTCTTTTAGGTGGTTTCACAGTATTGCTAAACGTTGACATTAATAGCACTTGTTGCACATTAATAGCAAAACGTTGACATTAATAGCTTGAGCACTGGACAGTCGAAATTACCATAAACAAAATTGCACTCAGAAAAGGCGTCGATTTGCTGAAAGGGGAACTTCTTGACGTTTTATTTTACTCGTATTAGTTAATCGAATTATTCTCTCATGTGAGAGAAGCTGTCTATTTGTGATTTCAATCCTTCTATATCGTTTTACTGGTTTTAAGAAAAATAACAGAGGAACATATTCTTAAAATTTAAAATTTTCCCATGGAACATCAAAAAAACAGTTGATTTCCTGTCATCCTTATTTAAAAAATAAAAATATAAAAAAAGGAACTGAAACTTACGTAAATGCACGGGAGCTTCTTGGAAGCGAAAACGGACAAAATGTAGCGAATTTCGTGGAACATAGCAACCAGTGGAGAAACTGTGCTTGAGTGGCATAAACGAACTCCTCTCGTAACGCACTTTAATATAGTAGCACAACTAGTCCAGACAACGTTCAAAACACGATTTTTGACTTTCAAAATACGTGTTTTGAACGTTTTTGGAACTAGTTGTGTTACTAGGAGAGAAAACTCCATTCATTAATTTGGCGCAACGATATTCAGTGGTTGCAATAAATTAGATTTGTTAAACGGACCTTCGACCTCCAGAGACCTTTAATATTTTAAAGATAATTTCTGTTAATGTTGTTCGTAGCACCATTTTTCTGTTTTTATTGAAATTTAAATACAACGACAGAATCTGCACGGTAAGTTATCACGCAAGTAATGTACGTGCAACGTCAGGTCGAAATGCTCTATAACAGTAATATAGCTAAAAACACAGTAAAACGCTCTTTATACTTGGTGTTTTTTAAATGTGTTACAGTTTGAAAATTTAAATAACCTATTTTCATATTTACTTCACATTTAACGTAATTTATTTGCTTGAATTATTAAGATAAGTCTAATTAAAGACAGCTATTGAATTTTTCTATAGGTTTTCTGATTTCATCTCATAAAAATTATGAAAGGGTTGCGATTCAAAAACGCGAAATAAAAGCCGAAGCACAGAGTCAAAAAGCATAAATCAATATCCATCACTTAACCATCGCTAAAGTTGCATGTAGTCATATTCTTCAAAAACTGCGGAAACTGATCAATATACTCCAATGTATAAAACATAAACAGAGACTGTGGGAATGTGGGGGGGGGGGAGAAAGAGAAAATCCCTACTTCCCACATCAAACACGAATTTTAATAAGAAGCCAGAAATATATTATCTCAATTTGTTTCCACACGAAACCGACGACCACCATCTCAGAAATTGAAAAATCAAACGCGTGTGCTCAAAACAAACATTAAGTCGCCGGAGAAAAAAAAAACAAATAAAAAATATCACAGAGAATTATTTGAAAAGAATATTATCTCCGCGAGTTTCTCTGTCATCAGTAAGCATACAAATTTAAATAAATTCTCGTATAATAAAGCTCCGGAATAAAGAACATCCAAATAAGAATTTGAGATAAGCTCAAACTGAAGTAAAGTTATCATTTGGTATTCTAAAGCGAGGCAAATTTCGCGCGTATGGTTAATCTGTCGCTTTTTGCACGAGAAATGTGTGTGTGTGTGTGGGTGGGGGGAAGTCGTCTCTGCCAGACTTTCAAATGAAACATTTTCTGCATGTAATTTTCCCCCCATCTTTATATTTCTTCTTCTTTACAAGTCTGAAAACTATGCAACTGAAGTTCTCCGCTCAAGACGATAATAAAAAAAAAAACGAACACAATTTCTTTGCTGGATGATTTCAATGTTGTTGTTGTTTTTTTCACAACTATGCTACTTTGTATTTAAGCTTTTAGTATGATAAGGTAAGAAAAGGAAAGGAAAATATGCGAATTGTTAAAAAATCGCTACGTTTCATACTGAAGACAAAAAAAAAATGAAAAAGCATCAGTTGAGCATAAGCTGTTTCTATCTTATTTTGATAACTGTAAGTTATACAATTAAATAACATAGAAAGCGTACTATAAAATAAGTCTCTTCAACTTATCGTCACTCCGTGTTTACTTCTTAAACAATGGCTTTGCAAGTAGATATTCTTACTTAGTTTAAAATCAGCTGTCAAGAAATAAGGAAAAATATCATTAATATATATACACTCTACTTCAAATATTTCATTTGCTAACTTTTACTGCAAAATTCCATTCGGAGAACAAATCTAATTGGTAAACTCTTTTAAAATGCATGATCCCATACATGTAAAGTGTATATTTAGGTTTATCTTGAAAATATCTTCGATACTTTTATTGTGAATTCCTGCAAATAATACAAATTCCAGTCCTTTGAAACCACATGAGAATGAAAATAACTTTGAAAGAAAAAAAAAAAGAAATGATAAATATTTTCATAAAGTACTTTTCCATAAATATTTAGCTTACTCAAATCAATTACGATAATCTTATAAAATAATAAACGACTGCTTATTTATATGCATACTCTCCCTATCTATTTCTACCCATTATATGCACATATGCATATACCTAAATACATATACATATACTCCGAATGTTATTCTCAAAAATCTATTTCTGGAAAACCACATTTTGATTAATTGTAGGTTCAGAATTTGAAATATTTCTTAGGAAAATTTAAATCAATACTTCTCTTTACTAAGAAACCGGCATTTTCTATTAGCTTCTCAAAAGCTTTAAAGATTTTATATAACTACCTATTGACTTGCAAAGAAAGTTTGAATAGTTTATAAAACTTCAGTTCATCAAGTAAGATACTAGATTTTGTATACATAATGCACTACATCAATCGTCAAAGTTTATTAAACTAATTTAAAGTTTTCTAAAGAGCATCCTAGTTTTAATTTAATGATTTAAGTACTGTTACTCCTTAAAAATTTTAATATTTAAAACACATTAGTTTCCTATAAATGCAAAGCTAACATCAGTACTCAAACTTTTTGAGGAAGAATGTGTTCTATTTTCGTTTATAAAATGTAGAAAGCTGTATTTAGAATGATCGTTTAAAGTATTTCAAAATAGAATTTGACTTAATTATTTACATTTAAACTTGGTTAAAGTTTAGGAATTGTTGTTTAAATCAATACTTTTAAGTAATCAGATCATAATATAATTGTGATCGAATAAAAAATTTACAGCATTTGCCTACTTATAGAATCAATATTCGATACGAGTTGAGAACACAGTCTTTAACGGTCCGTTAAACTACAGTCACCTTTTTCTACTTATTACCGTTTTACGAATATTTATATAATTCTTATTTAGTACATTACTCATTCTTTGATGAATTTCTTTTCTTTGGCATAAATTTTTAAAAATCTTTTTTTGTATGTTTTAATAAACTATTTTTAATTTTTATCAAAATAAGATTTTAATCGCCGCTCTGGTGTATATGTTATGCAAGCCTACACGAGATACATCTGTGATGAAGATCACATATCTAATTTAATAATCATTTACTTTGGCTTTCTTTAATGTAATCTATCCAAAATTCAAGAATTCTAAATCACTTCTGTTTTCATTTTCCTGTCATTTCGTCCTTTAAATCTGTATTTTCGCTTTTCCCGTATGCACTATTCTTTTTCTTTTTGTTCTTAATTGTTTCGTCTCTCCCGACCGGTGTGCTAAAAATAGATTATATTACGTCCGTTTGCAAAATCAACGGCCTTTTTGAGTTTCCTCTTGGCATCCTGCTGGCGTAAGTTATTTAGTTGTTCCCCTGCGACGACTTTAAAATTATTTGTTCGCGATTACGTCATTGTAATTTTATTGGATTAACTGTTAGGGTTGCTCTGGAATTGGCGCTATTAATCTCAGCCAAGTTATTGTTCTCGCCAATGTGTAATTCTGTGCTGGCGTAATTTTTAAATGATTCCACCTTAATTTCACTGACCATATAGGACGTCATTTTATTTTCGCTGAGCCACCACCGCCGTTATAATAATGTTTCAATAGTATATGTTTAATAAAATAGTTTTTCAGTATTTAACGTCTTTTTATTTTATTGCAACTATAAGTGTAATTGAACCTGGATTATCATGTATCACAACGCAGTCTTTAAATTTAAATCAGCTCAACCAAATAACCTTCTTTACAACATCTGATTAGGGAAGCTGCCTTGAGCGGTGGACTTTTTAAAGAGGTTCTAACGTGTAATTACTTTACATCTGGAGAAAACGCCTAAAACTCCAGACCATAGATCGAAAGCCACGCGATAGGCCCGAACTGGGGCTCTCTGTCATCTACCATGTTCAGTGTCTCATCCACTCGGTCATTGTGGGGCCCATTGGTAGTGCACTGGCTAAACAACCATTCTATTACATCTTTGGTCCGGGTTCGATTCTGGGCTTGAGCTTGGGTTTAACATCATTTGTCCCTTCATGGGAGGCAACGGTGTTCCACCAATACGTATAAACGACAAATGTTCGTCATTGGGGGGAGGGGATGACTTTTTAACCAAACAATAGAGAGGTCTTTGTATTACAGGTATTTTGAATCTTTAAAACGAAAACCGGGGCCGACTATAGCCGAGTGGATAAGACACTAAACACGGTAGATGGCTGTGGAGTGAAGATCCCGGGTTCAGACCTGCAGCATGTCTGCCGAACTAACGGTCTCGAGTTTTGAGTTGTTTTCTCCAGATGTAAAGCAAATACGCGTTAGAACTCCTTAAAAAGGTCCGCCGTCCAAGGCATCCCATAGGCAGATAGTGTTCGTGCATCCTTGCCTTAATCACTAATCAACCAATCATTGAAACGAAAACCTTTAGACACATTTAAATAAGCGAAAATAAGTAACTGAATACTTCAACATTTTACATACAACTACATATAAATCATCAGTTTTATAAATCATCAGTGTTTTTATAAATCATCAGTTACATACAACTGCATATCAGTCAATCAGCAGACGCACTCTCTTTAGATCTTCATATTGTTCGCCAAGAATTCAATAATATTTTGATAAAGCTCACTTTAGCTGATACGCGAAAATGTTTAACTGAACGCTTCAACATTTTACATACAACTGCATATAAATCAACAGCTTTGCAGACACACTCTCTTTAGAACTTCATCTTGTTCGCCAAGAATGCAATAATATTTTGATAAAGCTCACTTTTAGCTAATACGCGAAAATGCTTAACTGAACGCTTCAACATTTTACATACAATTGCACATAAATCAAAAGCTTTGCAGACGAACACTCTCTTTAGAACTTCATCTTGTTCGCCAAGAATGAAATAATATTTTGATAAAGCTCACTTTCAGCTACTTAGAACCGAGAAAAAGCCGTGCACGCACGCAAACGAAAATTTCCAAGATACTTCTGAAATAACTCTCACTGGGAAAGAAAATGAAAATCGGAACCACAACATTATATCTCGTTTCACTGACTCCAGGTCGTATTAAAGTGACATCTGGCTACTAAACTGCACAAAAATCGAATTTCCGACCCCCTTATCTCTTTAAAATGAAGTCCTGTTTTTTTTTTGAGTAAAAATGAGAGAGGGAATCAATGACGTTTTGCTTAACTGTCACCGAGAAACGGAGGTGGGTGGGTGGGGGATTCGCAGGAAGGGGGTCGGGGGGACAAATTCAAGTTTCGCGGAGGATGTTCATGACGGATTCATGAAATATAGAATGGGGGAGAGAAATTGAATTAAATACGAAGAAAATAATCTTACTGTGTGTGTAGGAGGATCCTCAAATTTAATTTTTAACTTTTCGGCCGTGTGTTGTCATTTTTGTAACCGGGAAAGTAGTGGTTCGCGGAAAGAAACCGGGATCGCCTATGGTATAGTTCCAGTTCCATTTAAATAATTTACCTATAGTGCTTGTAAACTGCTGTCTTTTATTTTTCAGTTACCTCATAACTTATAATTTCAAAGCTCCTATATGATCAACTGTGACAAATTTCATTAAATATTCCATCACTAATGAATAACTTACAATTTTACAAAAGGAAAAGAATATTAGTTTCCATAATCGTGATTTTCTGTAATTTACTAGGATTTCAAGTAAAATTAATAGATAAATTATTAAATATTTTATTTAAAATAATCGCAGTATTCTGTTTCTCACATTCGTTTATTTATTTATTTATTTTTTTAGGTTGTCGGGTTTAAAAATTCCATTCACAATTTTATACAAAGTAAATTAAATACGGAAAAACCTTTTAGACTCCACTCATATTTGTGAAATTGATGGTCGAGTGTATAAGGCACATAACTTTGGTAGATGGTTGAAATGTGAAAGTCCAAGGTTCTGTCGTACCGCGCAGCTGTCAGTCTAATGGTGTCGAGTTTTATCCAGTTATATAACGTGAGTATGCGATAGCACTCCGCAAAAAGTGCTAACCAAAGACATCTTCCATTAAACAGATACCCCTCATGTAGCTTTCCAAGCTACAAACAAACATGCAATAATGTGATAAGATATAAGCAAACATCAACCGTTACGTTTTACCTTCCTGTGTCTCCTTTAAAATCTCTCTAACAATGTATCGTCTATGGCCTATCCATTTAATTTCTCCATTGATTATCCTCAGCTATTCTTGAATAGTCTCTCAAGAATCATGCAGTTAAATATTTTAATAGTGTTAATTTTACAATAACTGCACAGTGAATTTGCAAATACAGTAATTGAAATTAATGATACAATGTATGATAGATTATGAGTATTTCCTTCTCATTGTATAACTACTGTGTAACTAAAAAAATTAATGTGTTCCCTCTGTTTCTAATAAACTGTTTGTCGGCTGTGCTCATTAGTTCGTTTGTTAAATTTTGAGGCATGTTTCAGCATGACTTGACGTCAATTTAAAGTGAAATTATCTTAAATTCTCGTTTAAGAAACAATATAATGATACGTAGCCCTCATATCTATTTTTGCTCTCTTTAACTAGTAACAAAAAATTAACTTTTTTATCATACAAGCATATTCCGGAGTGCACTAAACGCATAGAAACAAACATACCTGCATCAGCAAATACCCCAAAAACCAATCTCTACATATTTGACTACACGCATGGCACTCACACGGAGCCACACTTACCCTAACATAAACATACTCACATATCCATAGCATCTATGCGAGAGCTATACGAGTTGCAGCATGGCCGCAGCGGACCCTCATGAAATATGGATTCATGGGCTCTTCATGAATACAATAAATATAAAAAGAGCTTCTCTCTTTGGCGGCTCCCACCGACTTCTTTGTCATGGTTTGTCGCTTCTGGTCCAGATGAAAGGTGGAGAATAAGACCGTTTCTTTTTCTAGTTTTGACAGGAAGGGCTTTGATGTGAGCTTGGGATAGCTTCATCTTTTTCTTCTTTCTCTTTATTTCTTGAGTTTTTTTTTATCATAATTGAGTTTAAAAATAAAAATAAAAGGGGGCTTATAGATGCGATATAGTGCCACCGGCCGGATTGGAAACTTCGAACTTTTTGATATCGTGATTTGAGCCAAAGTACTCCTACGAACGTATTCTTAAATAAATCTTCTGTTGTTGTATATCACACATTGTATTGAATTGATTAAATTATAAAAGAAATACTTAATGCAGATTGAAAGACCGAATACGCATACCTATAGTAATAATTGTTTCATAAAAGCAAACATTAACAGTATGCAAGCATAACACGTGCACAGGCAGGGAAATTTGCTTTCGCAACAGGTTAAAATTCCATGGAGTTTTTGAATTGTGAAAAGTAAAAACATCAGATAGAGCTAATAAAAAGCTTCTTAGATTTTAAATAATTCTTTTTCATTTTTATAGAAACTGAAGGTTATAACCATAGAAGAATGCAACCCTATAAATCTCTTTCAGTTTATGCGCAAATGGGCTCAGACAGAGAAACTTTAGTACGTAAAGTACTTATGAGCGAGCATGTTTATCTCTTAAATTTTCATTTCTAAAATATATATAGATTCCAAAATACTTTTATGAAAATTATACAGTAAAATTGTTCCAAGACGTGAAAATTTAAGTAATAGTCACTTTATTATATGGTTAAATATTTAGTTGAACGGCATTCGTGAAGTAAAAATTTAAAGTAAATGAAGTTCTAATCTTTAACTGCCCAAATACAGGGTGTCCACCGGCGACTAAAAAGGCGACTTTTGCTACTAGCAACATAAGGCGACTTAGGCAACTTTTTTCATTAAACCCATTTATGCCTAGCGTCCCTTTTTTGGGACGGCATTTTCGCTATTAGTCGAAAACGTTATTTATTTTTCCTAGCCTTTGTTCATGAGTATTGAGCCTCAACTCTACAAAATATTTTAACATGACCCAATAGGATGTTGATATTTCGATTTTTATGCATAATGATCTTAAAAGAAATCATCCCTTGTTCAAGAAGTTGACATCAGAAATTTATCTATTATTTCTGTTATCAGTAAAAATCGAATAAAGTCGCAAAAATATCCAGGCACAAATGGGTTAAAAAAATGTCATTTTCATACTATCTTCAAGTTTTTGGTTACTAGTACCTTTCTCCAGGCGACTAATTTGAAAATGCGATTTTCGTTATTGTCAACTCCCTTTTTTTTAAAGTTGCTATTGGTCGTTCATCAAACATTCTAATCTATTTTTTAATCGTGCTATAAAAATAAATGTACTACATGCTCTGTTATATAAAGCATGAAGTTTTTTAATTGATCATTTTATTCATTCCTTTTTAAATGAAGCTAAATGAAGCATGTTTATTTCTTAACAACAAAATTGTGCGACATTTTTATGTCGGTGAGGCTACTAAGGATACTATTTTTGCCTCCTGACTTTGATGCACACCTTACAAATAACATTTCGTCAGAACATTACTTCATAAAAAAAATTAATTGAATGCGTTTATTTAGATAAATTTATTAATCAATACTATTTTTTCTTTTTCAGCAAAAATGACTGTTTTTAAAAAACTTGATCATAGTTACCGAATTTATTTATAGAAAATATTTCAACTGTCAGTGATCAGTTGGCAAGATGAAACCAGTTTATGCGTATCAGTGAACATGTGAATAATTACCAAGCATCCCTGAATTCATTCTCAATAATTATTCCCTGAGACGCATGACTGCATTTAAAAACGGAAAGAAAGACTACACTTCTTGTCTCAATTTCCTAAAACATGCTGTCATTATCTTTAACATTTAGTGACAAGTGTGCGTGTCATACAATTCTAAAACGTTAATATTTATAAGCCCAGTGCACATGAGAAACCTATGTATCCTTTTTCATTCTCTTACACATAAAATAATAAAAACAAACATGGCGGTGTTGCAGACCTGATCTCAGCCGACTGTGGAATGATTGAACTTTTATTTTACTTTTATTTACAGTTTACGAACTGGCGAATGGAGTCCCATAAGATACTACATTTTAATGTTTCGCAAAATCTCTATTTTGCATATGTAAATGCGAGACGCCTTGGCGATATCGAATTTCCCTAGAATAAACATGTGTTATATTGAAGAATTCGTACTGTGACGTGCTTAGTCTACATCGATAACTTTCTTCTTCTTTTCCTTTCTTCTTTTTTTTCTGTGTTTTCCCCCATCTCTCTCGCTCTTCTTTATTTGCAAAAGAATCGATCTTTCTTTTACCCTTTTGACACCAATCTAACTGCTTAAAAATCTGTGACTCGCGTAATATGCATTTTCATCGCAGGTTTATTTTTTTATTCTCTATATAGTGGGCGGTATGTCATTTTAAGGTTCTTTAACTGAAAAGTTATACCACACGCATGCTGCCTTTTATACGGAATTTAAATTTCACTGTAGTATGTACGCTTGATATTTATGCTTGTTTTAACCCTTTGAGGCACAACCCTTTCCCAATGCTGAAAAAAGGGCAGCCGTTGCCATCGCTCGACTTAACTACCAGCATGATGGCGGACGATCGAAACGTTCATCGCGTGTCACAGATCTAGAGACCCTTTTTTGACGACAGCTGGCTGTGCCGGGAACAGCCAAATACTTCCACAGATTTAAATACTTCCATTATACCTTTTATACAGGAGCAGCTGCTTGCTACCTTGACATACTTTTCCCTATCATATTGTAAATGTATGCAAACTTATAGAATTTTCATTAAAGATTAATTATACAACGATTATATTGTTTGAATATTATCTACATCATTTCGACATACATTGGATTTTTTATTACACTGGTATCATCTGTGCCGTACTAAAAATTATGAAAAATATTTTCTCGCACTAATAACTACTTTCATGTACAAACTTTTTTTAGTATTTATTTAATATTACATGAATATGCTTGCCTAATGTTACGTGACCCTACTTCATGTATGCTTTTTTTACAAAATATCAAACATTGGCTGCACTTGATATATTTGCTTCGAATAATAGTTAAAACAAATATCAATATTCACAGTATTGTATATTGTTCCTCTGTTGGAAAAAGTGAGCATTTTGAATTTAAAATATTAAAAATAAATTTCGATTAAATTCAAATTTATATAATTATAAATATTTAAACTTTACTTACAGGCTATTTAATAGTTTATGCTACAATGTACCTTATGCTCCAAAATAATTTCCACAAAAATTTTAAGTATCAGGTATACTTTTCTTCCATTACATAACCGAGCAACACATGCATAAACATACTTACATGTAGTAAAAAGTTCTCTAAAATTATGATAGTTTAAATTGTTTATTGAGTAAATACAATTAAAATTGTTTAGAAATTTTGCGAAATTTCTAAAAAATTTTAATTGATTCCTTATTCTATCGAAACAGATTTCTATTTTATATTTTGAAATTTCCACTTAAATACAACTAAATTCAACATATTTACAAAGCGACCTAATCACAATTTCATTGCTTCTAAATACCACTTGAGACTGACGTTACTTCTATGTTACCGGTGCAAATATTGTGCTATCACTCCAGGTTCAAAAGTTTTTGCTTAACGTTCAAATCATTGGCAAAATAATTTCACAGATTTCGTAGTTCCATTTAGTTTGTAGAATGTCAACCCCTGCTAAGTTATCGTTCTGTAATTCCACCACCTGATTTTCAAAATAAATCCAGTCTATTTCTACAAAAGGCGTCGTAGTAGACACTGCACAATTCCAGCTAGTATTAATATTCAAAAAAAGCATTTTTGGGTTAAAAATGCAGCGCACATAATATTTCGCCCCGAAATTTACAATTTCAAAATTTACCAAACTTCCGTAGATGCATAAAAGGAAGCATTTTCCCACCAGATAAAAGCTTACCTGAATGCTACATCAAAACGATCTGTCAGTCTGGAGAAAACAGCAGATTTTTCCTCGCCCCATGCGGGAAAGCCTCCACAACAGGCTTTGCGTGCAGAGGGTCACGAAGGGCAATCGAGATCTGAAACCATCGATAGCTCGAGTTACTCAACGTTAAGAAGTCTTTTGCGAGGCAATTTTTGAAAAAAAAAATATGTAAGGCATATGAAGTTATCTTGGCATTCAAATGCGTGTATTTATAGTTGAAATAGAAAGTACTTTCGGCTGCGAACTGAGTGAACAATTAAATTCTAAAAGCGTGGTTGCTTTGCACCGTTATACACAGAGGCATATGGTTTATTTCAGCAATGTAAGCATCGCTTGCCTAACTGTAATTTATATTTTAAAATAAGCATTTCTTTTACACAAAATTCTATTGTAAATTTTAGAAGAGTACATCTAAGAAAAAGTTCGCTCGCCAAATCTAAGCTAAATTTTCTTATGCAGGCCATAACAACTATGATAAATCATGCTTTCCAGACTCCAAAAGCCTAGAAAGCACGGCTAAGTGTGCCGGAAATAGTGACTTCTCAATGACTTTGTAAGTTCTATTAACGTTGTAAAATTAACACTAAAAATTAATCAAACTCTCCCCATGAATTACATATCAGCTGTGATAAAAAACATTTTTTTACTAGTCAAAAGACTTCGCCTAGTGTGCCAAGAGAAATAAGCGTAATTCCTATTGCTTTTGATATTACTATTGAAAACGCAGTTTATTACCGATGTTGATTGTTCCCCCTGTTACTGTTTCATTTGTAAGTGCTTTTATTTTGAGTTCAATAAAGAAAATATCGTTTAGAAATGTTAAATATAGCAAATTTGAGATTAAAAAAAGTCATTTATTAGCTTTAAACCACTAAAATATTATTTGTCTTTATGGAATTTTGCCCTTGCTTACAACAGTAATGGTGCCATTTTTTTACTCTTGTAATAAATGTTTACATTCAAATTCATGTATAGCCCCACACCGTATTGTAATAAGATATCTCTGAGATGTTTCATGATGAAATGCTGAAAATATGTGTGCATCGCCTAATTATCGTATAGGGAACATCCCTACCTTACTTTTAACATATTTATTATTCACATCAACCACTTATATCTAATATATATATATATATATATATATATACAGCACACTTGTCAGTACATGTGAGTTTCACATTCACGTGGTTCATAATTTAAAATCCCCATGCCACCCTTTTTAAACAGATTGCAACATTTCTCCAAAGTTATCGTATCCACATTGAATTCGCTTGCCTAATTCAAACGGTATTTTATGGAGAAAATAAAATGTATCCACCAGAAAAGAAAGTTTATGCTTCTCTAGTGAATCACTCTAAGCTCCTAACGGCTGATAACGACTCCAAGCTCGAAAACTATTCAGCAATATTTTGTAGTGATACATGACGGAAATAGCTTATACTATTATATTAAAAACATTATTAAAAAAGTGGTTTTCTTTTAAACTAATCGGCCAATATTTGCCTATCATTATACTTTTCATCTATTTATTTTGGAAAATTATATAAAACAGAATTATGAATAAAATGAAACTTGTTTTATATCACTAACATGATAAACATATGTTATACATGTATCTATTAAGTCATAATACATCTTCTACGCAATAATAACCAGTTATTTTAATTTCAACTTATTTATTTAGAAAATCGTATGAAAATAAATTTTACCTCTGTTAAAAGTTTGTAAATTGCAATTATATGCATTTGTAAGTAAATAATATTTAATTCATCGAATCTTAAGAGATCCTCGTATATATCTGCCGTAAAGGGATAAAGAATCTCTGGTAAGAATAGTTTTTAAACACTATGTTAATATATATTTAAATTAATTTTTATAGGTTTTTAATCGGTATTTAATTTTCCAGACAAAATTCTAATAACTGTTGACAATAATACTTTGTATGATCTCAAACAGACAGATAAAAGGCCTTAAATATGCGATGATATAAATCATTTACTAGCGTTATTGAAATCAATCTCATATTATAACTTTATATAAGTCCTAGTAAAATGTATGCACGTAATTCCAAAAATACAAGTTTTACATCCTAAGAAATCTGCATAATATCCATGTATGATTCAGAAGAAAGTACATAATTATTTTTTCGGCCTTCTTCCGTAATATCTCATTTAATAAATATGCACCAATTTTATTGCATGTTATCATGTTTTTAAAATTTTTAATTAACTTTTATAAAAGTAAAAGAAAACCAAAACAGAACATTTAAAGTCTTTTTTGTGAAAATGATTTAAAAAGAAATACAGAAAAATTTCTTGTCTTGTACGTTGGTAAAATTTGTTGGTACGCTTGTTGGTCTTCATGCTTCGCATTATGACAGTTATCTTCTAATCTCTGCTTGAATAGCTCATTGACTCTATGAATATGCACTTACTGTCATGTATTTTTAATATCCTTCTTAATTAGCTTTAAAAGATAAAGGCTTTTGCTGTGCAAATTATGAAAGAAAATTACAAAAATTTCAACTTTACATATGCAGTTCTTTCATATTCAGTGCCTGTGTAGTGCGACAATCAACCTCTAGTTTCTCAATCGCTCACTGATCTAAATCAGTATTCAAATATTTTTCATTGCTCTGTGCGTTTATTAATATAAATTTTTAATTAATTTTGTTTAATGTTAAAAAAAAGCAATACATTTTAAAGACTTATCATGCGCAAATCCTAAAAGACCATTCCAGAAGCTTCACAACAGAGTATGCCGGTCAATAATGCTTATTATATTATGACAATTAATCTCCCAATTCCTCCTGCAATAGAAGATGGAAATATTTACATTCACTGAGGCACAAATTCTTAACATTTAAAGAAATGAACTGTTAAGCAGGGAACTGGATAGATTTCAAGGGGCACTGAGTAAGGGAATACGACAAGTATCCCCTCCAGTCCTCTTCCACGAACATTTATACACGTGTATGTTTATACACATGCATATAAACATGCTATGCGCCCCCGCACACAAGTAGTAAGTAGCATGACTCGATGTGGCATACGATAAGGAAATCAGCTCCCCAGAAGGGGAAATAGTGGAACTGGCAACTTTTATTTTTCACTTAACTGCGCCCTCTGCTACTTTATCAGAAGTCTTTTAGCCGATAAGAGACTCGTTTAAAACTGACTGGAGCTCTCATTTCCATGGTACATCGTAAAGATAGTTTAGATGTGCCAGAAGAGCTTACGCGAAAGGTTTATGTTATGGCCCTCCTTGCTCAAAGTCCTTTGCTCTTATAAAGACGTTAGAGCGTAATTTTCCGAGAAGTTTGTAAGACCGTGATGCGGTGTTTATGTGGAAAAGTAAAATAGGAGGGAGGGAATTCCAAAGACTATTGCTTTGTAACCACGGTAGTTGTGATTCTCGCTATTTTATTATTATTTTTTTTAACTGGAGTTAGCAGTTTAGATATCTGAAAAGGACACAAGAATGTATTCTCTGCACTCTCAAAAATCATTCCTTCAATTAACGGCAATTTTACTTTTAGCAGTGCTGTCGGAATATCTCTGTTATTTGACAAATATCCGTTTCTTTTTTTTTTCTACTTTTAACACATTCTTCAGATTCAACGGAATTTTTCCAATTTCCTATTCTTCAGATTTTTTGGAAGAATTCTGGGAAATATAACATTTTCAAGGCGTACTGAAATTATTCGTCGAAAATGAGGAGTAATTAGTGTATAAAAATGCACTCTCAAAAATCATTCCTTCAATTCACGAAATTTTTCTGGCAGTAGTGCTGCCGGAATATCTCTGTTTTTTTTTTTTTTTTTTGTATTTTTAAACGAATATCCGTTTGTTTTTTTACTCTTGTCTTTCGAAGAAACTTCTTCAGATTCAACGATTTTTTTTCCTCTTCTTCAGATTTCGGGAAGAAAAATCCACGTAAATATTGCATTTCCATAGAGTAAGGTTATTATTCGTTGAGAAATAAGGGATAAATTAATGTTTATACTCTAACGCCTAAAGCCACATGTGTGTTTATACGCAAGTGTGGATTCCTACTTCCATTTTCCTGTTATTAACTTTCAACATTCTGATATATAAAATTACGTTCACTAACTTCAGTTTTCATTGCAATGCATTGCTTTTATTTAATAGAAATGGCATGCTTGCGAAATGAACTTTAAAAACAATATTTCATGACAAAGTGTATCAAAATTAACGAATTACAAAGAGGCCTGTTCGGTAAATTATCTTAAGGCTACACTAATTCTTGATTCAAAATATAATCCGAATCTTCCATAAACTAATTTTAAAAAAACGCTCTGTTACTGACAGGACTCTGGCCTTTTCTTCATTATTATTACTTTTACATTAAAGCTATTTTATTTGTTGCTGCGCGCATGAAAAAAATAAAGTAAGAAATTACTTGCTTGAAAGTTAATGAAATATGTATTTCACAATAAAAGAACGCTCAGCAATCGCTTCTGTTCTTGCCCAGAAAATTCCAAAAAAAAAAGAGAGAGAAAAAAAAAAAAAAACACCGCGTAGTCACCGTGACGTTACAAAATTTTGCCTTTTGTTCTTGCACAAAGCGTTTCAAACTACCCTCCCTCCCCACACCCCCGCCTTCCTGTAAATGATCCCCTTTCCTGCAAAAATATCAAAATTTCTGAAAGCAGTAGTTGTCCGTATTATTAACGGTGATTGTACTGCATTCTGCATGATATTTTTTTAATGTAAGGGGAGAAAAAAAGGAGGGAAAGCAGTGGGTTTTGAAAATGAATGAACTTCATTTATTAAATTTTTGCCGTATTTATTAAAGGTATTACAATTGTTCCTTTGTTGTGCAAATGTGCCAGCGAATAGAGAGAAACATTAGCAGTGCAGCAGGTTTAAATTGTTATTATAACTTTTTTGTTGTTGTTGTGCAGAATCTGTATCAGAGAAGGCCAAGGAAGATCCACAACGCTGATAAATATGCGTACAATATTAGTTTTTTGGTTTTGTTTTCAGTACAATATTTAGGAAAATTTAAATTGAAATCGCGCTATTAAATATATGCTAGATTGATATTGTTCGATAAGCACGCGGGGTTCTAAATGATTTTATTTGGCTCTGATAACAGATCTCGCATGATGCTAGTAATAAAGCTAGTAGATGTGACAAAAAAAAAAATAGATGATATATATCTTCCATGGATAAAACGGGGAATTCTTTGACAAAGGATATTGTTTAGAGTAAATAAGGAAGTTTTAAATTTATGTTTATTATTTAAAGAAATGTTCATCGTTCATTCGCTTTACTTCAATCTATATGCCATGTTTTTTGTAATTTATGCATTAGGAGAAATTATTGAGGTACAATTAGTCATGTTACTTTAGAACTTTGTGACAAATAATTGATTACTTTGTGACAAATACATTCATTATAAATGTATGAAAAAAATAAAAAAATCCTCCCCCCAATCATTATACGCATTTGGATATAGTGTGACAAAAGTTCTGGTTTTCCCCGATTAGTTAATTTTCTCGTAGTATTTTATTTTTAAAAAATAAACTATTTTCAATTTAATGTTTCACACATTAAAACTGTAAATTTTAAATCCTGAAAAACAAAAAAACTTCTCCTGGGGATAAATTAATGAAAATTGAAACTATATTTATATATTTTTTTGTACTATAGAATGTTCATATATTTTAAAATCTTGTTTAGATTTTCTCTGTGCTTAGTTACGGGCAATGTACTAATTGACGAAACTATTTCTGTATTAACTCCTCGGTGAATATTTAGCTATAATTAAAACACTTCCATAACGCTTCTAGAATTTTAAGCATAATATAAACTATCGTGTATTAACGCCTCGGTAAACATTTAGCTATTATTAAAACCCTTCTATGACGTTTCTAGAATCTTAGACATACTATGAGAGTAAATCACATTTCTCAGTAACACGAGAGCTGCCTGCGACTGATAACATGCAACAGCGTATCAGAAACATTATCACTCTTTCATTGAACCATCTCATGGTACGTGTGTTCATCACATTTGCCGCTTTCATTTCACATTAAATCCATCTGAGGTCAAAAACTACGTGTCAAGATTAACATCGATGAAAAAAAAATGGCTTATAAAGACCAACTTGTATTCGGGAACGTTTCGCAATTAAAAGGCCATATTAATGCAACCCTGCGTGGCGGCTTGGATCGAGCTGCACAAAGTCACAATGACACCTTTATGAGATCGGTTAACAACAAATCAGTATTCCTTCTGCAGCAGGAAGGGTTGAAAAATAGGCTCCCGCAGTTGGCAAGAGTTTATTTTTTTTTTAATAAGCGTAAATTGTTCTTCTTGGGGCTCCAATTTTATGAGTTATACGTATAGACATTAGAGATGAGACGGGCTCAGCCCGAGCCCGAGCCCGGGCCCGACTCGGGCTCGGGATCTGTAATTCACGATTGCGTTCGGGCTCGTGAAAAATTTCTCCTTTGTTGAACATTATCCTTGAAACAGATTTTAAAAGTGATTCATGGGATAAATAGACGTACTTATTTTAAAAAATATCGGCACGGGGGACTAGAAGGTGTGTGAAGCTCCAAAATTTATTGTATCTTATTAATGAAGTAGTTAATTTTATTTGTCTTTAGCTGAAATTTCGGTCTCGGACTCCAACTATAACAATATTGCTCGGGCTCGGGCGGGCTCGGGCTTCAAAAAATGAGCCCGAACTCATCTCTAATAGACATACGTATAGTAATTACTCTAATTTATTAAATTATAACTAAACTTTTTTTTCTAATAATTTTCATCCCTAGGCAAGTTTTGTCAGTTGTGAAATAATCCGAAGATGGTATGTCGTAACAGTGAAATGATATACTTATGAGCCAGAACTAAATTTTAAATTTGTTTTATAAAATATACATTTGAATTTTTAAAATATTTAAATATTAATTGAGTTTTTAGCCATTTTTCATAATTTTTAAAGTTCATAATCAGTTAAAAAAGCTGCTAAAGATACAGAAGGGGAACGTTAATTTCATCATTAACGTCTCAAGTGGATTTTTAAGAAGTTCTTTATTTTTAATTCCTATCAGAAGTTAAATACTTCATGTTGAGCCAACGGTCTCCGTTGCTGGTGTATTCTTAAGAGTATTTAAAAATACTCCAATAATATAAAATTTTGTTTTTCTTTTGTTTTTATTACTGAAAAATCTTGTTATTACTACCGGAAGAAACTGGAGATCGCACCGTCTTTATTACAAGTTCTTCATTTTTAAACTGCAAATGAAATTAGCGAATTTTTCATGTCCACTAATTTAGGTTTTCACTATACAGCAGTCTAAATTATAAAGATAAACTAAAATCTCCAAAAAACAAATTTCAAGGGACCGAAGATGAAAAAAATCCATAATACTGAAAAATTTGTTATATAGAAGTTTCATTAAAACTGAATTTGTAATCTGCAATTTTATTTTTTTTTTAATTTTAGTTATTTTTTCAGTTGAAATATTTTACCCGTTAATATGTATACATGTAAAAATGAAGATTTTCATAACATAATATTCTGAATATTTTTTAAATTTTTGAGATTTCGGGTAACTGATGCAGATTGCCTTAATACTATAAGAATCTGAGATAAATTATAACTACATTAAAACAACCAGGCTATGCTAGCACAAATTACGAGGTTCGACCATTATTTTACAGTTTTTAAATAACTTTGCAAGGAAAGAAGAAGAAATATGTCGTTGATCAACGACGTCACTTGAGACGTGTATGATGAAATTAACGTTCCCCTTCTTCGTTATCTTTAGCTGCATTTTCAACTGATTATGAAGTTTAAAAATTATGAAAAGTGTCTAAAAACTCCATTAATATTTAAATATTTTAAAAATTAAAACGTATGTTTTGTCAAACAAATTTAAAATTTAGTTCAGGCTCAGATAAGTGTCATTTCACTGTATGGCATACCATCATTGAATTATTTCGCAAATGACAAAAATTGACTAAGGATGAAAATGATTAAGAAAAGTTTTTTAGTTATAATTTAATAAATTAGAATAATTTCTGACATCTTTGTTCCAATAAAAGACAATTTTCAATAAAATAACTGTTTAAAATGACCAAAACTAGAAAATTTACGGTAAAATAAGAGTACTTGCAAATAAAAGTCTAACTACGGAATCATCTAAAATTATCTCTTACTTAATAGTCGCAAAATTTCTTACCTTTTTAGTAAAAAAAAAAAAAAAAAAAAAGTTTAAAAAATCATTTATCTCAAACCATTAATGAGATCCAGGATCAACAGATCTCCTCCTCGAATCTTCCATGGTAAAGAAGAGTGGAAGAAATTGAGGGACGAGACCAGTAAAATGCAAAACGGATGTCACATGACAGTGCCACATGTGTTTTTAAGGGGTTGGAGGAGGGGAATTGGAAGGTAACCCAATAAGATGGTTTTCTTGTCTTTTCACAGCCATATGGGTCTGAAGTGGTGTGCTGTGTAGCTCAGCCTTGTGCGCGGAGTGGAGGGGGGAGCACAGCACATTTTTGCAAAATAAACAGAAAATGGGTTTAGACGGAATAAGATCAAAGAACGCACGCGCAGTCAAATTTGAAAGAGCTCTTCTGTGTCATAACTCAGTTCCGAACATCACTGTTAGCATTTTACTATTTTTGAAATTTATGGGGAAATTCTGGGAGGCTTTTTTTTTATTGTTTTACAAATATTCACTTCTCAGTTCCTTTTTTTATGTATATTGTTGAGTTCATTTATTTAGTTACAAAACTTTTTTCATTGTTTACCATTTAGAATGGATTATTTTCTTGAAGCGTCAATAGAAAATTTCTTAATTTTTTTAACCATCTGAACACTCTTGAAAATAACCCAAATGAAAAGAATCACAGTGAACTGCGTGATAAATTGAGTCTTCATAAATACATCTGTAAAGAAATTAAACAGCATAAAAACACGTTAAAAGAATTGTTTACGTTTGGGAATAATCAGTTCTTAATTTTTTTATTCCTCGAGTACTTATATTGAAGTAATTCTGAAAGTATTTTATAAAATATGACCTTTTTTGTTGATTCATAACGTGCGTTCAGTGCGGTATTAACTAACAAAAAAGATTTTAACTACTTTGGTGTTTTCCAAAACAATAAAATGTACACGTTTGGATTGACCTAGAATATTAATTAAGAAAATCCCTTATAAAGTATTTCTCTTTATTGTAAATGATACTTTTATTGCTTTTTAAAAGAAATACTATTTGTTTTTTCGCAAAATCAAGCAATCTCAAAGTTAAATTTTAAAATGTTTAAGGAAAACCTCAAACGAATACAATTTGAGAATTTATATATTTTTTAAAAACAAAGAAACTTTATCAACTAGTCTTAAACTTCAAAAGGAAAAAAAGAATATATCACAGCTAAAAATTTCCCCAATAACACGTAACTGAAAAAGTTCGTTTTCTTTTTTCCTCCCAATCACAAAATCCTCTTTAAACTTTTCCTCTTTTGGCAAAACATAATTTGCTTTCGGGCAGGATGCATTGGACTTTATAAGAATTGAATGCAAATTAGCAAAAGCAAAAGATGGTACAGAGGTAATTCTCTTAGGCTGTAAAAATTTACTGAATTTTGGCAGAGAACAATTTTTATTAAGCATACAATTCCCCTGAATAAATTAATAAAAAAATATAAAATCTAAATTCAAGTGTTTTGGGTATTTGTTTCCAGGATGAGTAACGCTAAACTCTTTTAAGAATGCAAGGCTCTTTTGCATAGAAAGCCTTTAAATATCTTAGATTTTTTTTTTCTCGGGATGCACGAAGCTAACTTAACAGAATTTTATTTCTAACGAACATTAAACTTACCTGTTTAAAGCGAAACACTTTGCTAATGGATTTTTCAGTAACCCACGTTGTTACACAAATAAAGTACCAATACAGAACTTTCATGCACAAGCAGGTTATTCTCATATTTATTTTTTGGGAAAAGAACTCTAAAGTATCAGTAGCGGATCCAGGAGAGGGGCTACGTGGCTTCAGCCTCCCGCCCCTCCCCCCCCCCCCCAAAAACAAAAGATATTGCTAAAGGGTAACATTATTATACACTTTAAGTATATAAAATGATCTTTTTTTATAGCTCAGCCCCTCCCAAAATGTTTAAGACAAAAATTTTGCTGTATTGAACATTTTGTTTGGGTGAAATAAGCTTTTTTTCAAAATTTAGCTCTTCCCTCAAAAAATTTCTGGTTCCGCAACTGTCCAGTATCAAGAGTGACCGGATACTTCCTACCATGCACTCTACATTCATATTCTTTATACGAAACGGACAGCTAGCAAACTGCTGTGATTCGGCAAGGCCACTCGTGCTTTCCTTCGAGAAAGGAGTCCGCGGAATACAGCAAGCACCAAAGCACCGCCCCCGCTTAGCCTCTTGGTGCCAGTGAACAACCATCACTGCTACTCAGATGCTACTCTACTCTCCACTCTACTTCTCTCAGTCAGTAGTGCATTATACGCGACCGAGTCAACAACACGCGGTCTGTGTGATAACACCCCCCTCCCTACCTCACGTGGTGGCAGGCATCGCTACTACTATCATCGAGGCAAACCGTCCTACAAATTGCTACAATTTATCACAAGCCCCCCTCTTTGGTGTCTCTCTCTGTCTCTCTCCCTTTTACCGAAGGATGGATTTGCATAGTTAACCAGGTGAGAGAGGAGAAGGTTTGTGCAATGTGAAACGGTGTCATGCTCCCCCACCAAGTGCATGCGTGTGTTCGTGATATCCATCCTACGTACTACTACAATATAACGCCGGAGCTTGAAGACGGAATTTTGCGCGGATAATAACCTCCGTGTGTGTTGCGTGTATTGTCGCAGGCCAGCGAAATAAATCCTCCGGTCCAAGAGAGGGTTTAGCGCGAGCAAGCAGCCCAGTGATTTGTCATTTAAAGTTGGATATTCCAAAAGGGTAAGTTGTTTGCGAACACCGTTATAACCACACAAAACGGGTGTAAAGTGCCGTGTCGCTTGTTGTTATGGATAAGTATCTTTGTGTTGGCGACTGTTATTTAAATGACAGATGGTCCCTTTCACGGTGGCTTTTTGGGGTGCTTAAACGGAATTTCCGTTCTGATGGAAGGGATTTCATCTCAGTTGCGCATCCTGGAATGAGATGCGGAAAAACAAGATGCCGCTCTGCGGACGGAGAAAAATCGAGATATGTTGTTATATAACGCATTCTATACGTGCAATAAATAGATATAACATTTTTAAAAAAGGAAATGGGAATAGCAATAATGCCTTCATAAACAAATTTTGATTAACTTTTTTTTTCTTTTTTTGGTGTATTCGGTGCGAAGTTGTTATAGTCTTTCTTTGAATGCTGTGCAAATAAGAGCTAACTATCTTTATAAAGTTCTACAGAAAGATAAATACCCTAAAGACTTTTTTGCAGCCACAAATCCTAACTAAAATTTGCGATTGAAAAAACATATAAAAAACAAAGAAACGATATTTTTAATAGCGCAATCTCTAATTAAACAGTTACACTCCCTTGAAAAGTTCCCCGAACAGACTTTTTTTTTTATAAAGTTCTACAGAAAGATGAAATAAATACCCTGAAAACTGAATCTCTAATAAAAAGTACCTAAGACCGACTTTTTCAACCTAAATACTACATACCTTTCATAGATATTAAAATAAAATAATAATAATAATATAAATTTTAAAAACATCGAAAACAGTATTATTTTACTATGGTTATCTCTAATTAATAATATATAATTTGTATTCACATTTTTATTTTGCGCATTTATATCGAAAAAAAAAATTCTTTCTTTGAAAGAAGATTTAAAAAAGTAAAATAAATTTACACTTATGAAATGTAGCTGTTTATTAACAAGAAATCATTTTACATTATCATAGTTTAGAGTGACTAATTTTCTCGTGTGGGGAGAAAGGTGCTCATGTAGTGATTGAAGGTCTAATGGCTAAGTTTTTCTCGTATTTGGAAAAAATATCTAAACAAGAAAAACGTTTTCAAATTAAGTTGTAAGTGCTTGTGAAACTTGTGCACTCCAAACTCCAGTTTACGTGTTTGTTTGTCAAAATTCAATTTTTAAAATAAGCTATAATTTAAACTTTATCAATTTTTTATACTCCATTTGTTTTATTCGAGTGCCAAAATACCGCGTTTGGTAATATAATGTAAAACTAGAACAACCAAAAAAAAAAAAACTTTTACACTTAATTTGCACTTTACACTCTTTATTCGAACAAAACATTTCATATCTAGCCAACATAATTCCGAATTCTGTTTTAAAAAAGTAAAAACTAATTTTCTAACCTTTAATTTCAAGAGAAGTCATTAATTTTTGATCTGGGTGGCGTAAATTTAACATTACAAAATGCCTCATCAAAAGTGTTTTAACTTATAGAAAAACTAGGCTTGCAATTCACAAACTTATAATTTTAAACATTGACTTAATTTTTAGAAATCAAATGCATACTTTCTTCTTAGAGTAGCTTACTAATGAAAAACTTGTCCAAAAGTTTGGAAAATTCCATTTGTATAAATGAAAAAAATTGGTTATAACAAAAAGTTGTTTAATATCCCTAATTCATTAATTTGATGTATGATGTACCTCAAGTATTAGTTTAGTATTTTGCTTCCAAATGCCTTCTGTCACTTTCAATAAGTAATTCAAATAAGCAAGTTTCTTTTATAATATTATAAAAGCTTATTTCCCAGAAAAGAAGAAATACGTGAAACTATTCTCCCAACTCTCCAATTCTCCATATCATTTTCTTACTAACTCTCCAATTCCATATCATTTCCTTACTTTCCAACCACACCAAGTATTGTCATCGTCTTCTCTCATTACGCTCCCTAATACTGTAAACAAGAATCAATGTTCCTCTTGTTGGAGCCTCGACTATGTGTATTTGAGTTTGTAAACATACAAAACTCCGGAATCCCCAGAGTCTCCAAATTATACCAAAGAATTCTCGTTATGCATGATTTCCGGACTTTCAGCTCATCATGTTTAGCTACCCCCAAATTTTCACCCCTCAATGCTTCCTCTGTGGAGTAAATTCGAACTATGGCCTACTCCCATATTCAGTCCAGATGTTAAGCCTCTGAGGAACAATAGTTTCTTCTGTGCCGGCCAGTCTTTTTATGTTCTACGTCATCAGCGAGTATTTTTTTTTCCCTCTATGTCTTCGGATGGATTGCATGTGTACTTAGTCTGAAGATCATTTTACTTTTTCCCACAAAACAATACCTCCCTCCATTATGCTCTATTTCTGGAATAAGAAATTTGTAGTTAGCTGGAATATGTGACATTTTTCCTAAAAATAGTTCGCATGTGTTGCAATTATGCTAGAAAGCAAAGTACCATTAGCTGTATTTTGGGATTTAAGATGTACGAAGCACCGAAACAGAACGACCTGAAGCAGAATCTTCTTAAAGAGTTTGAAATTTTATGATTCTTTATATAATTAAAAATGTTAATTTTCTTTCATATTTCATTTGCAAACATGAAAGCAATTTTATTTCATTTATTTTTGCTGCATCTACAAACTTCATCTAACAATTAATAGGAACTTTTTTTAACTTAATCTACATTGAAAATGATTTCAAAATTATTTTTAACACAATTTAAAAAAAAAAAAAATTCTAGCGTATTTTACCTAAATTCTGTAACTTACAGAACGCATACACTGCGAAAATTTTATGACCTCTTCATTTACAGTACGTTAAAAGTAAAATTTATTTATATCACATTCCTCCTTTTGTAGCTTGTAGCAAGAACCTTAAAGAAAAACAAATGGTTTTTAAGATTAAAAAAATGAAAACAATGATTTTTGAAATTTTTAGAATGAGTTATAAAGTTCAGCGTCAAAAAATTAAGCTTGCAATCTGATTTAAAAGTGGGACGTACAAATGCGTTTCACTGCGGCAGGAATGAAATTAAGTGCAAAATTTGCCAACATTAAGCCTCTAGTAATGCGTTCTTCCAGAACCGTAAATCAAAATAAATGCGTCAAGTATCTCCCTTAACGCGCTTAACAAATCAAAAATGTCCTCCTTCGTTAACTTGGGCTTGTGTTGGAAATGAAACGGCCATTTTTTTTCTAACATCGGAAGAAAAATTGCCATTAGAAAAAAAAAGTGCATTTTTCGTTAAATATGAATAACAACGCTAAATTTTAATTACAGCGATCAATTATTTCGTGGGACGTAAAGCTTTATTGAGTGATTTTCATTGCACCAGCAAAAAAATTAAAATTATACAATGTAATTGAAACGAATAAATGTACAATAGCTCTTTTGTGGAGTAAAATAATTCTTTCTACTTTCATTTTCTGGAAGAGGAGAATCGTAATCCTGCTGAGATATCTGAAGTAAAAAGCGATGATGTATCCGTATTATTTATTTAATTATATGAGAGAGTTATATGATGCGGAGGAAAATATGTATGGCAATGCGTAACTTTTCCGTAAGCTGAAAGTAAAACACGACTTATATTAAAAAAGGTTATATTAATTTTAGTGTATTATCAAGGGTTTGTTGTTTGTTTGTTGTGAATACGTCATACTCAGAATATCTTCTCTCTGTGTGTGTCTGTCTTTGTCAAACATAGTTCGAGAAAAAAAAAATCACCTTTGAATGTGATTTTCACAAATGATTTTCATTAATTGCAGTGTAAGGGAATAAAACGAAATTTCAGGAAACGCTAAAGTGTTTTTAACCGTAATATCCTGATCTATTTTTAAAATAAATCAGTTATGTTTTAGAGCATTTAATACCACATTTCCATATAATAGAATTTTATTTATTTATTCATATAATATAATTTTATTTATTTATTTAGTTTCTCAATAGAATCAACGCGCAATAGAATTTATTTATTTCTCATTCAGAAATAAACAAATAAAAATAACGAGCTTTTTTCTCTTTTCCAATAAAACAGTAAAACTCATTTTCAATTTTATTTAAAACAAAAGAACCGTTAGTCTCTGAGACCATAAGATACCTACAAATCTTCTGTTTCTTTTTTCCAGCAACTGATGATACATTTCGACACTCCGTTATAAAACAACCTATCAACAACATATCTATCCGTATTCTCCCCCTCGCATTATCCATTTTCGTTATAAGCAGTGCCACCCTCTCAAAAATAAAAAAATAAAATCCAGACGCAGAATCTATCTTTTATTCAATTTCATAAAAAAAAATAGAATATTCTTTTACTTCATTCTTCAAATCTCAAGAAATACTCAAATAAAATTTTGAAGTTTTTAAGCTTCTACCGGTAGCTTTTTACCCCTTGTCCTTTCCTCGCGCGCTTTTGATGCGCGAAGGATCGCGTTACCCATTAATGAACCTCCCAGAACCCGAGAGATGGAATGGGCCAAATTTTATGGACCTGCACACACATTTATACCTCGCAAAAATTTTTCGTTCCTTTATATAGGTTCATATGTGTAACCGTATAAATGAAAGCCTTCCCTTTTATTTATTATTATTTTTTTACGTTCTCCTGCATCAACTTTCATAAAAAACCCATTTGCAAGCGTTGAGTGCAGATTTGCTGGCGGATCCCGGGGTTTTTATTATTCTTCAGGCTTAAGTCAGTTATATCCATCTACCATAAATTCTAATAATCTCCACATCAAATGTCGTCCTCTGCTCTCCCGTCTTCCAAGACACAATTACCATCGTACCTACCAGGAGTGCTCGAAATGTGAAGAGAGAGGGAAGAAAAAAAATTAAGAAGGGGGGAAAAATATTAAAATAAAAGAAATGCTCGGAGCATTTTATTTCACTTTATTTTTAAAATATTAAAATTGCAGCCCCGCCATATTTTTGCGAAGTAACTTAATTTGTAGTTTTATTTTATTATTATTATCATCATACGGCCTTTTTATTTTTTCCTTTTTTGTCAGCTTGTTCAGTCTTTTACGCAGGGCGATAGAATGAAAAAATAATAATAAATAAAGGATACATTAATGGTTTTTTTTTACCCACTTGCTCCCGTTATTCTTTGTTTATATCTCAATTGTAAGGTTTTATGCTTCAATTAAAAGAACTTTATTCGACTAGAAGTTATTACACATAATTTCTAAGTTTAATGTACACAAATGTGCGATATATCTTTTTAATGGTGTGGCGATACTCACATGACATTTTCATTTTTTAAGGGACTGTTCAAATCTTTTATTATGTAGCTTTTATTGAAAGGTTTAACGTATAATATTTTTTAATATAATTGTTTACACTAGTGAAATTAAAATTAAAAACCAAAAATCCGTTTTCTATTCAATCTGAAATTGAAAGTAAACGTTTGCCTTGAACAAGCACTTCAGTATAAACAGCTAATATTTCAATTACATTATAATTTTTTCCTGTGTCAGGCAACTTTAAATGTATAGTAATTAATATTAATTGTTGCGATTTTAATTTCGTTTTCACCGCAAAAAAATCCATATTATAAATGGTTTTATTTTACACAGCAGAGAGGCTGTCAATTTTCATAATCGTTGCATATAATGTATCCACTAAACTCATTACATGATTATCCGAATTCAGAATTAAATCGATTTGCTACTGAGCTATTCGAAATGTTACATCTGAATACAACCGGTATTTAAATGTAAACATAAAGTTTAAATCGGAAATTTTAAATTGTCAAATAGTGACATATACACAAGCAAACAAATAAATAATTAGATAGAAAAATTCAACACCCCCACCCCCACCCCCAAAAAATAAAATCATTTCCTAAGACACCACTTTGATTATCAAATATAATAAACTTTATTAAAACAAATATAATGGTCATAACTGGTCTTATGTGTCGATTGAATTTGTAAAATAAACAATGAGAAACAATAGAAAAATATTTTAAAATTTCCTTTATATTAATAATGGACTTTATTTTCAATTGCAATATGCAATTGATAAATCCGATCTTGAATCAACACTTCTAAAACAAATTTATTTTCGATGTATTTGCCGATAATTATATCCGTTTACAAAAAGGAAAATAACTGCCTATCATCATCAGTTTCCACAGTGTATTTATTTTTTCTTGTAACTATGCTTATTTATTTATGTCCTTAGAAGATTACAGTTAATAATCTTTCATTATACCTATTTTCGCTGCAAAAATATAAGCACCCATTACAAGTCTGTCACTTAATTAACCTCTTGTTATGTAACCATTGCGTGCGAGGTGAATTGTTGCACATAATTAATTGTATCTGAAAATGCTCCTGGTAAGTGAGCAGCAAGTTTTGAGGCTGATAAAAATCCCAGTATAAACGTCGCTTGACTCTGCACTTAATGATTCAGAAGCCTTTTTAAAAGTAAACTATTTTAATCGTAAATCTCAAATTTTCCGTGCATAATTATTTACACAAGCTTGCAAGAAGAGAGATTTCCCATAATACAGGATTAATTATTTCTGAGTTAGAACAGACATAGATCTTAGATTCGAATAGTTGATTTGACCGAATTAAATGTTCTAATGTTCTTGATGAAAAATGTTAAGTTTATTCGATTTCGATGAATGATAGCACACAGTAAAGCGGATATAAATTATGTAATTACAAGGTGTTATTATTCATCATATATCAACGATTAATAAATAAAAGTTGTCGCTATAACGCTTTTTTCTTCTTTTGTAATGTTCCTTCACAGAAAGTGTAGTTTAGCCTATTATTATTTCTCAACTTTCTATTTGTTTATTTATTTAATTCCGTTTTTAAATTTTCTACTACACATGTTTTATTTTATGTTTTGATATTTTTGTGTAAGAAAGTAATCAAATAAAAATTTATATAATTTTAACGTTTTTATTTTTTTAAAGTATTTGTTATGCTAAAATAAAGGTAGAACATTCCTTTAAAATACAGGGATTTTTATAAATTCTATGAAATACTAATGCGGCGTATACATAATTTTAAAGATCTTCAATTTAGATACTATCTTTGGTGATTTAAACAAATATCCATGTATAAAACTACTCATATTCAATATTTTAAGTTTTATATTATTTGAATAATAAAAGTACATTACTGCATGTAGCTCTAAAATGCGGAAAAAATTAATAAAATGATTCCATTTCAGTTACTATTTTTCTTTTTTATAAATAGGAATTCGAGTTTTAACTTCAAATTATTTGACAGTAAAGACAGAAATATTAAATAAATCAGTTTTATTTAAATATTTTTTACTTGTGATAGGAAATTTAATACTCGCCATATTAATTCGTATAAAGGTTTATTTCTTAAATGAGAAAATAACGGCGAGCAAAAGCAAAAAAAAAAAAAAAAAAATGGACATCATTAAGTGGATTTATTGTAACTACTTGAGTAGGATGCAAGAGCAAGATTTCTAAAACTATTTCCAGCATTTTTATTTAAGTCAAATGATAAACTTAGTACTTTTTGATAAATTTCTAAAGTTTTACGTGTTCTTCCGTGCATCTTTATGGCTTCCAGTTTCAATTGGAAAAAGTATCAATTTTCAATTCAGAAAATATTTTCTTAAAAAATTATTTCGGAAAATAGAAAACACATAATTGCAGCACTTCGAAGAGTACATTTTAGTTCTAAAAAGTCAAAATTTATTATCATAACTATGTATGCAGGGTATTTCTTAAAATATGGGCAAAACTTTAAAAGGTGATAGTACACATCCAAACAACATTCATCAAAGATTTTTGGTTTTAAATAGCGGGCACTTATCGTTTATAGACATTGTTCCGTACCAATGCTGCAATTACTGGTGTCGTTATTATGGAGACACCTAATAGGTAGACCAGCACTGCCTCCTATGAATTAACTGACGGAATTAGGTGCAAACAGGTGTCAGGAATCGAATCCTGAACCGTGATGTAGTAGAACGGCTCTCTAACCACCGCACAACCCGATTGGCACATTCATCAAAGAATGCAGGGTTGAAATTCAAACATAAACGCCTAGAGAGTGCCAAAGGTGCTCTCCACGGATGAAAGTACTTTACCCACAATCAAACATGTAGAGGAAGGTGGCCTAAAATGATCCCCTTAAGGTTTAAACTAGTTTAAATTAACATAAAGAATTAAATAAAACTTTGGCTCTCTTCTATCATATTTTACACTGTATTTTGAATCAAAAACATATAATATTGTATAAGCACATTAGCAATTAAAAAGAAATTGAGAAAGTGTCCAAACGATCCTTTTTACCCTCAACCAAAGGGCAGAATGATCCTTCATTTGAAAATAATTGTAAATTGTTTTTATTAGCAAAATAAAATATGTAAAAGTAATTATGTCTACACACAATAAAATAAAATAATTTTTACAATCATATAGTATACATAATTAATTTTAAGAAAATTTTAAAATAAAAAACGCGTCACAGGAAATAAAATGGAATATTTTAGAATAATAATTAAAAATTTATGACCTGCAATAAACGCAGAGATAAATTAAATAATGTAATGTGGAGTCACGCCTTTTGAAAACGGTTGAAAGGCCGCATTGGTACCTAGGAACCGGTACTGGAGTGTCTTCAGTCAAGGGATCATTTTACCCGGCAATATGGCTTCCCACTTTAGGTCATATTACTGCAACACTCCGAGAAACATAACAAACTTAGCAAGTTCAATTTTTATCTAAAAATATACTCTATTTAGTAAACCAAATCATATTTCTGTAGATGAAAGACTGTATATCTAAATAAATAGGAAAAGTAGTGCTTACCTTATAACATGTGTCATAAAACACAACTTTTCGAAGAATTCTTATTTAGACGCGTAATATTGCCATTGCTTCTTCTTGACTTGGCACAATTAGTTTATGTGTTACCCGGTAGATAGCGCTACCTGTATCTAAGAAAACATATAAGGATCGTTTTAACCGCTAGGATCATTTTGAGCCACCTTTCCCTGTGTTCAGATGCAAATCCACACACGCATTAGATACTCTTTTCTATCACCTTATTTTCCGCCATTCGCATGTCATTTAAGCTGCTTGTTTAACTTAATTTGTTTAACGTTCTTTGTGTGAAACACAATACAAAAAGAAAATATATATATATAGCTTTTCAAAATAATTTTCTCTAACTTTGTAGCATTTCCTGTCAGTATCACTTTCCATAACTGATAAAATCATTGCCAGTTTTAAATGAAAAAAAAAAATGAAAAGGAAAAAGTTTTAAATATAAATATAATAAAAGTTTCAAAGTTTTAGAAATATTTTTTTTTAATTTTTAAAAGGTTACATGAGATACTGCAACACAAGCTGCTTAACATCCATAAAAATAAATACATATTTTTTTAGTTTTCATTTACAGTGAAATAGCTTTACATTGTTTATAATAACCATGCAAACTTTTATCTCATAATATTTCTCCTTTTATAGAAACTCAGACTTACACAAAGATGCTGTATCAAAACTCAGAAAAAAAGAAATTTCAAGGAACAAAAATCTATATTAAATCATCTTTGTTGGGTCATGTCTTTATACATTTTTTTTTCTTTTGCTATCGCTTTCTTTCATACATCGTTTTCTTTCAAAATTTCTGCATACTCTTGTCTTTCACGTACTTTGCAAATGCCTCTTTCAATATTTATAGCCGCATTAAATTTTCTCGATTCATTGCAAGTGTTGACTTTGTAAAGTTGTGGAATATTGGAATTACGTTATATATTCATCCAAAACTCTCTTGTGGGTTATTTTTATTTCAAGATTCTCTTTTACCGAAGCATAATTTAACATTTTGTTCTGAGTTATTATTTTTATGGCTGGGGTGTTTTCTGAAACTTAATGCCTGTTTTTTTTTTCCATCTGATATGTATAATCTTTTTTAATCGATATAAAATTTCACATCCTCATAAACATGAATTATTTTCTATAAAACTGTATGCAAGATTGTTTTTATATAAAAAAGCCGATATGGGTAAATCAAGAACATGAAATAATTTCTGCGGAGTAGTAAAAAATATCTATCTATAAAAATAGATCGAAAGAAACAAATGAGGAAATGAGGATAAAAAGAATTAAAAAGAATTATTTTAAAGTTTTTGAATGTATTATTTTCCCAACTAAATTTTAACAATTTCCATTGCTTTTTAATTATTTAATAGTTTTTAAGATTCTTTTTAGAATATTTTAAGCTTTGAATCTGATATATTAAGCATGTTTACATGAGTAAAAACAGTCTGCCTATAATTTAACTTCATTTTAATACTTTATAAATTGTATTAAAATAATGTAATATTTTCAACAGTTTCAAATTCGCAATCATTAATATTTAGAAACTTTGTGAATATTCTTCTTCCTTTAGTGCAATGCATAAATAACAATAGTGTTGAAGTGTAAAGGAAAATAATTCATTTATTATTAATCTTCGTTTAAGATTTATATTTCTGAGGAATATATAATTCAATATCTCCAATATCCAGAGTTTTATTTTACTCGTTTGCGAGACAAATATATCTATTATTGTTTTTCGAATCTGTTTTAAACATGAAAATCCAAATTATATCGTTTTTAAAAACAAATTGACAAGGAGATTTTTTTTTTTTTTACTATTCCAAGCACTCTCAAAAAACCGTTCATCTTCCAGCTGAAGCAAAAAGACACTAAGACAAAGATATTTCAAAAAGTTTTATTTGTTACTGTGTGCCATTTTAGATGTTTTAAACATGATTTTCTGAGAAGTACTAATTTTATTCGATTAATAGATTTTTTCATGAACTTCAGTTCTTCTCCAGCAACCTTATAAATAATCAAAAAATAGGAATAAAAATTCATTTTCATTTTTTGCTGAAATATTATTTCTAAGAAAATATGTATACTTTGTGATGTGGAAAATAACTAAAATTAATCAACAAAATGTTCATGTAAATGAATGTGCTGAAAGCATTTTTTACATACATGCAGAAAAAAATTAAATACATTTTGTTTTTTAATATTCAAAGACCTTAAAGGTTGCAATACATTACAATTTCTTAAGCCTAATGGAAAATAAAGAAGTTATTTATTTTTAATAAAAATTGAAACTATAGCTACATAAAAATTCGGCTGCAAAATATTTAAAAAAAGTTTTATTATGAAATTAATAAAAGGCAAAAATCATTATGATTTATTTCATTTTACATTTTGTTCAAAATTTTTCTCATAATAATATTTTCCTTGAGAAAACTGCACAATTTTTCTTATTTAAATCAAACGAACGATATTTTTCGAATTCTAATTTTTATAAAAATTAATCATTTTCTTCGTTACTACTCAAAAGAAATTTGAAACCTTTAGTAGGTAATTACAGTTGGGCGTAACGATAGGTAAATCTTAAAATTACAAACTAAACACGTTTCATAAAATATACATTAAAAAGCGAATAATTATTTCTTGCTCTTAATACTAATAAGCATGCAGTATTTGAAGGCTTAAGTTACAGTGGAGTTATGGAATGTCACTAAACTCCTAAAATATCATGTATAAATACTTTTTAAAAATGATTGTTTTATCACATCTTTTAGATTTGCTCGCAGGTAAGGAGTATACTACAGATTCGTGATATATTCTAATGAAAATATAAAAACAAATAAATAAGTTTATTTTTTTGTAAGTGTCACATATTTATAACGGCAAAGTGAAGAAAAGTAATAATATTTTGTTAAAACATGTATTTTTTTAATTCAAGCTATTTCATTCGAAATTAATACAAAAAAGCCCCAAATACAAAGATCAAATTAATAAGTTTATTTTATTTTTATTTATTTATTTATTTATTTATTTTGCAAATGTCACATATTTATAACTGCAAAGTGAAGGAAGAAATAATATTTTTTAAACATGCATTTTAAAAAATTAAAGCTTTTTGACTCGCAAATAATACAAAAAAGCCCCAAATACACACAAAATATTATATTGAACATGTATTTCACAAATAGGAAATTCCGTGAATTTTAAACCATAAAACAAAATTCATTTCCACTAATTTCTCATCAAGCAAACTAAAGTTATCACGAAAATATCTTTAATAAAGATGTATGGAAAAAGAATGGGGGAGGAAAAACTCAAAATCTCACTTTTTTATTTTCAGAATCCAATTAGAAGTGATGGAAAAATTTCCTCGGAAATAACCGCAACTTTTACCTATGATGAAACATCTTTCAATTCAAAATATTCCACGTTAGGCCGACCTGCTGCCATTTTTGTCAAGAGAAACTTTTGGTACCTCTCGATTATTTTTTCCCGCTCGAAAATAATTAATCACTGATGAATCAGATTTGGACTTAGATGAAGTGCGTTTGGAGGATTTTTCTCTTATTTGCTCGGTGATAAGTGGGGTGGAAAAAGCGAAGAAATAAAACAAAAATTTGGAGAAATTCCATTAATATATATTTTTTATTCCAAATTTAGTTTGATAGCATTTGAAATACTTCATTAATGATACGAAGCGAAATGAGTTTTCAGAAATTTTCTTTTTTTATTGGAAACTATACACTTCCCTGTCTTTGGTATTTTATAAATTATAAACGGTGACTTTAGCTACACACCTGTACAGAGTTTAACAGTTAAAATTTCTTAAAATATGAAACTCTTTGCTTTTTTAAAAGAACAAACGTTTCAAATACTTCGGTTAATAAAAATTACATGTCGAAAGAAGTTATAGCAAATCCTAATACTGTATTTTCATCGTCCCTTGCTGATTTACTCATATGTTAATGTAAGTTTGTCAAATTGTAGAGATTCTAAAAAGTTTTACAAATGGACAGTTTGTTTAGACTATATAAACAATGAATATTTTGGAAATGGCGTGAGAGAAATTGTAGTAAAAATCAATTGATATAGATGTTTGTATGTATGTACGTATGTATGTATGTAAGAGGAGAGTCATGATTTCGGAACTGAAACGTTACAGCATAATTTAAATTAACTGATAATTTCTTTTCCGTAATCTCTAAATCAAGTAGTGTTTTGCGCAAATGAAATAAATAATGAAAACTATTAACTATTCCTGAATGTTTTTTTTTTTCTATTCAGTATAAAACCCCGCCCACGTATCAGAACGGAACTAAATTTTGGAGGTCAACATAAGCATACGTAAATGTTTCATCAAGTAATTCCTATCGAACAGTTAAACTTAATTTACTCTGAACTCAAGAGCAAAAAATTTAAAAGCCTTTTGTGGAGTTATTTTTATGTTTATAGACCCGTAGTTTCATTCAGAGCACATAGATAAAAATGTCTACTGTAATTATTAATACGGCCTTCCTCGTTCAATATTAACTATAATTCATTCAATTACTGCATTTATCTCTTCACAATATTGATGCGCACGCGCACAAATGCTCTGTACCGCACAAAATGGATATTTCATAAGTATTATCCATGCGAAAAACAGTGTAATATTCATGAGGGTATGTATAAAAAACACACCCACCCAAAGTATATATGTTTCCGTTACATTGCTCTTCGGTTTCCGTACAAACGATTTAACGGCACATAAATGTCACGGATATCTAAATCTCTTAAGCGCTGGCTATCGGCCCACTAACTGTAATGACCACTTCCAAGAACCGTTGATTTTGCTCAGATTCGCTCAGGGTCGACATTTACGACCACTCGTTCTGGCACTTTTCTCCCCTTATGCACTGGAATTTCTGAGGAGGGGTTCTTAGGTGCGCTATTTTTTTTTAATTTTTTTTTTTTACATTTTTATCGTTCACGTTACATGCCTGAAGCATTAAATCATATTCCTGTGGGACTTGCTTATGTCTGGAATTGTTTTTACTTTAAATTTTAAAAGTGCATTTTCAAGTACAGTAGAACCTCGATTAACCGAGCTTCGGTTAACCGAGGTTTCTGTTAACCGAGGCAATAACGAAGTCTATTTTTTTTTCTCCTTTCCAAAATGAGCTTGGAAAAAATTATACACATTTTAGCTCGCTGTCCGGGTTTCATTTATTGTTTTGTCCAAAAAAAAAAAAAAAAAATCCATTTTACTTTTTAAAATTTACTACTAGAGTTGATTTCCTTTTTAAATATTTTTAGCTGTGAGACATAAGTTCATATATGTTTATTTTGATCATTTAAAAAACGTTCTATTGTTTTTTACTTTAAAAGTTAGTTAAATTCGCAAGCACGGAAGGTTTTTATACATAGTTTCTATTAACCGAGATTTCCGATATCCGAGGTACTAGCGGTCCCAATTAGCTCGGATAATCGAGGTTCTACTGTACTCCTTTAAAAGAAGAATGCTCCAGAGTTTTGTAAATATTTGGTAATGGCATAACGGTAAAAATCGGTGTCAGTGTTCAATTTTTCAGAACTTACAAAATCTATATGCACACATGTGAAGTCCGTATGAAACGGTCACCGATTGTGTAATTCCCTTTTGGTAAACTTTTCCTGACCCTCTTGACCTCTACACCATCTCACAATTTTAATAACAAAAAAACACTCCAAAGAGACTGGTGATAAAAAGATAAAATAATTTAAACTTTGTAAAACGACTGACACTCTGTGTATGGACATCTGCTGCTGCTGAAGATGATTGAAATTTTTTCGAATGAAAAAACCGTACAGTTTATTAAGCTTTTTATGTGTGCTATTTTACAAAGTTTAACTATCCCAATTTTAATGCGGATCATCTTTCTGAGTCGACAAGAAGTAGCCTAAATCCATTAAAATATTGCTGTAGATTAACTGTATGCATACTGTGGAAATTAACTGTGGAAATTGCTGTGGATTAACTGTATGCCCAGTGATTAACTGTATGCATACTTTTCATAGGAAGTCTCATGAACTGCAGATAAATAAAATCAGATACAAAGTGTTATGCATAACAACATGTTTTCAAACCTTTCCTAAATACGTAGAAGTAACGTATTTGTAAAAACTAAAATATTGAAGGAGTTCTTAAAATTATAAGCATGTCAAGTAATTGCAATTATCCAACAGAAGTCCATCCAAACTAGTAAACAATATAGTAGCCATATTAAAAAAAAATGAGCGAAGGTTAGATAACGTATAAAAAAAACTTAAAACATGAAAGATAAGATTCAGTGAAAAAATAACTAAATGATGTCGAAGTACATAAGAATACTAAATTAATTTTAACAGAAAAATATTTAAATGTGAATTATTGCATGATTATAGTCTTTATTATTTAACGTAAAAGAGCTACTCTAAAATAAGAAAATGATACGTATTTTTTCATGAAACGTAAGTTTCAACTCAAATATACACGCTTAAATCTATTGAGTAAAACTAACACTCCTTTATTGATTAAATTTCTTATCGGCTGATTTAAATCCTTTTACGCTAAAAAATACTCATTAAAGACAGTAATTTGTTATCTCCTCAATTCGCCTCTATCCTCCCCATTCACTAGATTCTACTTAGCTCAATTTTCACAAAAATATTGTCTATTTGAGTAGTCTGTCTTTCTCCCCCACGACCCTATCCTATTACTATCACGTGACCAACGCTCTCAACGGATAACGGTTCATAGTCGGGCATAGTTGTGTGTGTATTCGCTGGTGATAATTTTATGTTATATCCGAATACCAAATGCATCTTTTTCATATTCAGAGTTGTGAAATAAATTCAGCCTAGATATGGAGGAGATGCTTTAGGTAAAGATTTCGCTTTAATGACATAGTTTCTTGCGATTGGATTATAAAAAGCTGTTGTAAAACACAAATGAAGTTATGATATCTCCACCCAAAGTGAGTAAGTATTATTTTACCTTTTTCATGTCAATAAATTGGGTTGCTGCTTTAATTAAATCTCACAGCTGGTTTAACCATGATTGCATTTCTGTATTCTGACTGTACTGTGAATTCGTTTTATAACTAGAGACTATAGTGAAATTATATTCTATTTTTAAAAAATTACTTTTTTATAGTGTATTAAGATATATGTAATGTATTTGCCTTGATTTAAAATTTATTTTCTCGGGCTTATAATCATAGATTACAGCTCTGATAATAAAAAATGAAGAAAACGATTCATTCAATATATTAATCAAAGACAGCAAATTTTAATAAAACACCCTTTTTCTAGCTTAAAATAATAATCTTAATTGAGTACAGATATGTTAATTAAAAAAGGGCTGATTTTGCAAATACGCTCATTCTATAGCTTAAATAATAATCATAATTGAGTACAGTTATATTAATCAAAAACGGACAGACACTCCTCATTTTTGATTATTATTTAGCCTAAATGGAGCTGTTGTAGAATGCTCAAAAATTGAGAATTTTTCGCTCCATTGATTTTTGTCGATTAATGGAGCAAATTTTACTCAATCGGGAGAATGGCTGTTTGAAGTTAACAATTGAGTAAAAATATACTCCGTTTGATTATTATTTTACTCAATAGATTTGAGCGTGTATATATTCTGATAGGGAAAAAGTGGAATTATTTACAACTTAAATTTCCAGCATCTAAATATAGATAAATAATTATCAGACACCATCTAAAATCTTTTAAGTGTGCGTTTTATGGGAATTATTATTATTTTATTTTCTTAAAAATAAAAATGAATGCAATTGTGCTTAAACAAGATACAAACTGTCTTAATAATTTCATTCACCTGTTACATTGCATCAGTACCGTTAATAGCACATTAAAAGGAAAGAAAGAATCTGCCCTTAAAAATGAAAAGATTTGGAGGCATAACCATGGAAGTAGAAAATCTTTTGCGTGAAAATTCATATCAATCTAATTTATTCATATAAGAAGATTAAGGCATTTTTAGTTAAACTTTTTCGAATTCTCTTAAAATTCTATTACGTGAGATAAATTCTTTTCTGGTTTACTTCATAAAAATAAAGCTAGAAATACTTAAATCCTTTAAAATTAAACTCCGGCTTTTGAAATGTTGCTTTTTGAATCTCATGGTATTTGATTTTATTTCTTTTTTTACCTTATCTTAATTGGTTTTGTTCAATACATTTTTATTCTTTGTTTGCTTTTTCTAGCATCGCTCGTTATTTTGTGTGCACCATATAAATCACTCTTTGTTGCCTCTTGCCGTTTTCTCTTTTACGGCCAAGATGCTCTTTGATTTTTGCTACTGGGTATCGATCGCCATTTTAAATGGAATTTCTGTCTTTTTAATGAAGATTTAATTTAAAAAGACTATTAGTTATGTTTGGGGGAAATTAATTCCACGGAGGTCTGCAATTAAATGGATTTGTTATTTGCCTCGCAGTGCTGCTCCTGATTATTTATAGTCCTCCCAATGAAATATTTCTTTTTATTTCTTTCCAGATCACTTGCTGATGGTTTTTAATTTATTTCCGCGGTCGAAACTATTTATTCATCTGTTTTTAATTGCTTCCTGCTTAAAACTACCTTTATTTACTTACTTATTTTGGCGTGCTGTTTTATTTGACACAGGATTGAGATCAGTTCCAGTGTGTCGCTTCTACACTCTTAAAACGGTGCCTTTCAAGGTTAAGGCACAAGGGTACTATACCTTCTGTTCTTTTAGCATGAGATGCATTGTGCCTCTCAGAGACACAATGCGATAAGAGCATAATGCACACACTCTTTATTTCATAGCTTACTTTCAAAGGGAAAACTCACTGATTTTTTTTATCGAAGTTTAAATCTGTGTACCAAACATCCAGATACTAGGTTGTGAACAGGCTGATCTGCATAATTTAGATCGTCAAGCTTCTGTTCTAATTAAGGTCACCAATATACTCATCTATCAAATCAGGGTATGATTTCTAATCGAGTAATCAATATCGTCAATACACTGTTGATAGTCTGCTGTTTTATGTAATTACAGTTGTCATTTTGATGTTCTTCGGAATTTTTTAAATGGAGTTCAAAGTGGGAGCGTTTCACGAGATTAAAAGCTTTTCATCATGCGAAGTAACATTAACGAGTTACAAAGAACATTTTTAAAGATGTGCCACGAAGCGACAATCAACAGTGGTAAGAAAAAGCAAGTAATTGGATACGTATAGGAAATACGTTATGTTATAGTATATGAAAAATAAAAAATAAATAAAAAGCAAATTACTTTTGTAATTTAAAAAAGTTTTGGATTCGTTATTAATAAACTAAAATAACCGGTTTCAGATAATTCATGTAATAAATCATAAAGATTTTCCATTACAGAAAATCTGAACTGTTATCATCAAAAGTTATTTTATCACATAAACACGCATTGCTCGATGGATAATTTTATTATCTTTCTTAGATTTACATGCTTAGCTTCGAATAATTTTAATATTTCACACTGGACCCACTAGGATTAAAATAAGAATTTCGAAAAGAACATTTTTATTATTATACTAAACAGAAAACGATAACATATGAGTATAATAGATTCTGAAATGAGATTTCTAGTAGAACAATGTAATAAAAGAGCGGCAATATTTGTTATGTTTCAAATAACTTTTTGATTTGTTTACAGTGTGAGACTTGATTTGAAATTTTATATTAGTTCCTACGAAAATTTCAATTTGTACAAAGAGTCTACAATCCAGGACTGTTTCTAAGAGCAGATGCAATAGAAATATCTGGCTTCAAGTGTATTTACTCATGTTGCAGTCTTTGGATTTCTTCGATCTCGAACAGAAAATACGGGCCCTTTAAGTATTCTGATGTTTAAAAAAAAAACGCTTAAAGACTCTTTTTCAGTTGACTATAGTGAATAAAAAAAATATATTTTTAATAGACAAGCAAACCGCTGTTTAAATGATTATCGTAGAAAAATTTTAAGATACCCAATTATATGTGTATCAAGTTGTACAAAGATCTGATTAACCTTGCATGGATATGAGTGATTATTTTTTTATGCAGATTTGCAGTAACTTTGAATGTGTTCCGTTTTAATAATTTACATTCTATAATATGATATGATGATATCTTAAGAATTGCGCTAAAGTAACGCATTCAGACACTAATTAGCTTTTATTAACTTTAAGGTAAAGAAAAAATTTCATAAAAATATGAAGCACTTTATTCAACAAAGTAAAAATAAATGCTTTTATTAACTTTAAGGTAAAGAAAAAAATTCATAAAAATATGAAGCACTTTATTCAACAAAGTAAAAATAAAGGTCTTTATAAAGGAGTCATGTTTTATTATCGAATCTGTAGAATTTCTTTTTGATCCAAAGCTCTAATAGTAACAAAAATAATTATGCATTTTATTTTTCTTATACTATTTTGCTGTACAGCTAAAAATTTCTAGAAGCACTCATTTTTTCTAATAAATGTTCGACTAAAGGGTGAATCTAAACTCTTGGGCAAAGCTTTAAGGGGTGATAGGACACACAATAAGGAATAGTAATCACATAGCGATCTGGGGTCAAAAACGCAGTTTTAACTTACCCGGTAATAAACACTTAACCAAGTTTCATAAACAATAGGCTCGTCTCCAAAAATTCATCCCTGAAATAAAATAGAATTTTTAAACTATTAGTCTTCTGTTTTCGGAGAAAATTCATTAGTATCTGACGAAACAATGGTCGGAAAGCGCACTTGTATTTCGGAACTTTTTTCGAAGTGATTATTAACAGCTATACGAAGACGACGTTGCCGACCCCACATTGCTATGTGATTCTGATTCCTTATTATATGCCCTATCACCCCTTAAAGTTTAGCCCAAGAGTTTAGATTCACCCTGTATAATATGTTTATTACCTAAACTTTTAAGCGTTAAAACAAAATCCAAAAATATTTACTACTAATCAAAATGACACATGGGAAAAATAGAGATAAATTATCCTTTTAATTTTTTTTATCATTATAATCATGAAGAACCAAGGGCAAGCTTGAAATATATGCACGTAAACTAAATCGATGAAAAAAGGAATTTCTAAAAAGAGCAAAACCCGACTGGTTCAATTCTCAAAAATAACTATGTAAATAAATAAACCACTCCTCTTTGTGCATAAAGTTTTCCTACCCCCCAAAAAAAAGCTTTCTTGAATTACAACCAACTCAAAGCTAATAACTTCCAATTAGCACCACGCATTTTCAAATCCTCCCCCCTATTACAAACTAAAGCGATAAAAGCTGCTTAATAATTATTTTCATGGAACTTATTAAGAAAAGCCCTCTTCACGGTACCTTCATCAACATTGGAATAAATGAATAAATTTAAATAATGAGTCACTGAATTATGTTTGAAATTAGCCATTGTGCATGAAATTAGCTTATGGCAAGGAAATGAAATCGAAGGCTCACACAGAAATGTCATATTAATGCACTTAATTTGTGTACAACTATGTGAATGGCCGGGTAATTAATTGGCTACCGTTCTTTAATTTGGTTGCCATTAGCGATGATTCATTAGTCTCAGCAACACCAACGAGGAATCTTGAGGTGCAACGAGATATATGGATGTCTGGATTCGTTTAACTTTTAATGAACATTTTCACGTCATTGATGTTAAAGTGTGCAGCTAACTAACTCACTATTGACATATAAGTGTGAAAGAAGATTTCTCTTTTCTCACTGTTATGTCAGTAAATTAAAGATGCGTATGTGCTTTTGCTGATAACCTACAGAATGCATTACCTTCAACGTATCAACAAGTCACAGGCACTTTCATTGTGGGTAAAACAAGCAACAATTTTTATTAAAAGTATTAAAGAAGGTTGTTCTTTATTCTCTGCAGAGTCAATAAATGAAAAATGCACGTGTGTTGCTTTTCATTCTTGATGTGCTTTTGCTGACAAACTAAAGAACGCATTACCTTCATCTTATCAGCAAGTTACATTCACTTTTTATTGTGGGTAAAACATGCAACAATTTTCACTATCAGAATGAGAGAAGATTGCTGTTTTCTCTCTGTAGTGTCAATAGATTAAATTTGCATATGTGTTGTTTTTCATTCTTGATGTTCTTTTGCTGACAATCTACAGAACCCATAACCTTCATCGCATTAACAAGTCACAGGCACTGTTATTTTGGATAAAATATGCGACAATTTTCACTTTGAAACTGGTAAAAATAATTTTCATGGTGTTACTTTAAAAAAAAATGTGAATGAATATCCGAGGTGATTTTACAGTCTTTGACGGTAAATAAGGCATGAATGATATAATGCTCAATTTTCTGATGAATTCATCCACGTCACCTTTCGGATAAGAAATTTTTTGCTCTTCAACAACTGAAGATTTTGCTGTAAAAATTTGGTATCTCCAAATTTGTAGAAAACTGTAAAAGAAGTCAGGAAATTCAACGCAAATTAACTAAACAGGCAGTTTTATCTTTTGATTAACACAAGAACTAACAACTAGAGCTACATTCTTTTAGTACCAAACGAGCAAATTTTTTTTACTCCAAGTTAGTTCATGTAGCTTCAAAAACTCCCGTACAATGGATCAACCTTCTTTTTGCAGCAAATCCTTCTAACTGTGTGAATAGTCATAATAAAGATCTATTTTACATATATTATGTTTCAAAGACTATCGATATTACAGTGTTTTATGGTTGTCGTTTCTATTTCAAATTCCTTATAATGACATTCAGTACTATTGAAAAAATACAGAATTACTATAACTTATGAAATAACGACGGAAAGCAAATATCAAATTAATGGTTATTTCGAAAGATTGATATGAAGCATTTACAATTATGCAACAGTCTGATATTCAAGAAGTATAAATTCAAACAATTTTAATAGTTATAGTTTAACCTTCTTAAGCGGAAAAATATTATTTCCAACGAATTCATTTTTGTTTGTTATAAATTGAAATGCAAGTATTAAATTTCAGCACAATTTTCTTGTCAGAGAGAATTATAGTCTAGCTGAGTCTATGAGAATTATAGTCAGAACTTAGAAACGTTAATTTTTAAATACAGTTTAAGAGTTCTTATTTGTGGTTGGTTGTGTTAAAGTTCCCATCTCTTTTGTTTAATACATTTTTATATTTTAAGTTATTTCTCTTGTCATTCAAATAGAAATCACTTTAAATATTTGTCGGGAATGTGCCTTGGTACAATATTCTTTAAAAAAAATCTTCATAAACCAGAATTAATAATTTAAAGTATTAGTATTTATTTTTGAATTTCTATTTGAACAAATTTCAAATTATTCTTCAATAAATGAATATGAATATACAATCGTTTTTCAATTTCCACTCTTTTTTCAAATTTCTAGTTCTTTTGCGTATGCAACACACATTTTCTTAATATAACTTTCAGTGGATGAATTTATTTCCCCAAATCCTTTTACTTCACTGAAATATTCCATTTTAAAAAATGGCTTCTTTCTCTACTGATATATTTTTTTGTAGCTACCTATTCGATAAAAAGCTAGTATGCCAACAGGCACGGTGAAAAATTAATCTAAAACTTCCCGCCGACAATATCCCGGTATTTTTCGAAGTCTGAGATTTAGAATGGAGCACAATTGCTGTTCGTCGAGCAAAATACCAGCCTCTTGGGATAAACAACTACTGCTCTTTCATTTTTTTTATTCATCCTCTCTACACGGGGGCTATTTCGGATAAAGAAGCTGGATCATGGCTCAACGAGTATGCCCTACCCTAACCCGAAATTTCAATATACCTCAGCTCGGTAGTACAATAAAGTCGCGTAGTTTGTACTTGACGTAGAGATTTTTATGAAGTCTTGGTTCATTGTAGAGAAACGACGCTGCACTAGTACAACAAATAGGGCTGAGTTTTATAGGATGGAGGTTCTTGTATTGCAGCTCTAGGAAGTCTAATAACTTTAAACGTTCTTTTAAATTTTTAGAGGAGAAAAAAAAACGACTGCAGTGCTGTTGGGAAGAATTTTTAAAAAGTATTTTTACGTCTACAGTGCTCCAAATTCCAATTTTAATTTTACGCAACAGGATTATCGCACGGGCATAATTTATCTAGTCGTGATTTATGATAATAGTGCGCAACAACTTTCTGGGTTTACAAAGTGGTTGTAATTTAACTTTCCCTATAAATAGCATTACATCTGAAACGGGTGAGCAGGTTGCCGCCAAATTCGGCATATGGACTATACACGAGATATGCTTAAGGAAGTTTTTAGAAAATTTCAGTTCAAAAAATATCCACCAGATGGCGTTTGCATTGTGAAATTAGCATAAAAGATCCAAATTAGTTAATAAAGCCTCAACAACTATTGAATAAATCTTGAAACTGTTTATACTTTTCGAATTAGCGAATCCCAATGTTAAATGTGTTGTTTTTCGTGCAAAAGTGGAGATTTTTAGTGGAGAATTTTTAACCTTTTTTTTTTTTTTCAAAAATCCTTGGCGGAACTTATATATAGGCTATATACCAAATTTAATTGCAATTTGTTTTAACTTTGGGTCCCTGGATGTAGGGGAAATTTAATTATAATCACTCTCTACATACAAAAAAAATGTCTTCGGATTAGAAACAACACTGTAAAAAAAATTCCATCAAAATATGTAAAATGTGTCGTCCAAAGGTATGCCATCACTATTTCCGTACATTAAATGTATTTTAATCCTGTGAATTCCAGAAAAAAATCCATTCCAGACAGGAGCATACCCTTAATGTACGTAAACTGCACAGCATTGAATAATAGTAAATGGAGGATGCCGTGAAATTTTAAGCAAGTACAGTTTTTACAGTGAAATCTCGCCTGGTTTTGCGATCTAGCTCATAAAATTAATCTTATTACTATAGAATGAGGTTCTTTTTAATAAAGTCTGTAGAATTAAAAGTTTTAAAAACTTTTTCTGTGAACAAATATCAAATGGACCACTAATTTCAAAAAGTCCTAAATTATTTCTACGAAATGCAAAAATTCAGATAATGATTTTATTAGATTTGATAGTTATTTTATGCGTTGACTTTAGTTGTTAAACAAAAGTACCCCATAACTTTATCGGGCAACCCTTTGAATTTATATTTCCTAAATTTTCAGCCGGAAAGTATTTTAGGAGCGATATACTATTGTTCATCTGTAACGATTTCTAATTTTGTCGAGGTACGCAATCAGTGTCATGGTATATCACTCCTGATACATTTACTTACAGAAAGATATTCAATGTTTCTTTTCTTGTACAGTAGCTAAAATGTAAACTTTGCTTCATTTTTTATAATTTTAACAGTTAATTGTGATCTGAAATGCGAAAAGACTAACATAATTGCAATAATTTTACGGTGGGAATACAGTTAGTTTTCATAGAGAAGTTATAATTGCCTACAAATGTTACTGACCAGTGCACATAATTTTATTACTATTTATATAATTTAAATGTATCGTAAAAAAATATATTCACATTAGCATTCATGTTTCTAATGTTTCCTTTTACATTTATATGGAGTACGTGCATACCCTTATATTAGTGATTATTTTGCTCCTATAAATAAATCTTTAAATACATTGCTGTATTTTTAATTTTAAATGAAATTTGAAATTTAAGCTACTTAACTTTTTTTTCTAATCATCGAAGATTTTAAAAAGATTTGATTTTCATTTCTATTCTTTCACAAAATTTACTGTTAATCCTAGAATTAATTTTTAAATAGCATTTATCGGGTACACTGAATTAATTCTAAAAAATATGAGAGGTTCTTCAAAATCTTTGCATTAGTATAAAAGCTTTCGTATGGTTTTAAACTATCTTTAAGATATACATTCTCTAATCTGATTAGAAATAAAATTAAACAACGCGAAATTTACACTTTCAGTAGCTTATGTCTTACTAGAAATTGAGGCCTTTTTATTTTATTACTTAATACTGTGTGAAAACTTTTTTGAAGAAAACAATCTTTATGTTATTTTATATAATTTATTTGTGGTTCTGGAAACTTACTTTTGACAAAAATAAAAATATAATATCTGTACGCATGCATCACTTGAAGTATCTCTCGATTAATTTAAATCCTACAATTTTATTCTATAGCCATAAAACTCTGAAAATATATTCACGTAAAGCAAATATTCAAGGCAATTAAATTCAATGTTCTGCATAATTGTGTGGAACGCGATTTAATTAACGCAGAAGCTTTTTGCAATGGTGTTTCTGATATTAATAATTTATTCCGAGTAGATTACAATTTTAATTAGAAGTCATTAAAACTGCACATGGTTATTAAATTTGAAACCCTGCATATAGTGTTTTTGAAATGTGTTGAAAGATATGATCTAAGATAGACATTTTTATTTACAAAAATGTAGACGTGAAATTTTCGAAAACTTAAATGGGTTTCTGAGCATTATTTGTTATTCTTGTTTATTTTAATTTAGTGAACAGATTGTTTCTGAATTCATTTTTTTTTTCTCTATCGATGCTGATTTGATAATGTTACATTTATGTCTGAATAAGTTTTAATACTCTTCGCTCTTTTTCAGGTACGTTATTGTCTATTGATCCATCCTATTATGTTACCGACAATATTGGTAAGAAGCTAAAATAGTTTAAATGCCAATTTATTTTCATTATTTATTGATTTATTTATTTTTTTCTCCAATGGTAATCGGTTTTTCCAATGGTGCACCACAGGACAAACCCACGGGATTTTTTCAAATGGTGGCACTCTCTAGAAAAAATGGTCATTGGTTTTTCCCAATAGCCCTTTGGGCATTACCCACGACAGAGCCAGTAAATGTGTTCCACTTTTCTATGGGGGCACCCTATTAATGGGCCAGTGTTACCCCCTATGAAACAGACTTGCCTCGGGATCTCCTAATTTCGAATCAATTCTAGATCAGAGACCTACACCTGGATTGGCATCCTCACTGGCACCATTGAACTATGAACAGGAACACTAGAACTATGAACAGATTTTTCGTACTCGTTTTATCGTATACTCTCCCATATCCCTTAATTATTTATAATTGCTCTTTAATTTTTTTTAAACTTATATGGGATAACTCTGAAAAAAAAGTCACAAATTGAAATTATTTTAGCGATACACAAGCACTTCCCAGAGATGTACAAATAAATGCCTCACTAGAGACTTGTCATGAAAATAATGTTCATTGTTCCTTCTGCATAAATGAAATATGAAATGAACGATGAACAACATTACAAACTATCACTTTTTACTCGTTTACAGTAACATGTACCGATGAAGATCAAACGTAGATTATTTACGATTACTTTAGGTAAATTTGAGTAACCACTACAACAGATTAACCATCAACCTAATTTAAAATATAATGCTTTAGTTTTAAACAACATTTCAATTTAAAACGAATCGTGAAATCGTCATAAAGAAAACCTCGACAAATATCAGATATTTTCGTAAATACTTCAAGTATATATTGCTTGATCGCATAATATAAGTCTAGAAAATGGTTAATGCATTTCTGTTTCTACTTTTTTATATTTCTGTTATGTATCTATATAACATTAAATTTATGGAGAACAATATCTCTTGCTGTATCTCAAGTATACCATATAGTCTGAAATTAAAATCCAAGAGTATTTCCAAAACTGCAAATATTTTAATTATATCATTAATTTTTTACACAGCCAATTATTTAAATTTACACTTTGAATTAATTCGAATAAGCAATACATGTGCTAATGAAATGTTTATTTATTGAAAAAAAACATTATTACATTATTTTAATGGCAATATATTCGTGTATTTACTACAGTATTAGTTAAAGATCAAATTATAAATGGTTTTATTTGCGATTTTTATAAAGAAATACATTTAACAAAAAAGCAATCAGTATAATTTGAGAAAGTAACTTAACACATGAATGAGTTCCTAAAATAATAAATCTCATACCTCTCATCATATCATGTTACACAATATAACAATCATTAAACTTTCATTATTTATTTATATTGTTAGTTACAAATTTTCCTTTAAGTGTAAAATAAATACAATATGTAGTTTGTAAAGAGGCATAAAAATAGAAAAATTTTCTTTTAACACTAATACACTTCAGTGAGTTATTTGTAAACCATATTAATATTTAACAAACACTATTTTTAATTTGCGATTTAAAACAGAAAAAGTATATTTAAATACTGATTCTCGTATTTCGAGGAATTACGTAATCCAAAATTGCATAACGTAGGGCATAAATGATAACCTTTAAAAATAATATTTTATACTCTCTCTTTCGAATAAAGTAAATTGTTATTTGAAATACATTTATTATAAATACATAATGAAATACATATTCATAAAAAATACATAATGGATTGATAATGATAGAAAATGCAAAATTGCTTTTGCTATTTCTTATATTATTTTAATTATCCGAGATTTATATAAAAGGAAATCCCAAACTAGAAATAAATCCTTTTATGTAATACACTGGGGTAACCAGAAATTTTTCATATGGGGGGGGGGGGTTACGTCTATTGGAACTCATATATATGTACACGTGTAAGTGCAAAGGGAGTGAAGAAAATACATTTTGTATGACAAAAAACTGCTTATGGGATGGGTGGGACCCCCCTTAACTCCCCTCCGTGGCTACGCTATTGATATAATATAACGCTTTCTTTTTCTGTCGTAAAACACCTATCATTAACTAATAGAAATTAATATACTTTCATATGAAAATTTTGATACAAGTTGAAATTAATCACTGGTCGATTTCCTTTTCAATTAGACTTTGACGGGAGGGGAATGTAATAAACTTTCAGAGTACTCCAACACTTTAAAAAAATAATCTCAGATTGAAAGCAAAATAAATAAATAAATAAATAAATAAATAAAAATAAAATAAAATTCAGTATGGATTTCTAAGTAATGTATTTTTAGCGAACTTGCATCTTAGTGTTTACAATCTTTTTTTTTTTCTTTTTTTTTTTTTTCATTTCTTTCAAGGTCTGTTTGTTAATGTTTATTTCATTTATATAGAAGAAAATACTGCACTGCAATAGTAATAGCAGACATTTATTTTATTTTCCGCATTTGTTTTCGTTGCATTTTGCACACTTTACTCGAAATATCACATTTTAAATGCAGTTCATATTGGTTGTCTCCACGACTAAAGTAAGTTATAGAATCTGTATCATCGCAAATACGACGCAACGTTTCTCAGAAAGTCTGTGTAGAGTTTTTAAAAGTACCAGTCGGCACAAGCCTGAATTTTTTATTACGAGGTATTTCTGCTACATCATAACTTGGAGTAGTTAACGCTCATTTTGGCGCTTTTGAAAGGAAATTACGCTGTGGCTACGCTACCACATATGCTAAATCAGATATGGGCAACCTTTGAAAAATTGCGGGCCAAACTTTAGAATTTTAACGAAGTCGCGGGCCAAACTTCGGGATGTTAGCGAAGTCGCGGGCCGTATAATTGGGATTTATATTGGAATTTGAATGGTTTATATGGGTTTTATACGGTGTTTTAAAATGTTCTGCTGGCCGTATGAAAAGCCATGCGGGCCACATCCAGCCCGTGGGCTGGAGATAGCCCATATGTGTGCTAAATGAATATAGTTCTGTCAGCCATTCAGCATACAAATGGCGACTTGCTCGCGTACCTAGGAGCCTTAATTCTAGACATTTCGACAATCACCTGCCAGTAAAAAAAAGTAAAAGTGCCTTTCCATTTTTAATATATAACTGATAGTTATATGTGAAAGAACAAATACCTCCTGAAAGACCATAAGGTATTTTTCCCAGGGCTGTTGATATGTTTATGTATTGCTCCTCATTCAAATCATTCAGCCACGCAAATTGAAATGTTAGATTCGAGCGAATTTGTTTTTATTTTGCAGTCATACTTCCGCTCCTTGCGTGTTAGAACACTTGCAGCAAACACAATAAGGTGAAATGTTACAAAACTGTTATTTTAAGGTGATTCGTGTTCAGTACCCGCCTTTTGGAAAGATTTAAAGACGGAGCTCAAATATTGACACAAAGTGGCTGCGTGTCTTAATCTATTCGGATATTCGGAAATTGCTCTAAAACCGTTCCACGCTAATATTTTCTTTTTCCTAAAACAATTTGCGAGGGAAAAAAAACGAATTTATTATTTCTTGTCCATTTTTAAAAATCTATTTAATTTTTTGCTGAAATGTTTTGTTGAAAGATGTGAGAAATCTTTATAATTGGTACAAAATTGGTATTGTGGTATATCTAACTAAGTAGTTTGACACTTAATTATATGTTCGGTGTTTGACTAAGATTTTAGCATTTACTAAAATAAAATTTAGTTAAACTATCTATCCGTGACTTCCTTTCTTACATATGAAGATGAAGCAGCACTTACAGATAAAGACAACTCATCAGGTCTATGGAAAATGCATCTTTGAAATTAAATCAGACAATTTTATGTTTTACAAATCTTTGTAAATATACGAAAAAATACAAGCGCACATATACACGTGTGTGTGAGTAGTCCAGTTAATGTCTCAAATAAATAGCCCTTTAGAAGAAAAACTAGTTAATTAATAATTAATTATAAACGAGCAAAGTGTTAATTGGATTACATAACATTATTTATACTATAATACATCCGCCGTAGAATGATGATGTATAGCCCATAAGCCTCTGTAATAAATATGTTGTCTACAGAATCTTTCCAATTCGGACTAACAGTTCCTGTTATTAAATTTCAAGCTCATATACAAAACAGTCAGCTTTATGTATATTAGTATACAAGATACCATTATTGATACATTGCAATATAAGTTGTATAGTCGCGAATATAAACGAATACTTGATGTTTATTGAATTATCATAAAAAGAACGGAGAAATACATTTAGATATTAAATGATAAATATAATGACTAAGCTTTTATACGCAAGTGATTCTGATCAGTCCCTTGTCAACGGGATGTTTTTTAAGCTAATGATGACAACTGCGCAAACTCCTTTTTTAGAAACTATCACAACACTTATAAACAACAATTCTAGTCATACAAATCGAAAATGCTGTGATTTAATTGAAAGCTGGTTTGATTTATGATAGTCTCATATTGTCAGAAATGTATAGAGCTCAGTCAACTATGTTATTATTTCAAACTGTTTTTTAAATAAATTTTTCGTTTTACAAACTATTAATTTTAAATTCACATTAATTAAGTATTCACATCAGACTTTTCGTTTCAATGAGTTTGCTTAAGTAGTCTTTCAAATAGAAATTTCCTTAAATGGTTAATTCTCCGATAGAATAAAAAATTTTATTATTTTATCTACTGTTTAACCTATCCAAGCTGTGAATTTATTTTAAAGAAAAATAATGCCTTTTTTATCTTTTTTTCTATAGACCTTCTAAAATATTTTCTTCTACTGCTATATATTTTTTTCGTACTGCTTTTTCTTTTTCCACTATAGAATTTTCGGTAATATACACCCTTAAACGGTTACCAAACTTTCAGTTAACACACATGTATGGACATGGATATAAGTTATAAAACATATTGGTTCAGCAATCCCCTTTACGGATAAAAGCCTTAAGTATAATTTTCATAAAAAGTCTCTGGAATATTTTCTTTAAATAACAAAGCAAATTTACTTTTTTAAGAAGTAAATATTTATATAACCATGAATGAATTTTACTGTGACCGTTCAGGCAAAAGCTTGTCTACACGCTTAACATAGTTTTGCTTAATCCTCCAGAAAATCATTTTCTACTCTTTTTTTGTCTTTTTTCTTCTTTTATTCGCTTCCCGAATATTCAAAACCTTACTTTTACCAGTGTAAACAGCATGCAAATAAATACTTTGCCGATTATGCGAAAAAAAGAAGAAACTGGATATTAACAATTAACTTTTCAAGGGAAAAAAAAGTTTTTCAGATTTCTTCTCAGAAAACTATGAAAAAATTAAGTTTAATAAAATATTGAACGTAAACCTTTGAGAAACAAATATAACGCAGAGTAATGTTTAAACTTGTATTTATTTGAAAGATTTTTTATTTTTATAATTTTGTAATGCAGCAAATAACAACGCAATATTAATAATCAAATTTAAATTCACCATGTTTAAGAATGATTTTTTTACAATGATGTTTTTGAACTTTATTTTAATGATATTTACTCTTGAAAAATCTATACTATAATTTAGCTAAATATTTATAAAATAACGTAGACAATAATTTTTCCAGCTAGAACCGTTTATATTCCGTAATAACTTTATTACTAAGTGCATACTCACATGTTATATAAAAAATACAAAAATGTTAAGGCATGTTAAGGCATGCAAATAGTTACATTTTTCTGGATGAAAATTCAATTTAAATTTAGTAATTCTGATTTGATGTAGAATTTTTGACAGCACTTTATATTTACTTTCTTTTTTTCTAAGTATTCATCTTTAAATTTTAGGAACAATATTTTTGATGCATTTTACAATATTATTATTATAAAATGCATCAGAAGTGCATATGCACTTGTTATATAAAACATAAAAAAAAATTAATTCATGCTTTAGCTTTAAATAGCTACATTAATCTGAATGAAAATTCAATTTAAATTTAGTAATTTTGATTTCATGTAGGACTTTTGACTCAGCACTTTATATTTACTTTCTTTTTTTCTAAGTATTCGTCTTTAAGTTTTAAAAAACAATATTGCTGATGCAGTTTATATTATTATCCTAAAATTTCTCTTGAATTCTCATCTTATTATGTCAAAATATTTTAAATAAATTGTCATGTTTGAGGGTATTTTAATTACAAATCTTTATTTACGAAAACAATATATATACTCGGCAATTTTTTTAGTATAACTATACAAGTACTCTGTTTAACTAAACGCATCATTTAATAGCCATAATCTGATGTTTCGTTTATTATAATCCTAATTAACAAAAATAGGTAAAAAATAGATGCATAGTTCTCTTCACTAAGTAAAATATTTAGGAACTTACATGCACAAAAGAGAAATATGGTTTTTTTTTTATCTCTTCCGAATCAAAGTTAAGTATTTTCTTCTTTGCCTACATTTCACAACATTGATTTTTGGCTATCTCTAAGACCATTCAAAGACTAATTCTGTACTTAAAAGAGGGTGTTAAAGTAATTAAAACTTTGTAAAGTAGCACTCATAAAAGTTAGTTATCAGACTTTATACGTATATAATTATATATATATATATATATATATATATATATATATAAGAAGTAAAAGCACCTATAGAATACTTTGCAAATTTCATGAAATTTGAAAATCATTTCCCTAACAAAATACTCTTCTACCGCAAAAATAAAAATATGGGTATAGATGCAATCTTAACAGAACTTTACGTTGTTTTCCCAAATCGATAGCCATATATAAAGAGGCTTCTTCAAAAAACGATTCGATATCCTTTCGTTTACCATCGAAATCGGACAAACGAGTCTTGAGACAGAGAATCGATGAAATATCGTGTTTTCTGTCGTTTTCAACATTTCACTTTCGTTTCGACGGTAAAAGAGAGAGTAATTCGAAAAAAAAAACTGTGTCTTTCTTGTTCGAATCTCGGTAAGTCTCTGTCCTGCACGCAAAAATTCAATAATTTTGATCAAAACCTGCAGTCTGGAATAAGTAATATTTATTCTTTCAAATGAAAAATTGAACAAATAGAATTTATCTGAATCGGGGTCAATTTTACAAACATTGCCCTGGCGGGTTTTTATTTTTAAATCTCTGAGTCACTTCTGCACACTTTACAATAAAGTGTTTATCACCTGTCATTTTGTGCGCTGATATTTTTAAGTATATTCAGATTGCCAATGCAGTTCTGTATATTATTAATGTGCTTTATGCAATTAGTTGATAACTGCTAATATATAATCCGTGGGGGTTTTTTCTGTGCAAGGCTCTAAAAAATTCTATAAACTGCAACAGACAGATATCGGTCGATCTGTTCTGTCTCAAACGAAACAAAACAAAATGCAAATAAACTTTTTAAGTCAGTTCGAACATTTTCTTGTCTTTGGTTTTTTATCTGTCAGCACTTTATCTTTTTTAAATAGTATTCTACTTTTGTGATTCTTAACGTCATCTGGTGCAATGCAACTGTAATTAATAGCTATTTTAGTATGTGTGTCTTTCTCATTTTGCGTAATCACTGCCATCATCTTAAATTTTCAAATTCTACAGTACTTTTACCAATGTGGTACATGTAACAGTATGTATTGGCCTATATACAGTTTCTTTATATGGGAATGAAATTTGAATTAAATGAAATGAAATATGGGAATGGAAGACTATACAACGTTGTCAGATTTAGCACACTAGACATTTTGAATAAAGTTAATTATTATCAAATTCAGTAGCGCTTTTGGTTACTGGAAGTGAGTGGCTGAGAACGGTAGTGCACTTATGGCATTACGGTATGACATGATAAATGTATCTCGTAAATTAAGGGTAGGGCATGAAAAGAAATAAAGAAGCTAGGCTCCCAATTTTACTGAGTTACTTAACAGCGTTTTTTTTGTAATCGTAATTTTTTTGCCACCAAATGTAAATATTATATCGATATTCAGTATTGCAAATCCTTTATTGAGAATTATATACCAAGTATTTAAACATCTTTATACGGGTTTAAACAAAATAGAATTTTTATACATTGTTCTCTATAAGTAGTAATAAAATTAAGCGACGTTTACATTTTCTAGCTTGTTTTCCTTATTCTCTCTGCTTACACACACAAAAATAAGAAAAGTTTATTGGAATTATTTTTTATTATCGATTTTGTCACCATTAATCTTTCTCGCATAATAATTACTGAATTTAAAATATTCGTTGCTTTGCAACGAATATTTTAAATTCAGTAATAACCAATTGTGTGTAACCAATTCAGTGTAATAACCAATTATGTGTAACCAGTTTAGTGTGATAACCAATTCAGTGTAACCAATGTTCAGGACAAAACCTGAACATTGGTTACACGTGCGTCACTGGTTACAAATGCGTCTTTCTTTGGGTGAAAAATGTTTTAACGAATGCAGAAATTAAAGTTAAATTTTTAGTATTTTAAAAAGCCTAAATTATAAAAAATCAGGAATTTAATGAATGATTAGTGTATTGCTAGTCAAGATACATTAGTAAACAGATTTTCAGATTGATCGGAAATGGGAAAGTTATCAAAACATTCATTGCAAAATTTAACCAAAACGTGCAGCGTGAGATGCGAAATTAAATAAGAAAATAAAAATTAAGAATTCAAAAATAGATTTATGATCATAATTTGAACTGACCCAATAATTCTTCATAATTTTTTTCAATAATCTCAATCTTAATGTTATATAAAAATATTAAAATAAATAACACTGTGTTATATTTAATTACAAATGAAATGAAATAAAGAACAGAACTTGCACAAAAACTCTGTATTTTGACTGAGGGGATTTAATCAGAATTCGAACAAAATTAGTTCCTTTTAATATGAGAGAGTGTTACACATTTTCGTTCCATCATCCTGATACGATATCAAACATTGGCGAATGAAATTTTTGTTCTATTATTGATCAACGGTAGCGGAAACGTGCTTGTAATAATAAACCGCAGTCTTTGGAAAATGAAATATAAAATATTTGATCAAATATTCAACGAGAGTAGAATGTATTACGGAAAGCTTCGAGCTCAAATCTTCCTCTTTTCAGAGATTTATGAACAGCGCTTCAAGAAGATTAGTTTGGCGATTTTATAAAGGGGGTGGGGGAAGCATCGCCAAGTTGTTTTTTTGTCCGCCAATCAATACAGTGCTGGTCAGACATCCTGTTTGTCATTGTTGCTTCGATAGTAACATCTGTTAAACTAGTCTATAAGTATGCAGGCACATGAAACATGAAATAAGTTTTGCCTGATAAACTGAAAAATATTTACTTCATAAAATTATAGCAATCAATATTTCTAATTCCAATACTTCACACTCTAATTTTTCAGGTTATGAAGTATTTTTATTTATGTAGAAAATTTTAGAAAATATTTATAGCATTGAGAAAAAAATTGTAGTATACACTTATTCTTTGTAGTGTCAATGTTTATCTATGCGTTTTCAAATATATATTTTGGTACGTGTATATGTGCTGGTGTATATATATTTATATACAGGGTGATTATAATTAAAGTTCCACTATAAAACGATCAGAAAAGGAAAACTACTGGACCAAATTTTGTCAACAATGTCAACAATTTTGTCAACCTGTCTTATCGGAGAAAAAAAATTAAATTCAACGCCAAGGGCAAGGACGTATTTAAGGGGGGAGGAGGGGGGCACGTGCCCGAACCTTCTCCCCCACGAAATTTTGATTTTTGTTACTAAAATGATAATGATATAGTGTCCTTTTGAGAAAAATACTTCCTTTTTTAACCGTTTGGACCCCCTCCGAAATTTTTGAACTCCGTCCAAAATGTTCTTCATGGGGAATTCGGACCCCTGAACACCCCCCCCCCTTAAATACGTCGTTGCCCTTTTTGTTGAATTTTTGAGCTTTTTTCCGCAGATAATCAATCCCCTGACCATCTTTACACAATTACCAAGTTTGATAGCATTTGGTCCAGTAGTTTTCCTTTTCTGATCGTTTTAAAGTGGATCTTTCATTATAATCACCCTGTATAATAAAAGTGTATGTACAAAGATAATATATATACAAGAATATTTCAAAAAATAAGATCAGAAGTATATCAATGAATAATATGTAGCATTGATTAACAGGGATTTTGTAAATATTATAATATAAAGCTCATTTATAAAATACTGTATGTGCACTTAAACAGACAGTAGCAAGAAAAGCATTTTTATGGTACAAACCACCAGATTTTTTTTTAAAGAGAAAAAAAAATTAAAGCACTTATCTATGTATCAATTCTTGACACTTTCAGCTAAATTGTCTCATACATGGAATCGTCTATTACGAAAACCATTAGCGATCACATTTTCAACATTTCTACAGGTTTCAATGATCTAATATATATATCTTCATTAAAACAAAAACACAATTTAAATATTATTTTTTAAATATATGTGCCGTACACACTGATTTTAAGATCTATAAAATGATTTTAAAGATTGACAGATTTGCCGTATATTTGCTGCCTTAAAATAGAATTCTATGACGGTCAGTTTTAATCAAAATCTATTTCTAATCGAAACAAAAAACTAAAAAGCATTTTCAAATATCAAAAATTAAATTCGTCTCTATTGTGACTAATACTTGAAGTACGAGAAAAAATTTTGTACAATGTAATCTTGATTTAGATGATTGTTTCACTCAATAACGCTAGGTTTTGCTATTTCAAGAAGGCGTATAATCATTACAAAGGAAAAAAAATTCTCATCTTAGCGATAATGGTACCTAAAGGTGGGGGGAAAGCATTACCATCAAATACCTATCTGAATCAGGCTTATAAGATTACACGGAGTGAAGACAAAGCAGCAGGCATCTCAGTTTTTATTCCATCTATTTCTTTCAATCCTTTTTTTCTGAATCAACAATCGCTCTATAGAGGGAGAGAAAGCTAGTGCACGACGTCGACGGCTGAATGAAAATAAAAATATATATCTATATACATACGCAAAGAACAAAAAAGTGAAATTGGATGCTGCAGTTTTTATTTGTACTGCGCATTGGAGTTTTTCGAATATGGGAAAAAATTTTTTAACGGAAAACGACTGGAACGCAAAATAGGTGCACAAAAACCCGCCACTTGCACAAACAAGTAGTGTAGCCTTACCTTCGGGCGAGGAAGTAGAGCAGGGAAAACAACAAGTGGAGAGGAAATCACAATTTATACGCCAGATCTGGCGTATTGATGATGTCAAAGATGTCCCAAAGGCATTTAAAAAAAAAAAGGATGACAACTCGGAACTCGCTCTGAATTTTTCCTTATAACATTCCTGAAATAAAGTGTACGTATAGCAAGGTACATACGGTCTGATCGATATTTATATACATTTGTTTAATACCAGTAGTATATGCTAGTAAAAACATTGATACGATATAGAATAAGAGAGCTTCAATTTTTCTTCGCTGTTATATATATATTCTGGAAATTCCCCTTTTTTCTATCATTTTTCACCTCTTTATTATTTTTCAGTAGTCTAAACCGTTGCAAGAGGAAGCATATTTTAGCGTCCAAAAAAGCAGAGGAAAATAGCAATATTTCATGGCCGAAGGGTAAAATCGAATAATACAGTAGGAATAAAATTTAAGGAGCAGAAAATAACAGAAAGAAAGTTCTATTTTTTCTGGGTTTTTTGAAGAGGGTACTTCAGCTTATACTTGATGGTATCGTACTTGAACTGCAAACGATGTGGAGAAGGAGAACGTTTCACTATCCAACAGACCGCCTTGACGATTTCGAAAATGTACTATAAAAAATACGGTAAAGTTGCTGTGTTTTTATGCAGATATTTTTTTAACTGTGTGAGTGACCTTAAATTCTCTTTTGCACAGTTTAAATTCTTCAGAAATTAAAATGCTTGGAAGTTTTTGAAGCTTAGTATCATACGGAATGTTCATAATTAAAAGTTCTTTTTTCAGACTAGTATACCTATAAAACCGCTTTTCAGAATGCCACCAGATTTGTAGAAAATGTTAATGAGATTATGAAAAAATATCTGAATTATTTTTTAAAATAGCCGCCCGGTGACATTTTACTGTGCTAATATTTGCTGATGCCCAAATTGTCTTGCCTGAAAAAGGTTTTATGATATGCTTCATAAACGCTTCGTAATTTTCTTTGCTTGAGAATAATTACTTGTCTGTCTTGAAATTGAATCGGAAAGGACTTATGAATATAAATGTTCATTATTAAAGTTCTCTTTTTCAGAGCGGCGTGCATGTAAAACTGAAAATGCTACCAGATTTGCAAAAATTCTTAGTGAGATTATAAGAAAATGATCTGCATTAGTTCAAAAAAATCACCAACAAGTGATTTTTTACAATGTGATAGCTGCTGATATGCAAATTCTCCTACCTCAAAGACGTATTATAATATGCTTCAGAAGCTCTTGGTAGCTTTCTTCTCCCGAGAATAGATACGTGTCTGTTTTAAAATATAGTAAAAAATGGTTTGCTAGGAAAAAAATATCTATTATAAAAGTAAAATTGTCCTTCTTGTTCTTGCTTAACTAAAAACCTATAATGTAGTTGCTTTATGTCTAGCTGAATAAATGCACATATGTACGCTACAATACATATAAGTATGTCTACGAAAAAGATTCAAGATGTCTGGGCTACAAAATTAATTCTTTGACAACAAAGTTTACAGTAATATATTTATTAAGAGACTAAATAGTCACCCACACTTTATTAAACTTAAAATTAATTTCATGTGAGCATATTCATGTATTTCTGTTCCATTAAACTTATGTGACATGAAACCACCATTCATTTACTGTGTCTCGTTTAGGGTCACGATTAGCTTAAGTTGCCGTGTTAACGTTTTACGATATATATCGTGCAATATCAACTTTACAACAAGGTATCACCTGTCTTTGTGACTTTCATTTGTGGACCACAACAGGGAAATTGCAAGCTCAACCTGTTTCATGGATGAGTGAACACATTGATACTAGGATCACCTGGTGTCGTGTGCTTTTGAATTTACCGTACACTGGACATATCGCATTAACATTTTTATTATTTTCTTATTGATCTCTGAAAGACAAAATTGGAACATTTAATGATAACTTTTCGCAATTCTTATAAAAAAAATATTATTTTTTACTCTAACTCTTTCAGTTCTCGAAAGCCTAGTGAAAATGCTATTTACCTTCCAGTACACATAAAATTTATCATTTTGTTGTCAGCAAAAAAGTAGAATTACAAATATTCACAAAATTAATTTTTGGAAAAGTACTTTTAAAATATTTCCTCACGGACGTGCATCTTTTAATTTAAATTCAATTCATAAACATTTAAAGTTATGCACATTTATTTCTTTTTGCCAAAAATGTTGTTTCATAATTTCATATGTTTATTATAAATATCTAACAGAAAAAATTTACAGTGTTTGAGAGTTTAAACTTTTTTAAATTTCAGAAATTTCAGTTAAGTAATTTAAATATTGAAATTTTCAGTATGAACTAGCTTAAAATTCCATATTCGGAAACAGTTCAACTAAAGAAATAGTGATTTTTTATTGATTCCATTTTTTACTGCATTTTGAATCTGTAATAATAACCATCACTCTCAGCTATAAAAGAAAACTTTGCATTTATTTTTCAAGAGGAAATATAGATAATCATTTTTTAACGTATGTTGTACATAAATATTTCAATTCAGTTTTCATACCCCAAAAGAATGTGTTCGCTTGCCATGTTTACAAAATATTGGTTTAATAATTTGCATGCAAAAAGAATTTAGTTCCTAAGAGAAAAAATAATAATCAAATATTTGAAACTTTATTTACCAAAGTAACAGATTCTCTAATGTGTCCTTATAAATATTCTGATATTTTTTGTGTTTACCACCTTCAATAGAAATAGCACTTTTGTAGAGCACTACCTCCCAACTTCCATCAAAATATTTAGAAACTTCAACATTTCTTTCAGGAAAAATATTTTAAGAATGTTTATGCATATTGAATGTTGCCATTTGTGGGTGAGAGCGAAGACAAAATCTTATTTCTTGAGAATCTTCGGAAACGTGCAAACTTGATTTTCATATAATTTCTTGAGTTCCAGTGATTTTTGCTTCAGAAAAAAAGAAATAACTAAGGAATCTGATTTCTTTCATGAATGAGTTTAATAAGTATCCTATTGTAGCTTAAAACACATATTTTTGTTTGCTTCGGTTCGTGCATAAAAATATAATTAGTAAAATATTTATAGATTAGAAATCTTGAGATTTAACATAATAATCTATGTTAAAAGCGTTTGATGGATGAAGTTGGACATATCTTGCACAAAAATGTTGAAGATTTATTAAATTAACAGAATGTAGAGGATTTATAACGTTTCATTGTAAACATTTATTTTGTGAAGCGAATTTATAAGTATTTAAAGCATAAACAATTTCAGGTTGTTGTACATATTTGTATGTTTTAAAATATATAGATGAGATTTTTCCAAATATTTTCAAAACGAATTCTTCGTAACTTTATTGTACTTGACTCTTTTTTTTTTGAGCTTGCTAAGTTATGAAAGTGCATGTTTAAGTTAACAAAACATAAAGAAGATCCTACCTCAATACGAAATTAAGATTGGAAGCACATACTCTCAATTTCATTTCTGCGTGCAAAAAGGAGCTTTTTACTGATTAAACAGGTTGAACATTTTTTACCACTAAAAACGTGCATTCTGTACTCTTTATTTATTTATATGCGATGTTTACATAGTTCTTTATTCATTTCGGCACCTTCTTTTTTCTGTGTTTGTTGGTAGTTAAAGCAAAGCTACACAAGTGCTGTCTGTCTAAGCAGGGGATGCCCTGGGCAGAGGCTATTTTAAGGGGTTTCTAACGCATATTCACATTACATTTGGAAAAAACCGCCCATAACTCCAGACTGCTAGATCGACATCCACCCGGTAGTCCAGAATCCTGGACTTCACATTTCATCTTTCCACCAATGTTCAATCTATCAAATTCTACCAATGTCTTTATCAATTGGTCGGCTTAGCACCTTCTTAAGTTGGTCTTGAAAATTTTATTGTGTGAAAAGTTTAGTATGAAAAAAGTTATGTGCTTTCTTCTCGAAATGCACTTCTAACTTTTCTATTTATTTTCATAAATAGAAAAGTCAGAAGTGCATTTCGATAAATAATTTCCACTTTAGACTGCTTCGTATCAGTAGAATTTGAACGATGAATTCATAAACACTTCTGCGCATTACTTTCCTTCATTTTCTCTCTGTCCTCCTTCTATAAATAAAACATTTTATTTTTTGCACAAACCTCCTTACATTCACTGTGAATACTTATCATTCCTACAACAGCGTTCCATCCTTTGCAGCATCTCCTTTTCTTTCCGAGGCAACATTACGTGTCACAATTACAGTCGTCGAATCTACTTTACAACTTTAAAACCGCGTTCTTTCGCCCTGAACTGAGTGCCGTCTATGGTCACTTCCCCCAGCTCATAATGTCCCTTTTCCACCGCGACGAAAATGTTAAAAGGAAAAGGGTGCTGAAAGAACATTTCCACCTTTAACGCAGCCCATTCCCTGGAACAATAAAACCTTCGCAGACGACATTCCTTGCGACTAATTCCGGTAGGAACCGTCATTCCGAGCCGTCGAAATTTTCTCTGTCGACAGTAAAATATTGAATCTAGTAACAGATGAAGACGATATATTCACTACTAGGCCAGGTCATTTGCGTTTTTATAGTCTCAGACTCTGATAATTGTGAATGGTAGTTTCTGGACACAACCCATTCATGATTCAGTGGGAAGACGTATAAAGTTACTTAATGTTTTTCGATGGGTTTCGATAAATCAAGTAATGAGTAGTTAACTTCTGATGTACCACAAAACTTACTCAATGTAAAAGTACATTTACTGTCCGCTTCCTCAATTAAAAAGAAGTAATTGTGGAATCCTTGTTCTGTTCAGGCTGCAGCATATGGTGCCTGAATTTAAAAACTAACACAGAAAATCTAATATGGAAGAAAACGTTATTCAAATAAGGTAGCTAAATTATAAATTCTGCTATGAGATAAGGGCCATCGAAACATTTTGTATATAAAATTATAACTGTTTTGTGGTTTTTTCAAACAGAAAAAAATTACTATGTAAGCTGCATTATTCGAATTGAAAAAATAAATGTTGCAGTTTGAGAACAATTTTTTTTTAATTCCTCTACTTCAGCAACGCATTTTCTTCAGAATTGTCACTAAATCTTTTTGTTGATAAGTAGAGAAGATATTTTAATGCAGTATAATAGTAGAGCAGCATACTTTGAAAAGTTTCTTACAAAAATGCCATAAAAATTGATACCTTCCATTAAAGGAAAGATATATTTCGTTTAATTAAATCAAGCACTAAGCTTAGTCATTTTAGTTTGTTTAAGTTTTTTATATATTTGGTTGAGTTTTCAAGTACTTATCTGTTGCTCTCGCAGTGAAAGTTCTTACAATAGTTTACATCAAACGACTTGGTTCTAATCGTTGAGAAAAAGTATGAAAATAAATTGCATTTCAGTGTAAACATTTAACATTTATATATATTTTTTGTTAGTTCCATACTAACAAAAGTGAAAAAATCGTTAGAATCTTATTTAAGAAATTTTAACTGTCTAACATTCAAAGAATAATAATAAATAGTGAAAAATATGTGTAGGTTTTATTCGTAATGAAATTAATAGTATTAACCGCGTTGCACCAAGATACTTTCTAATTATGAATTCTTAGAGCATATTACAACTTTTTCGGGGGAATTTTACCTGTAGAATATATGTTTTCTAACTTTCGAATAAGGAAACATAGTTATTATATCACGACATTTTTCGTAGAGAAGTTTCTTATACACCATAAAAATTTATTATTTTTGCAATAATAAAAAAATCGAAATACAGATTCTGTTAACTTTTAATAAAGAAAATAAATATTTTTTATATGATACAAATGTTATGTCTAAAACTTACCCTGAATATGATTATTTGTACAAACGCATTTTTAGCATTTTTCTTCTCAGAAAAAACTCCATTGAAGTATATTTATTCAGGAAAGTCTTTAAACATGCGAATAGCGTAACCTCAGGCGCACCTAAAATAAACATTAACAGTTTATATCATAATATACTTAACCAATTCTTATTTTCTTTGTTTAAGATAATTTACAGAAGTATGCACTGTTGAAAGTAAAACATGTTCAATCCTATAAGTAAAATAAATATTCAATCTAGGAAAAATAATTATAAAAATAAATCATACTAACCATTTTGATCATGAAACGTTTTTGAAAGTTAATGACTTCTATGCACATGTGATATAGGATAAGGAAGAATTATAGATATTTATAGTTAGTTAAAATTATTAATCGTTAACTTTCTCAGTTCTCTACAAGTCTGCTGTAGAATACTAAAAAGACTTTGCCCACCACTTGAAAAAATTCGCCTTTTTTATTAAATAACAATGTATTCATTATATCATTTATATCGTTTGCTTGTGTTATGCTTATATCTTCAATTATAATTTGTCTAGCATTTCTTACAGTCCAAAATAACCTTAAATAACTTTATATATTTCACAGTATTATTAAAGTTATTTAAGGTTATTTTGGACTGTAAGAAATGCTAGACAAATTATAATTGAAGATATAAGCATAACACAAGCAAACGATATAAATCCGACTTTTAAGAAATATATTCTTTCTTTCTACTTTAGCTAGCCCAAATCAGAACCTCCTCAACTACGTTTATTTATAAAAGTTATATTTGTATACACAACACATTTGTCAACGGAAAAGATATCATTTAACCATTAGCACAAAATAAAAATTAAGGAGAAATATAACGATAAAAAAAGACAATCTTCCAAAAATACCAAATCTTTTTTTTTTTTTTTTTTGGTCTTACCTTTTTTTCCGATCCTTATTGGATATTTTTTTGCACATCCACTTCAGCGTCTTCGTAAAAATCCACGTATGCGGTGCATATCGGTTATTGATAGCAGATCAATAAAATAGCCTCTGTAATTGAATCGGACCAGACATTTGTAGAAGGTCGTCGGCAGTTTTTTGATAGCCCAGAGAAGGGAAAAAAAAAACCTAAAATAAATAATTCAACGAAAATAGCCAGAAGTTTGGAAAAGATTCCGACTTTGGAAATATATTTTAACATGGGAATAAGATTTTCATGCAATATACTTACGACTTCTGAAGAATATATAGGTGACTTTGTCGTTTATTGCAGTAGATACTTCGGAAAAATGTTTATTTATGTACACGAATATTGTTATGTGCCACCGTAATCCCAATATGACTGTGCTAGTGAGCTATTCTGAGATCCGCAACGGTTATTTCATCATTTTTAACGTCTTAAATAAAATGTTAACACTACTTAGTGCAATATGTTTAACATTAATGTATCTTTTTAGAAATTTACATTTACAGTTATAATGAAAATGAAAATGTACAACTATGATCGTTAAAAAATACATCATTATCTTAATTTGCAAGAAGTATTCAAACTGTATTCACTATGTTAATAACTGTTCGCAGTTATGTTTGTTGTTACAGATGTAGGACATGTATAAGGTCATATATAAGGCATGTCATATATGAGGTAGGTAGGGCTGATGACGAACTATCCTACCGACTTTAAATTAAAATTCCATTCATCATATAAGCAATTATCTTCAGCCTGTTTTAAGTGAGGAAACCTCAAGTGTGATACTTCCTAAACACATTTTTATTTATATTTTAGCTAAGCCCTTAACCCCACGCAGGCTTAACGTCTTTTAAACCAGTTGTGCTACTAGAGAAGCTTGTGGTTAAAAGACAAGTATGAAAAGGTGTTTTCATTTCTTCATAACTTCAAGTAAAGGTGTACTAGAAGTATGACGTTTATTCTATTGAACCCGATTTAATATAGGTTAATAATTATTAACCTATATTATACTGGTTAATAATTATTAAGTAAAATATAAGTATGATTTTCATAGTGAAACCTCCCTAAGTTATAGAATAAACATTTAATATACATGTAATGTCTTATCACAAAAATAACTACAGTTAAAAAATTAAGCTCTGTAAGTGCTACATTTCATTTTACTTAAATTGGTAAAACAATTTATAACATATAAATATATTTTAGTTCACAGGCAGTTATAGTTGTATTGATGTGAAAGCCTGAAATTACCTGAAAAAATTTTTCGTCGCACTAGCGCACAGTCAAGTCTATATTTAAATCCAGAGATGTTAAACGATTTCAATTCCAATAGAGCGTTAGATCGCCATTAATTGTTACGAAGTTCTGTATGTATAAATTTCTGCTATAGTCAATGTACTCTTAAACGCTCTGCCTGCAAAAGAACAGCATTCTACCAATAACGTAGAACCATTTTTTTATAAACGAGATTGTGATGAAAAGACCTATTTAGAAAATTCCCCCCTAAGGTTACAAAATCTTTCACGATCTTTTGCACGGCAAAATATTCACTATACAAACATTGTAGAAAGTATATGCATATTAAACTGAAGTTAGCGGCCACGCAAGTTAAGGTGCCTATGCACTAAACGTAACGCCCACTTACAAAAAAACTGTTCTTATTTCTCCATGTTGAGTAGATTCAAATAAAATAGTAGAAAAGAGAACACAACGCCTTCTATATTCCTTTCAAGTTTAATCATTAACGATCAACCATCGTTATTTAGCTAATGCAATTACTAGTTTGGGCTTGTGTTTCACTTTCTTCTAAGGTTAAACACCATTGCAGAATACTGAACTACCATAAGTGGGGCTATCTCCAACTTGTGTTTTACCTACTTTTTATACTTTACCTTCAACTATTTCCGTTAGTATTTATTCCACCCAGTACTTAGTTTTATTACTCAAGGAGAGCTACAAGCCTCTTTTAGCCAGATCTGTATAAGTATCTTAATTAACCACGATTTCTTTCAACTTATTATTTAATGGGAACTTGGAAGGTAAAACGCTTGGTTAATATGAGAGTTTTGCAAATTAATCAATTGATAAACACAGCTTTAAGAAATTACTAGTTATGATAGTGAGGACTCTAAATTAAAGATGTTGCTCCTCTTCAGCTTTAAAAAAATACTTTCTTTTCCAATCCTTAAAATAAGATAAAGTAAATATTGGAAGAACAAAAAAATAATGTCGACGAAAGACAAAATATTCCATCACTATGTGTTTCTTATTTATGCAAGATAAAAGAATTCACTGTATTGGATAATTATTAATGGTCATTTCCGCTGATTTCTAATATATTACCAAGATTAGGTAAATATCAGAAATTATATTCCTTCAATATAGATTCCCTTTAGATAGAGTTTTAAAAAATTCGAGTAGCACATATTAATATTATTTTTCCACAATACCTCGTTCATGGATTCCAGGTTTGAAATATTTTCAATAATTATCCATATCGCCACCATGGGAAATATTTCTGAAAACACGCCTAGTAGATTGTTAAAGAGTACAATTTGTGTCTAAAAAACAATGCATAGTTCTGAACACATTTGACTAGAACAATATTCCTGTAAAGCGTTGAAAATAATCGACTAACATTAGGTAAAACTGGTTTTGTTACTGGGTTTGCTTTTTAAGTAATTTGATTTTAATGCAGAATGGTATACTTTAGCTCAAATATTTGTAAATTAAATGTGCAATCAACCAATGAATATTTGTATGAACCTTTCACTGCTACTAAACGTTATACTATTTATTATTATAACATTGTACTTATATTTAGATTTATAATAATTAAAATTACGGTAGTATTATATCAGTATTAGCAATTTTTGTATGATAAGAATACAAATATATCGATAAAGACAGAATGATCTTAATAATCATTAAGTAAAACATGGAGGTGATATACTTACATTTGGTGAGTGGTCTGTTGCTGCACAGTAGAATGTTTTATGATACAAATCCGGGCATTTTACGTAATTTCCCATTCCTTCACGTAACATCTCTCCCCTCACACAACACGCAGAGAACGTGTTAATCAGCCTATTTCTTATCCCACCCTTTTTCTATAGCGGGTGAAACATCGTTAAATCTCAGCCAGTTTATTACCATTCTTTATGAAACTCATGAAATATCTTTATTTACCAAAAATTGCAGCGAACTCTTAACGATATTAGATATGGTGCTATAAGCAGAAGGGAAAAGTAAGTATCGGCCAAAATAATCGAAATAGAAAATAATCCACGAGATTACATTACTTCCTCCCTTTTTTTTCTTCGCCGCAACTTCCAGATCTTTGTGCCGCTCTGATCATAAAGACCAGCGGAATTATTCTTCGCAAAGTACAAAAGAAAATCATATCAGTTATTGATAGAGGTTCGATAATTGGGTCTGACTGGTCATTTCATTGGGGCTTGGATACTTTTTTCTCTCTCCCGTGACAAACACCTAAGAAGTGAGAATAAAAGACCCGTAACAAAATATCTAAGGTCCTGAAATTTCTGAGATAGTGCCATTCAGAATAGTGCCATTTTCTTTCTTCGAAATTTGGCTTCTAAAAAAATTTGGAATTTCAAGAAAACCAAATCAGTGTTGAGAAAAAAATAAATTGCTGTTAAAGATTTAAACAAACGATTAATATTTAATCAGAATAAATAGTTGGCGATTAAAAATTTTTGACAGTTATTAAGATTAACAATATCGATATAGTCGGGATTCAATCGTTAATCGTGCTTAGTATTTTTTAAAAACTGAATCAAACACACTTTAAAATAAAATACAGAAAATATATTGCAAGTCAGTAAAGCTTGAAACCTCTATCAACAAGTAAAACAGTCTCAAATATTTTGCATTAATAACTATTGATATTAGTTGTCATTCTTGATTAAATTCAACCATCCCTAAACAATTAGTGCATGTGATAAATAAAAGTTGTTTGCATATGCATGTTATTTTCTTTTATATGTACACTTTTGCAAATAAAAATCGAAAAATCAACATCATAAATGTTTTCAATTTCTACCAGCAAAATGGTACATGCCTCCTTTTTCCATAACAATTCTGAAAGAAACGTAATGTTGAATCTGAAATCTAATAATTTGCACACTATTCACTGTTGACAAAAAAGTTTTCTAGACAAATTGAAATGCCATAAATAATGTCATTTAATTTTTGGCACACTTAATTTCAAATCATTAAAATGTTTTGTCAGTTCTGTCTTCCTCAAATTGTCAAAAGATTGTTTCAAAATATTAATCAGAAAAATTAGGAAGTTTTTTATTTTAATTCGTGAGATTGACTGAAAAGTATATACATTTTGAAATAAAATCTCAAAATCCTACGTACTGCAGAAGTTTTGTTCCTTTTTTATTAATTCAACAAGAATTTTTAGTTTTCATCGACAATCCTTAAGTAAAATTCATCCGTTGAATAAATATCTAATCTTCTTACACTTAAGAATATTTTTTCTTGCAGCCCACTTATTTACTCAAATAGAGGAATATTAAAAAATAATCACTTTTTTTAAAGTTTCTGTTCTGAATTAGACGATGTTTTATGTGTTTTTCTTTTTACACAAGTTGCTACGATAAGATTGTGGAAAAATAATAAGGAAATAGAAAATACTAAGGGGAAGAAATGTGAAATTGTTCAAGTTATCAAAGGAGATTTATTTATGTTTTTTTTTTTTTTTTCACTGTGAAGAAATTTTGTTCGGACTTGATTGATTCTTTTCACTGAGATCACTGAATTTTTCTTGGAGGCCCTTTAGGGGGAAAACATATCAGTCATTGCCAGGGAATCAATAATTGGATTGGCGTGGTCATTTCACAGCGCAGATCGGAAGGAGTTGTCGGCAGTTTTTCATTTTTAGTGCTGCTGTCCATGTTGTGTTGGAATATTAACTTTAAAAAATGCCCGTATCCATCTTCCAGGCCTTTCTAAAGTTATCTATGAAATAAAAAATGTTTATAAATACTTTTGAATTCCAGAATAACATTTTCTCTGCTTTCACGGTATTTGTGATACATCTCTTATGAAATTTTATCTCAACTATTTGAAGAATGCACTTGTACTGTTGTAAAATAAGATTTGTAGATCTTTTCACTGTTTTAACATCTTCAGTGAGTAATGAAAATCGCTCAGCAGAAAACTGGCGTTTAGAAAATGGAATAATCAAAACTTTGTATGGTAACACACAAAAATATCTTCAGAACACTCCTTTCGTTTGACACAAAAAGTGTTCTCCTTTCACCATCTGCAAAAGTTGCACCAACCTCAAGAGCAGAAGAGGGAGAACTCAAGATCGGGAGTCTTTTCTTGTGGTTGGTGGAACTTTTGCAGCTGATGAAAGATGAACCTTCTTGTACCACCCGAAACATATCTTCTGTAGATAAGTACCTTTTTATGTGTGTTATTTTACAAAATTTTAATTATTTAATCTTTATTAAGTATTTTTCAGGAGTAAATGTAAATCTTCAACTATTATGATACTTGATATTACTGAGGACAATAGAAGATGTAAAACACATATTCATGACTTCAAGCTCCAACTTTTTTTTTCGAAAATCAGGAATACCCTTCTTACATGTTACCTGTTGGAAGCATTCGGTATTCAAGAAATCGAATAAATTTTAAACAAAATCTCCATGCCTGATATTTAGACTTCTTATTTTGTTCAGGGAAAAGCATTTTATTCAGACGTTTACATTTCTGCTGATTAGCTAAGTACAAACCGAAGCTTTACCTTTAAAGCTCCCTAATCATTAATTCATTAAAAATGTGTAAAAAATCGTTCAAGAAATCTCAACTTTCATATATAAACACTCGTGCTGTTTTTCGTGCCAATACATATAAACTATAAGAAAGAATCATTACAAGCACATCCATACATATGAATACAATATACTTTCCAACAAAATTGTCTTTATTGTATACATATATACAGAAGGGGAATTCATAAACAGTTATTCCAAGATATTTCTTTCTCCATTCGAGCATAGTCCGTTGTTTGTTACATATTTGTAAGTTTAACTATTCTGGATTTTAATTCTAAATTAACGGTTTATGCGAGAAACAACGCATATTTGTATCTTGTCGCATTTAAGACCGTCAATTAATTTTCTAGTTTATGATAAAGTCTCAATGATTAATATTATATTTGGTTGATCAAATTCACCAAGTTAATGCCAGTTTTGAAGACTTATTTTTGCATCAAACTTGGGAATATATTGTTAATATTCGTCAAATTATTCGACGTGATTTTGGGCATAACCTCCAAAGGCTCTACTTCTATTAATGTGATTTTGGAATACCCTGCAAGCGAGCAACAAATACTATGACCCTTTTTTCAAGTGGAGAATAAGATGCCATAAACATCTATATACTTATTTTATTGAACATGAAATAGATTAATTCTCCTAAATAAACATACGCTGTATTGTATGGTCATTCTTTTGTGAAAGAATCATGATTATAGTAAAACTTTATAATCTTCAATAACATATATTAATTTTGTTTCTTTTCAAACAAAAGTTTAAATCTCTTTACCACACTTTAAGCAATGTCTGTCCATCGAGAGTAATGTATTTAAATTTCTTTGAATGCTTCTGTTAGAAAATAAATAAAATAAAACTATTCATTCCCCCCCCCAAAGGCACCCTTTTCAATAGGGTACTTCGTACATTATGCAACAGTAGCATTTTTACAGCAATTTCTCATCAATTCATATATTATTACTTCAGTTAGACCACGTATAGACAGACAAAACCGAAATCATTAAGACTTTTCGAATACCTGGTGCACGTATAATCTGTTCGTGGATCCAATGTCCAAATGATACCTCTGGGGATGCCGATCCAGGAGCTAGCTCACTTCTTCGGAATTGGTTCAAAATGAGGAGACCACGAGCCTGTCCTTTAAGGGAACAAGGGACGTTAAAATTCGAAATTTTTAATTTTGATTTTTTACTTGTAATCATATAAAAATTGTTTAACATAAAATCATAGCTGTTTGAATCTGTATTGAAACTAAAAATTAAAAAATAAATAATTTTTTAAATGAAAACTCGATATTTTTTGAAAAAAAAGCGCCTTCTATTTTTTTACTTAAAATATCCCATGCGCATTCCAAATCAATAAAAAGCTATGTTTTTTAAATATGCACTTCCATTATATGTATGAACATATCTGTGCATTCATTTTTATGTGTGACAAGGGTAAGCTTTGTAAAAAAAATTAAATTCATGTGAGGTGAAGCTTTTTTTCAAATTTACATCCTATTGTTCCATTTAAATTCCTATATCTCTATTTATTAACTTTCGTTTGAAAGTTCAATGCCAATTATGTTCATATATGCATTACAAGTTTACTCTAAAAAAATTACGGCTTTTTATTATTTTGGAATGCACATGGGATAATTTGAAAAAAATATTGACTGCACATTTTTTTCACAAAGATATTAAAATATTTTTGAAAAAAGATTTACTTTTTTATTTTTAGTAATAATGTAGATGTAAACCTTTGTGTTAAACAACTTTACGTTTGATTTGAGACTAAAAATTAAGAAATGAGAGTTTGCAATTTTAACGTCCCTTGTTCCCTTAAGGAGGATTCGGCGAAGTTACGCAGTTAGCGAGACAGAGGACATCAGAGACAACAACAACAATAACGCTTTTCGACTTTGGTGGAAAGTGTTAAAAATAATCAAGATTTCATGGAATTCTACACATGCCCTACCCAGTTCCGACTAGAAAATCATCCTCGAACGAAAATATCACTGACCGAAATTCTAGCTTAAGGAACTTTACATACATTTAATAATACAATATTCTTTATAATGCAACAAACATGGAACAAATCATTTCATAAAAAGAACAAAAACTGCCAATTATACAATGCATTAAAATTTCTGCATTCACTTGCCGAAAATTAGAGAAACATTTGAAACTCCAAACAGACCTAGTTACCGACAAGACACCTAATCATCGTTACGTGAAATCCTAACACACTCTAACAATGCAGTCTAGAAAAGGTGAAACAGCACAGTTACTTATTAAGATGAGTGAAGCTTATCAATCAGTGTCAAATTCCATTTCCATTCACACTAAACATCGATACTGCGTGTTAGTGTAAAAATAAGAAACCCTTTTCTTAAATTCCGATTGTAAATCAATCATATTTATTCCAAAAATGTCAAAAGTAACCAAAAATAAGCTATACGTATATATATAATGCCGAATTCTTTATTCTTTCGCAGTTCTATAGGAAAAAAAAATAAAGACTATTTTCTTTTCTTCTTTTTTTCAAATTTCCCGCCAATTTTTGATTACCCTTTCAGTCTGTCGTTCTATTTCGCATTTGAAATGCTTTTTTTAAATCCAATTTAGTTGGGAAGGGAAAAATAAAAAATAAAAAAAGATTCTTACTCCTAACACTTCCTTCGAAATGGGTTACGTGTTACGGAGTGAATTCCGTTTTGAATTTTTTTTTATCCCAAGTCGGATGAAATCAAAAGTCAAAACTGTTTTTTTTTTTTTGTCTTTTAACAGGTGCTGTTTCATTCAAAACTTTAATAGAAGTCATATTTCTGGCGTGATATTGTACTGCGGTGCAGCAGTCTAGTCATATTTTTTAAAAACATTTAATTAATTATTGAATAATTTCTCTGGCACAGGTAACAACAAGTATTTTTCTTTGAGAATTCATATCAGAAAACCAAATATATATTTTAAAGAAATACATGGTAATTTCTGTGCCTATGATTTTAAAATTTATGAATCCGTGATGTATTTGTCCATATTCTTATATCAAGATTGAAAATTTAAAAAATAACGACTAGTATATTTAATAAACATGTCCAAACTGCGTCATTATTTCTAGATCTGCCCTCTTCTAATTTTTATACCAGAATTTCCCAAATTGTGCTCCTTGAGAAAGTTTGCCAGTACTTCTCAAAAGTAGCTTAAAACGCACATACCACTCAAATTCAATACGGAATGCATAATGTTTTTAAATTAAACTGTATTTTTGAAAAGTTTTTAATGATTATCTTAACTAGACTAAAATTAGGTATTTCAAGTATGTCATAACTCTTTGAGAGAATTTTTTAACTTATAAAATGAACATTTCATACTCAAATTCAGTGCAGCAATGTATTTGAGATTCAGTTTCAGATACGTTATGCATTCACACAAAATGCATTTGCATCTTCACTCAATTGCAGGACCAAATTTAGCTTGTACAGAAATAGCTGCTCAGTTCACTAAATAAAAGATCATTCTTGGAATGACTTCATTGTTCATTTTTCTCTTTTGCCATCTCATTTTCTTCATAATGAGACACCTTAGATCTTGAATCACTCAAAATACGCAAACGTGTACCGAAAAATCTGCATTGGATTGAAATGCATTCTTCTTTATTCCTTTGAAGGATTTTGTTTAAAATTGGAAACCCTTTGAATAGTGATTCATACACTGCAAAAAAGTCTGTCAAATTTAGAGAACAAAACTATCAGTTAGGATGCCAGTTTATTTCCGTTTTTTTTTTTTTTTTTTTTTTTTTTTTTTCTCCCAGAAGTCTTCCGTACACTGTTAATAAAAGTAGGTAACATTTTACCATAAAATGGTGCTGAAGTAGTTGCAACCTTGCTATGGAGGAACGTTGAACCATGATTTGATGTTTAAGCTGATCAATGGAGCCAAATCATGGTGAAACGTTTCTCCAGAGAAAGGATGCAGCTAATTTAGCTCCATTGTATGGTGCAACGTTGAACTAGTTATGTTAACGGTGTAAATTTTACAGATTCTCATTTTATTTTACCCAAAATTTTCCTTATACGGAAAAAAAATACGGAAGACTTCTGTAAAATATACGGAAATAAACAGGCGTCCTGGCTGGCAGTTTTTTTCTGTCAGTTTAACAGACTTTGTTTGCAGTGTAGAGTCATAATATGGTCCCATTGTTGCATTTCTCAATTAAAAGGCACAATCCCACGAAATTCCAAGGATGACTTTATTCTGATGTGACTGTCTCATCGGCGATCAACGTTCATTTCGAACAATACCGCATGAAAATTCCCCCATTTCCACTCTCATTGGAGGTTCACCATCAGCTGTCAAGTGCGTCTTAACTCAAGTCCACAATCTAATAAAACCGCTCTTATCCCCAGGGGTAAAAAAAAATAAAAGAAATCTTCCCTTCTATTCTCCACTACATAAAAGTTCTTCCCAGGGACATTGCCAGGTTTCATTCTTTTCCCCTTGCCATCACATTTTCCAAATAATTCCAAATCAGATCAGAGAATGGGGAAAAAAAAAAGTGTAATACTGTCATACGTGACACCCGCTTCGTCGTAGCAGTTTGATGGAACACGTTCTGCCGTCCTGACTTCGGTCAGAAATCAGAACTGGAGAGACCCCTTTTTAAACGGCGACATTTTATTCAAAAGGCTCAGTGGGTTAAGAAGATTTATTGCCTTCCCCGAGAACATCAGTCTCAGAAATAGATGCATGCCAGAATAGGGCGGCCCCCCTTAAAAATAAAAACATTTTCTTCCACTTAAATCACCGAGACAGTGTATTGATCTGTTTTCGGTGGAAAGTTTCATTTTCTCCCATTGCTTTTCTCTTCATTGGCTCTGTATGCTCTGAATGATATATATGCGAAATGCCGAGGAAGATGCTGGAAGCTTGTGTTTTTTTTTCCACTTCTTCTTGGACTAGAGTGTGCAGATGTATGATTTAGGAGAATTATGAAGAGAATAAAGCATAAATAGCTGTCTGAAATGTCTTCCATAATGTAATATATAAAGAAGTGATTGAGGGCTCCGCCAAAATATTTTAATGTGTTTGTTTAAATATTGCATGTTTGTGGACTGAAAACGCCTTTATAATTGCGCGCCTTGCAGATTTTGTGTAGTTCCTGTTTAGCACGTCATTTATACTCAAAATAGGGAAGCTATCAAAGTCTTCTTATCTAGTATTTCAAATAATATGTGTTCATTCGACTTCAGTTAAGCATAAAAGAATCCTATAAGAAAATTCAAGGAATAATATTCCTTCTTTAAGAAATATATAGAGAAGACCAGTAAAGTATTTAGCAACATGTATACATATATACATTTACCCATGGCTATTATATATTTAATTCCATTTCAAAAGTCTATAAGCCTTCTTGACTTTAAGCTATTAACTTGTGCTGACTGATTTACATTTCTTTGGATACTAGATGCATTAAGTCCTGCTATCGAACTGCATATAGTTATATGTTTGTAGCTGTTTAATTTTTATAATATTTATAAATTATGGGATAGAAAAATAGAACTGATCAGGGTTTGGAATATCCATTAGCCTCTGTTAACCTAATCGATCAGTACACTAATTGAAGCAGAATTTGATTTTGATCGATGAATTTTATTTTAGTGAGGGAATCGATCAAAGACCCTATGCCCTCAATAAAAACATGTTTTTTTAAACCTGAATTGTCTTATTCAAAGCGTTTTCTGATTTTGCAATTAAACTTATGCAAAGGCGGATAATTCACACTATACGGTCGTCATTTCCTTATTGGACGTAACACCCTTACTACAAGTGATGGGTAAACACTTTCATTGTTCATTTCTGTCAGCTCCAGAAATATTTATAGCCGCACTTGAAAACAATTAAGCGCCGCATTTGTCAACTAATACGTCTGACACTTCGTTCGTTTCATCTACAGTTTTCCAAGATCGCAATTCCGTTGAAAGCTTTTGCAGTCTTCTTCCCCTCCCACTGCTCAAAAATAGCCGCCCAAACCTCGCAGACTGTCCGCCGCTCAGTCGGACGAAAGTCCGGGATAATATTTCTCTCCGAAAAGCCATCGTCGCCCGAATGTCGGATAATCCCTCAGTCTTTAACCCTCTCTTAACCGGCTAATTATCCGGGTCATGCCGCTTCTGACAGTGGTCCTGCAAAACGCATGATGAATGGTTGGAAAGTGCGCCGTTGGAATCGTTGCTTGCCCCTGCCTATTATACCAAACCAGGATATTGGCAGATTGTGGGCTCCGGGGGATTGTACTGTGATATAGCTGGCGCGAATCGCAGTTCCTTATTACGGGATGGCGCTTTGCATCGTGGATATTGCTCAGCTATCTTGCGTGCACGGAGGGAAAATGTTTTGTTCAGATCAACAAGAACAAAAAAAAAAAAATGGCTGGCACTATTTTAAACAAATGACTTAGTTGTATCTAGAAAACATTGTGTTGAAACAGAAGAATTTGTGATGATTCAACAATATTTTATCAAATTCAAATTTTAAAAAAACATTTATTTTTCCACGTTAGCATGTAATCAGACCTGTGATGAAACGTTTATAATATCTGGGATCATAAGAAATTGACAAAAATAATACCATAACTATTTCCTTCATTTTTTATGTAGAAAATTCGAAATCAGTATTATAAAATCCAATTGAACTGTGAATAAGATTTATTTCTCACAAATTCGACAGATCTTATTATTATTACAGTACAAAGAAAAAAAAAGATGCTTTGTAGATTGTATCAGATGTTATAAAACAATCTAACGAAAAAAAAGCTTTTTTTTTAATAAACAAGTAACTACCATTTTTATTTTGCTGAGAGCTAACTAACCAAGGAAGAAAGTAACATATAAGAAAAACTGCAGCATTTCGTGCGAAATGGCCATAAATTTTGCTGCAATTTTTTTTCACCAATATTTAAGTTTCATGCTCAGAAAAAAAAATCTACGCAAGTACAATGTAAAAATATAATGCTAACATACTATAAATATAAAAAATAGCTTAGCCCCAAAATTTTATATTTGAGAAAGACTGTAATATTAGTGGTAATATGCAATTATTTTAAACAATATTCAACCCCATTAAAGAAAAGAATGAAAAAATATCAATAGTAAAATGCTGGCTTCAAAAAAATTCTTTGTTGTTCATTCAAAGAGAAAAAATAATACAATAGTCTTTATGAACCAATTTTGTTATTTAGCAATTTGTTTCACATTGGTTTATTTTAAATTATTACATAGGATAAATGAGAAACGTCTTTGTACTCGCACATACCAATAAATCCATAAATAATGAATTTTTATAGAACAATTCGTTTATATTTCATCTTGATGATCGGCATCTTATAAAAAATAAAATCGCTGTAATTAATAATCTAAATTCCCTAAATGTATAAAAATATCTCAATTTACTGAATTTTTTTAAGTAAATCCCAAATATAAATCCTGTTGCAAGATAGTATTTTTTTTAAACTACTGAAAAAATTCGCTTTGCATTTTGTACTTGTAAAATAAAGAACACCTTTTTCAAACTATCGTACAAATGCAAAGGTTGTAAATAAGTGATCCATCAACATCTCGTGTAACTTTCGAAGCATATCTTAACCATTTTATCGGTCCTATCAATGTACACAAACCATTTAACTTTCATCTAAAAATTCAAACCGAATCACTGATACGGTGCAACTCAACTCTTTCGGGGATGATCCGCAGTCCTTAAAGACTTAATACCCCAGAAGAATCATCATTTAGCTGGTTTATTCCGTTCGGAAATTATCCCTTTCTTTTTCCCTAAGGACCAGCGCAGCTTATAAAAGAAGAAAAATGGTCGAAAGTAAAAATAATGAAGTTCTTTACTTCTGAGATCATAAAAATAATTTTTATCAGAAAAGATAAGAATCGGGTATAAATTATTTATGCTCCTGTTAATGCAATTACTCAGCTAAGGGCTTATTATTTCCAGGCTAATTAAAGTGCGAGGAAATAAAGTCGCAGAAAGTGGTGCAAATAGCGCACGATGTGAAGTATGATTTAACAGGGCTATCCTCGACTAGAATTAGTTTAAGTTTCCGAGTTGATGCATCACAATTAACTTAATAGATCGTGATTATGCATAGCTTAGGCGATGCTGCCATGTATTTTAGAAGAGAAAAAATATTCTTGGGTAGTTCATTAGAAAAATCATTTAATGAAGTTATTTTATAGATCAATGATCCACTGCTATGACTTTGTAATTATTAATAATCTCTTACACAAGTATTAGGTAATGTTTATCATAAATGAAGAAAATCTTCAAAAGTTAATTAGTGTCTACATAAATGGGCTTTGAATGTAAAAATAAAAATTACGAGAACCAAGAAAAAAAAAAGAAAAAAAAAAAAGAAATTTAGGAAACTTTTTTAAGATTAAAAATAAATTCGTCGCAAAAACTTTAAAATTGAGTTCTCAATACATTTAAAAGTGTTTCAATGCTAAATGTTTCATAAAGTTGTGTTTCAGTTAGTCAATTTCTAAAAGACATTAAACGATTACAATTGAAATAAACCTAAAATATTTAGCCTGGCTCATTCAGATATTTTTATAAGGCGATGTGAACATGCAATTGTGATTTTTATTTAAATATTTTTAAAGGGGAATCTGGATTGCATTTATGTTACATCCAAAGGAAAAACTTAAAAATTCAGCTAATTCGACTTACTTTTGAAAAATGTCTGTATAAGATTGATCTCTTTACAGCACTACTCCTACTGACACAGAAAGAAACTCTGAGTCAAGAACTAAATGAATGACTATTTGAATAAGTGCACTTATCATTTTTGTTGATTATTCTATTGCTTATGAAACAGTATCTTAAATTCAAAGCATTACATTTATTAGATTTACAACTATGATATGGAATGTCTTAGTATGTATCAATCATTCAAAAAGTATATTTTAAGTTTTTTTATACTCAGAACAACTTTACATAGTACCAAGAAATTTAGTACTCGTTCAAATACCGATCTTTACGTTTTCCAAATGAACATTTTTTTTTCTAGATGAAATGCAGCAAAAAATACGTAAAATATGTTGGTTGTTTGAATTAATTACTTCGATCGTTTTAAGGAATAATTAATGTAAAATCTGCCATGTATTCATTGCATGATAATAAAATGGATCATAAGGCCATTAAACCTTCATACTTCTTCACATGGAGAGATGAAAAAGTTGAGGGGAAAAAAAGTTCCAAAATAAGAATTATTACTGGAATATAACAGTAACTCCAATCAAGATTGCGTAATTTTAACGTTTTGCATCCTGATGCTTTAAGCTTAGGCATATTTTCAGTCTTACTCTACATCTACCGACATAAAATATTCATCTAAACACAACGTGACCTTAACAAAATTCATCTACCCTTATCATTAAAGATAGGTCTTATTTTTAAATATTTAAAGCGGAAATTCATTTTTTTTTCCTTTCAAGATTTCCCTTTAAAATCAAATCCAAGTATTATGCGAATATTTAATATCAACTTAATTTGTACTAGAACATCTGTGCTGAAAATAGTTTACACTAATAACTCCTGTTCACGTGAATACAATACACATAGGGATTAAACAAAACCTTATTAGCCTATGCAAGTGCGACGGATAATGAGGCAGCTTACGTGGCATTAACAACTAGGCATGCTACTACTGCAACTTTAAAGCGATTATGGAATAGAAACACATCCCTTGGAATAGAGACTATCAGCTGTTTCAAATTCCAGTGCATGTTTACGCTGTTTCGCAAAACTGTGTGCATTATTTCAGTTAAATAATATAATCAAGATGGAATGGCAAGTTCTTAATTTGACTGCCGTGAAAAGTAAAATTGTTCATGTAACAAATTCATTTGTTCCAGCCTAAAGTTTGAATATAGCTTTATGTATCCAGTATAAAGAACAACTCTGAATTGAAATTTTAAAAGCCATTTAATATTTTTTCTTTATCTTGTAAATGCGTATTGAACTTTATCTATATAGATTGAGCTAGCAATCTTTATATAGTTATGTTTAATGATAGACGGTATGCATTTTGTTACGATGTAGAATACATTTAACAGAAATAAACCGCTTAAGTATTTCAGATTTCATAAAAGTATCTGATAGATCACACTTTTTGTCTTTGTTCAAAGTACTGTACATCATTTTCTCTTTTCTTTATTTATTATTCCAATATTTTATAATTGTATGACCTCTTATTTAAATATACAAAAATTTCTTAAATCTTCCGCTAAACATAAATCGCAAAGCATTGACAGAAACAAGTAGCTGATTACAACACTGATTTATTCTAATTCTTTGACAATTTCCGATTTTCCTGACTCGTTGAAAATAGAGAAACTCTTCAAAGTTTTATCAGCACAGGCGCTGACACTTATTTCAAAAACTTCACCACTTTCCGGTGACTCTAACTACCCGCTGAAAACACTAATTACCGCCATACACTTCTATCAAAAAACAGGAGCCTAACTAATGACAAGCCAATAACCAGAAACAAACATTGCAAACAAAAATTTAACGCACAGTGCCCTCTTGGAGAGAACATTCGCCCTCGCACTCTCCCAAGAAGAAGAATAGACAATCTTGTGAAGAACAACTACTATTCACTCTCCAAGCCAAGCAGTATCACGTTATTTCCTACTTCCTGCACCACCAGTGTTTTCTCAGATTCGGTTTCAAGAGAGGGTTTTTTTACCAGCAGCACAGCAGACGTGCGACAAAGCCCTCCTTTGTTGGGAAAACTGATGACGAGAAAAAAAAATAATAATACTCCAGCACAGAGAGCAAGGCGCAAGGTCAGTTGACACAAGTGCAAGCAAGATTATTATATTTGCTGTAACGGAATGATGACTTGGAACGCTTTCCATCCATCTCTGAAACAGGCGTTCACTCTTTTTTTTTACTCAGAAATGGTAAAAGAAAAAGCTTAGCGTGCTTCCCTGGAGCTTTACGTGTAAAAAGTGAGGTGTTATGATTTAGAAGTGTTGTTCGGATTAGCAATTACTAATGTTAATGGTTGGAACATGAATGTTTTATGCGAGGTTAAACGCACAGGAGCGCGTCATAAATTATTCCTAAACTGGCAAGAAACTGGGTGGGATGTGTAGAAATGCATTTCTTTTTCTGTCCCAAATGTTTTCGCCAACAAGAGATAAATGTGGCTCATAAATATAAAAAAGCTGATAAATTAAATACATCTGTACTTAATGTTTTCGCTATTTGTTGGAGGATATAATTTACCAAGCAGCCTTAATCAAGAAAGGTATACGGATTGGTTTTTCAGAGTATAAAATAATAAAAATGTAGAGGTTTAGATATGCATCATGATGGAGTTTAATTATTAACGGGGATGTATTCGTTCAAAGAATTATAAGGAAGATATCCTTGTGAGGGTGCAATTCGAAAGTCGATTTGTAAATCAATTCGTGGATGTTAGTGCAACAGACGTACGGAAAAAAAATGTATTACTATTAAAATTTAGTTTGCTCTATTTTGATTAAATAATTCAGTTGCATGAACAAAGTACTTAGTTGACTCAACAAACATTTGATCGGCACAAATTTGATGCAATTCGGTTGACTGAACAAAATAATTTATTAATTAAACCAAAGTTTTTGTTAAATCATCAAAATATCTTTCTTAATCCACCAATATTTTTGTTGCTCCAGCTAAAGTGATAGGATAAAATAGAATCAATTATATATTGTTAATTCAAAAATCAATTCAATAAATGACTCTTCGACCGAATTAAAACAACATTTTTACAGTTTCATATTTATAAATATTGACTTTTGTAAATAAGTCTACTAATAAGTTAAGCCAGAAAATATCATGAATAAAATCTGTTGTAAAATTTTGAGTTAAATATTAATTTTTTCTGTTGTCGCTTATTAACTGCAATATAATTAGAAATGCACCTCTTCTGAAAAATATCAAAACTAATTTTCAATTCTTTATTATGATGTATTGCTTTAGATTTCAAAAATGCATTTCTCTGTGATGTTAATTTACAGCATGTTACACATTTTGTTTTTTTCCTTATTCCAAATTTGAGTTCCTCATTCCCTAAGAATACTTTTAAATTTTCACTTTGGTTTATTACCACATATTTATTATTGCAATATTTCTATGGAAAACATTTTTTTTTCTTCTGTAAAATGAAAATTCACTAATAATGCCTTCATTATTTCAGTTCGCAAACATTTCAACTCGAAACAAACTATTTAAAATCAATAAACGTGCAAATGATGATTCAGGAAGCATTTTTTTTTTTTTTTTCGTTTTCCCTCTCCGAAAATGCCAAGCAATATTGTTTTTCTCTTTTTAAATAAGTACTTCCTTCAGTGATAGCTTCCTTTCCTGCGTTGTTTCGAAGAATGCTCGTAAAGCCATGGCAAAACAAAACGGTGAATATATTGAAATGCTTTCGAAAGAAAATTTGTTGTTTCGGAAAAAAAAGGAAAGAAAAAGATTCATGAGCATTTTTGAAGAATGCACAAGCGAAAACAAATAAATGTAAACGGGTTGGGAAAAAAAGAAGGTTCTGAACGAAACTTTTCGAACTAACAACCCTGGTATTGTTCTCAGACGAAGTAGGGAGTGTCGACTTCGCTTTCTGTAGCTACAGAAAAGGGGGGAAAATGGACTTAGACTGTTTTTTTTACCCTTTCGTTTGCTTCATCTTCTTACTCGATGCATTTCAATAAGGATTACCAAAACGAACTTGCAACGGCTTGCAAACGAGAACTGCGATTAATTCAGAGTTGGAACTCCAGCAGCCAAACTACTGACTTGCTCATAAACAAAATAACGAGAATAATGAACAGAAAGAGAGGCGATCATTCGGAGCAAAAGCAAAAAAAAAAAGTATAATAAATAAAGATTGAGAATTTTGCAGAAAACTGGAAGCTTGTTGCCAAGCAACGGTTTAGTAATCAATACCTGACCAAGCAGCTAGACCATCCAATAAAAACTGTCCATTTAATCTCCAGTTGAAGATGAAATAAAGCAACGGGGAAAAGGGTGTGCAATGATAGAATAAAGGAGGAAAAATAACAAAAGCAAAACAGAACGGAGGAAGAATTGATCGGAGGAATGAAACAGAAGAGGCAGGAAAATAAACCTGATTAAAAACGATATTAAGGGATCATTCAAAAGAAGTTTATGTTCTGGGTAGATTTAGTAATGTACTAAGTTATATAATTCTTAATTTTCTTTCTTTTGAGTCTGTCGCCAAGATGCGACTAATATTGTCTCAAAATCGTTTGGAGTTGAAATTATTATTTGTGAGCTATAGTAGTATACATATATATGTTAATATTTTCTTTCTTGGAGTGAAATGTGATGGATGTTTGGAGTAGTAATCTTTAATTTTAATGTTAGAATTTTTATTAATATGAAACAATTCATAGGTGATTGGGTAATTTGAGCTTTAAAATTTAAGTCTTAGACTAACCTATCCTTGATGGTAACTAAATCTGATTCTACAAGGTTAAAATTAATATAGAAATTCTTTGAATATTTTCTACGTGTATTTCTAATATTATCACACCCGTACGCTGTTACAGGTATGAACTGTCCCATTTGCAGTGTTAACTTCTCTCAATATCTGATATATCTTCTCAAAACCTCGGTATAGGGAACACATTATTTTGTCAGATGTGAATATTGATGAACGTAACTGTTATCTGTTTCCTGATGAGCTCCTGAAAACCATTCTAAGCTGATAAAAAGTGTTATTATTACAAAATTAGCATTTAAGCAGCATTATTCTTTTTTATTTAAATCACTATTTTCAGTAATTATAAATCTTGAAAGTTTTTTTGCAGCCTGATGAGAGGATTTCTTCCCATTCCAAACTATTTTTTATGAGCAAGCGCATATGCTTATTTGTGTGACTGAACATGAACATGAATCGAAATTATATTATTTTCCAAATATATATTATGATGGCATATTATTCCAACTTTTAAATTTAAAAGTAATTGAATTCGCAATAAAGTAGTATTTTAAATTAATGCAACACACGAATGAACAAATTCATTTTAAAGCATTGAAGTTATATCTACATTTAGTGCGAGAAAGAAAGATAATTAATAGTCAGAATTCAGCTTTCAATTTCTTTTTGCTTTCTGTGTGTATGTAAGTCTAAGTATTAATTCAAAGTTATTTTCATTAAAATTCTTTCCCAGCTTAAAGACAAAACATAAAAAATAGATATGCGTAAGACTAGAAAATCTCTACGTATGTTTCGAAACATAAAAGGGATATCATTAATTCACCAAACCACCAGTTAATCACCAACCCACAGAAAGGTAGGGAAAAAATTGACAGGAAGCACAGAATGTTGCCATTTCTTATATTAAAAATTGTAGAAAAACAAGTTATACAGGAAAGGAAAGACCAGTACGAAATTGTTAATGGAGGAATGAATAATGAAACACTGAAGAAATACTCAAAATACTGGTGTTAAACGATAAAATATATAAAAACTTTGTATAAAAAGCACACATAAAATGATACTTATAGCAAGATCATTCATCATTCGTTTAGGATGAATTACGTGAATCATTTAGGTTTTCTTGTCCGATGCATAGTTCCCACTGTTTTTGTGAGACGTAAGGTTTTGACTGACGACCGAGACAATCGTATCGTGCTATAAGCATCACTTTATATGTGTTTTTTACACAAAGTTTTTATTTATTTTAATAATGAAACAGTTTATAAAGATAACAGATAAAATTATGAATACTAATTAAAACGAAATCAGAACAGCAAGGCAAACTTTGAGAGCATTTTTTGAAGACAAAATCGTTTTATGATCGTTCTGCAAATGAAAGAGAGGAAAAAAACAAAGCAAAGTTCATAAATTTTTCATTTCCTTTATTCCAAATGCATCACACAGCGATGTTTTACAGTAATTATAAGTCCAACTTCATCTTTTGATCGAGCAATGACATTTTTCCTCCGCTCTAAAATACACTCTTCGACCATAAGGCACAAACTAAATGATTTTCAAACTCACCTGTTCAAAATTAAAGATTTCCCATCGATTATCAAATAATTTCTCCCGCGAAGAAAAAGATCTCGCTTCAGAGTAATCGGTGATCAATGAAGAACTTAAAGCTTTCATCCTTTTCTTCTTGAGAATTCTTAGCACCACATTTTTTCAATCAGTAACAGCGAGTGCGACTGTCTCTTTGTTGAAACAGATGGAACTAATTAAGGGAAAAACGATTTGGAAACAGTAATTCATTTTCTAACAATTCATCACGATTTTGTCTTCTCTCACTCTCGCCCTTTTTTATTTCTTATTTTTTTTTAATCATTTAAAAAAAATACATGCTTTACTTTTTTCTTTCCCTGCAGTTTTGCCTGTCACACTTTTTAAGCGGTTGAAAATTGCTTTTAGGTTCTACTTTGGATTTTTATGTCCAGTGTATGTGTATGACCCAAATAATTCAGCTTAAACGTTTGTGAAGTTGAGTTGTTTTTATTCGAGCGAAAAGAAGAAGAAAAATCAAAGATCCTCACACAACGAAGAGCTCTATTGTTATTTTTTTATTGTATGTATATTGGCTAATATTTGTTTTCTTGAGGTTTTATTATCAGAAAAAAAAAAAAAAATCTTTGACTAATTTTTCCTGAAAAACCCTTTTACTCATGAGCAGAATAAATAACATAGTGCAACTACTTTGTCTTAATTTATCATTTAAAATTTTTGAGATTGGTTGCTTGTCCTTTCTCTTAAATAAATTTGATTTCAAGTCTATTTAAGAAAACCTCTTAATTCATATTCTCAAAATGTGAGATAATAGCTTTACCAAAATATTATTTTAGTTTTATATTTTTATGACTACTCACCGTGTGTGTTATTTTTCGCCTGTTTTTTAATTATTTTTTTAATCTTTCCCACTGATTTTAAGCTATCTTAGACAATTTACTTGTGACTTGCTATCTGCTCTGTGAGGAGCACTTGCGTATTAAATTTTGCTGAATACGTATCACATGTGTTATTTTCCATCCGTTTTTCAATGAGATTCTCTTTTAAAATCTTTCCAGATGATTTCAAGCGTTCTAAAAATATTTGTTTTTGAACTCATGTCTATTCTGCGAGTTTCACTTTTGTTTGACATGAATCTTCATCCAACAATCCTTCGATTCCTGTGTCATCAAACTTTTGTGGTTGTACTGGACGTTGTTTGTCCTCAACGTTCAAATCATATTTTTTTAAGGCGTTGAAAACAATCTTCACAAAGTGTATTCACCTTTTGATGCACAAAGACTACGAGGTGCTTCACCACCCATTTTCTTCAAAATGGCATAAATTAGTTAAACCTCCCGCAAACATTCTTCCTTTTGTTTGGCTAAATTCAACCTGTTAAATGGAATTTAAAAATGTGTTGTTATTTAAGATGCGTTCTTCTTTAAACCCATTTTTGTCATGTCAGACGAAAAAAAAACAGCAATTTATATTTATTACATTTGTGCGTGACGCCATCTATATGTAATGTCCTGAAATAAGGCGTCACACCTGGCTTTACACTTCTACATTTTCAACACATTTTTTTCCTTGAATTATAAGCCAATGTTTACAGAATTACTATTTCTTCTCTCTCAGAAACAGCGAGTACATCATTCGTGATAGTTCGTGATATTCCATGAACGTCCAGTACCAAAAGTTAAGGCAACTGGACTCAGATTTCATCTTCGTAGCATTGTATTTCTTATAGATGACACGCTATTAATCAAAACGCAAGTCCCCGACAACCACTTTTTTTCCGCTTAAGAACGATCGTACCTCTTTTATTACCAGATGCTTTTCATCAATGCCAGCATAGTCTTAACCCCTCGGTCACTTTTGCTATCCTTTCACGCTACATGAGTAAAAACTAGAAACTCGAACCGGCAGCAAGGCGGGTTACTAAAGTGCATACATACAATAACACTCATTCAAAGAATTATTTAAAAATGTAGTAAAAAACAAAAAAGACAGGATAGAAGGCAGTGGGAGCAGATGATATGCCTAAAGTTTTATATATGTGTATGTGAAGATGTAGGGGATTCAAATTCTTCATGCTCACTTGTTAAAAGAATGCGTATTATTGAAGAACTCATTCCTAATTCCATTTTCGCATTTTCAAGATGAACAATTCCTATCGATTACGGAATAAAATGACTGCCTGTTCTTTGCATAAGAATAGTTTTGTTTTCCTAGCATGCAAAAGAACATAAAAACTTTATAAGATTTTAAGAAAAAAGTAAGAAGGTTTCTGAATTCAGAAGCATGATAATGTTTTTCAATGCACAGTATCTACTACCAAGGGAGGAATAAGTGTTAATTTAAATATCATCTCTTCATACAATGTTAATAGAAGTTCAACATTTCACCATAAATAGGTGCTGATTTGTTGCAACTTTCTATTGGCTGTCGATCTAACGGTCTGTAGTTTTCAGCGATTTTCTCTAGATGTAACCTGAATACGTGTTAGAACCCATTAAAAATTCCTCCATCCCTTTGGCAGGTAGTCCCAACGTGCTTTGACTTAATTTTGCAAAATTATTTTCAAAATTTTACTTTCTACAAACGTCTGCTAATATTTTTATTATTTTTCCTTTTCTTTATCCATAGTTTTTCACGTTTTATAACATCATTTTGTCCCAGATTACATTTAATCTTTTTCTCACGCAAATTTCCGCCTTTAACCGTTTTTTCCTTTTCCCCAGCACAGACGCCATCTGCTGACAAATTCCGGAACCACCGTCTGGGAAGAAGGGGGGGGGGGCTTCACGGTATCGATTACAGCTCACTTATTTATATTACTGCCCCATGAAACTTTCACTGGCGATCCGCAGAACGTGACCGGACTTGTAATCTGGCTTGAGTATGGCAGGGTAGCCAATATACAGCCCGCGAGACGGCTTCCCTGCACGGCGCATTCCTTTTTTTTCCCCTCACCCCTCCACTCTAATTGAAAACAGCGTCAGGCAACGCTAAGATCTGATTTACTAATCCCACCCTTTATGAAATAGATTCTGCTTTATTGCGCGAAGGCTTTATGTAATGGTGTCGTTAGTTATCTGCTAAAAATTGAATGCTTTGTTTATCTCTGCAGTGTAATTGTTGTTTTGTTGGAAAGCAAGAGAAAAGGGGGGAAGAGCAATTACGTTCTGATTCCTTTGCTTGCAGGGATGGTACTTAACATTGGGCTCGTGCACTTTTCCTGGGGAAGAAGGCAAAACAAAACAAAAATAAATAAAAAATGATTTTAACGATTGGAGAGCGTGTTCGAAACGTGGCCGGATAGATGCGTGAATGCCAAATCATTTCCAGAATGGCGTTGGTTGAATTACTAAACACAAGAGCGTACTTTTTCCTTCTCTTTACGGCTTGCCATTTGGCGTGCGCTGCGCCGTGGTTCTTGTCTTACAGACGAAGATCCTATTTAAGACAAGTCTAATGTTCCTGAATTTATTTCGAACAAATAATGTGCAGTAGTAAACTGAATCTGAAACCACGGAATAATACCGCATTCGCGTAATTACTGAAACTAAAAGTTACATGAATTACATTTCTTATAAGAAAATAGTCTTAAATTTATTTTACATCACCCGTTTCTTCGTTCTTCGTGTGGTTTTCACTTTTGAAATATGGGAATAGCTTCCACACAACATTAATATGTTTTTTCGCAATAAATGTAACCGTAAGATGAATAAGAAAATAACCAACAGACTTTATTTTGAAAATCAATCTTTTTGAAAATCAATCTCGGTAAACCAATCGACATTTGATGTCATCATAACCGACTTTTCATATCATGCATGATATTTTGTATACCACATATGCAGTGCATCAAACAAAAAGCAAGACTTTTCGTCCATAATTAATTTATTGCTGATAATACAAGTAAAATTAATTAAATATTATGAATTTACTTTAAAGAGAAGAATTTCTTTTAATTTTTTTCTCCTTTTGCTCTTAAGAACTGAGTCGAACCTTACAGAAACAGTCTTCAGTTTTAGTGGTGTATCGGTGTCCAATCTTTGACACCAAGCTACGAAATTTACAGAGATTTATTGTTTAAATCTATATTTAGGGTCATTCCTTAGTGGCTAATAAAAGTTTGTAGCTGAAAAGGAAAACGATTTTTATGATTGTTTAGTTTTTAAAAAAATAAGATTTTCAGCTTTTGAGTTATGTATTATAAGATCACAAATAAGGGCATAATAGCTCATTTTTGAATTTTAGTAAAATTTTAGTCTTTTTCGGTGTGACTAACGTAACACAGAAACTACTATTTTTTGTACAGTTCATGTACGGTTCATCATGTACGATTATACACCCTCTCGACGTTGTTTGCGAGCCAGTATTCTATGGTAAGTTTTCATCCATTTTGATGCCTATTTCTCGGTTAAATTTTGGAATACCCCGAGTCTTATGTACTTTCCTCTAAAATGTTCTAAGTGCAGGGTTTCTACAGACCTGGAAAATCAAGGAACATCAGGAAAAGTCAGCGATTTGGGGAAAAAGTCGGGGAAATTAGAAGAAATTGAAGAAAGGTCTGGGAAATGTAAGAAAAATTGAATTTTGCAGCAATTTCAAGAAAATATTTGCTGTTTGAACCTAACTGTAGAAATTGTTTTATTTTCATTTTTCCCCATTTAATCTTCTGAATAATTTTAAAATGTGTCCTTTATGAGCATATCTTGCGCAGTTAAAATATGCTTAATTTATCCTAAACAGGGATTTTGTTAGAATCCAATGATGTCAAATAAAATTCTTGTATTTATTAATTTTTTATTATTATTATTATTTGTAAAAAAAGGGCGAAATATATAAAAAAGTTATTAGTTAAAGGATGTAATATTAAAAATAGGAATACAAAATTCGGGAAAGCGTGCTAGATAAAAAGTCAGAGAAGAGCGTGATAGATGTCAGGGAAAAGTCAGGGATGCAAAAGCTGTGAAATCTGTAGAAACTCTCAAGTGACATAAATCGCAGTAAATGGAAAGCACAATCCTAAATTTTTCTAAAAATAGGGGGCATTTTTTTACGATATTTTTACTATATATTTACAAATATTAAATGATCTCGGTTGCGATAGACGTACCACGAACCGTTTTGGCATAAAATTTTATTCTGCAACAAAATTCGAACAATCTTACAGAAACATACACTGTAACATTTTAAATCATCGGTTTCAAAATTTAATAAAAATAAAAATGTATGCATATATATATATATATATATATATATATATATAAAGTAGGAATAGCTGGTAAAGAATAAATCCAGGCGCTATATTCGCATCGGCAGGAGTAAAATGGGAAAATGCATAAAATATCACTCCCTGGACGCCACGGCCATGAAATAGAGCCAGTTAATGCCAAAAATTATTTATTTAATGCCGACATTATTTATCTTTTTAAAAATGTATGCTTTGCTTTATCGGTATTGTTTAATTGTAGTTTTGTTTCGGACCATAAGCAAGCAAGGAGTCCTCTCTTATTATCGGTGCTGAAGATGAGATTGCAATTTTCCTGTTCCAACTATTTTTGCCAGGCATTTCAGTTTGAAAAAGTTAAATGTCTCCTCACATAGTTTATTTTGCAAAAGTGAATTTTTCAGATTGTTTCTGGTAGTTGTTTACGCTCTGCAGTTTATTTAATTTTCGAGCAAAACAACACATCTTGTTTTTCCACTTATTGGTTTCTGAGAGAGGTTGTAGTTAGTTTAACGAAAAGTATCTTAATTTTAAGTCAAATAACAAAATGCATAAAATTGTACAAAGTTTTAGTAAAATATTGCTTGAAACTTTAAGAAAATTGGTTCACACAAACGACTGTGTTTTGCTATGTGGTGTGGCGTGAAGGCAAAGCTACTCAAGCACTGCTTCGGAGCGTGCCTTGGTCAGATGACTTTTTAAGGGGTTCTATTGCGTATTGAAGTTACATCTGGAGAAAACCGACCAAAACTCCAGACCATTAGATCCACATCCGTGCAGTAGGTCAGAACGTTGGACCTTCACACTTCAGCCGTCTACCATTTTGAGAATCTTATCCATTTTGATCATGGCGGGACCATAAAAGACTGCATTTATTCGCAAAATGCAGCAACTGTCTAATAAAAATTCACATTAATTTAATATTTTTGTGCCTCTGAATGCAACTACTGAAAAAGACTAGTTTCTTTCTTATGTATGAAACGTTCTTAGCTGTGATTAGTAAATGTTATTAGACTTATGAAGCAAAGAATACACTTCAAAAACCAATAACTCGATCATAACTGTGACGAAAACTGCATTTTAATGACACAGTTTACTTGCATAGTATGTGTTTTTAATGTGGCAGATGGGAATTTCGATACTTAATACTAAGTGACATTTCCTTAATTCACTCCACAATTTAGAAAAACTTTCGCCAACGGAAATTCGTAACATATAGCGACAATTTTTATTAACCATCACGCATGTTTTTTTCTTCAAAAGAAGACACAATTGCACAACTCGCAGGCATCATAAAAACCGCTGTGTAGGTTTTATTATAAAAGAAAATAAAAAAACTGCGATTGTAAATAAGCCATAAAACCGGTAAGTTATGTTACATATCACTTAAAAGAAGTCTTGAGACTACTATTTTTATTACTATGTTTACTGCCCGTCTTTTATTTATTTTAAATTTGACTTTTTTTTAACTAAATAATGTACTTGGACTTAAATTTAATTATTTTATCTATAGTACCATAAGTGAAACAAGATTTTTTTAGCTTACACATGAATGTTTGCAAGCGATTGCAAAGGAAATTATGCAATATATATAGACTATAATTTATATAAACTATATGTTAGCAAAAAAAATTTAGTTGTATAAATTCCAATTCGATGTATATGCATATAATAAATATATATATATTAAATGCTTGAGTACAAAATATTTTGTTTCATAATTTGTACCGCTTATAAAGATTGTGTTGTCTTCATTACGCTTTTTACAATCACAATTTACTATTTACAAATAATGTTTTTAAAGTAACTGAATAATTTTTAAAAACCTGTTTAAGTGAAATAGCCATAAAATTAATTAAGAAATGATTTTATGCAGTTTACGTTCTTTCTTTTACATTTAATTTTTAGTATGTTCCTTTTTTCCTAAATGAAGTCTTATTCTCCCTTCTTCATTATACCCAGCTCTTTCATATTTTAAAACAAGGTATCTAAAAACTAAACATTAAGTATTCTTTAAAGTAGTGAGTTCTTCCTAGTCCCCAGCTCTTTTTTTCATCTTTTAATTAAGATTCATTATTCAACTTTAGACTGAACTACGTTATTCTTTGCTGTCTTAATTTAACTTCTTCATATTATTTTGCAGTTTGAAAAAAAAAAAATCTTATTTTTCTCTCACTTCATGAAATCTTTAAAAGGCGTCACTCGTAAATTATCAGATTATTGTTGAATACTGTAGTACCCACTTTGACATCTTATATAGTTCTTTTAAATCCTTTTGGAACATTTTTCACGTCTTAAATTTTCTTTTTTATTGGCATGCAAATTTTGTATGCGAGGTTATATAAACTGGATGAAGTAAATTTTTCTTGTATTTTTTCCTACAAGCTTGCATTTTTTTTTTTTTTTTTTTTTTTTTTTTTTTGCTTTGTAAACTTTTAAATACCATGCTTTGATATTCATAAAATTATCACTTTATTCCACTACTGATCATGCTAATAAACCACTTAAATATCTTTCTATATTCTAAAATAATGAAACCTTATTAAAAGCAAAAACTTTTTTAAATCTCGAATATTTTCCATTAAGCTGTAAATACCTTGCATACACATTTTCGAAATGACTGCCTTTTTGGTTACTCACTCTTCGTCTCTTTTACGTCACTTTTTTTTTTCCTTAAAAAAATGTTCACATCTTTCCTATGTAAATAAATTTACTTTCACTTTCATCATAGGATTTTTTTAAATATATATTTAATTTTCTTTTTCCGCCGTGAGTAAATAAAATCGTGAGTGAACTCTTTTGCGCCAGAGAAAAAAAAAATGATGTCATTAATAATTACCTTCCTCAGAAGCCTTTCATAACACTGATCTCAAATCCTTAACGATCAATATTGTTAAAAATTCATCCGAGAACTTGCACAAATAGAATCTCAAGAACTTTTCTCAAAAGCTAAACATCTTAATTAAAATATCCTCGATTCATTCCGACTAATTAAATATCGCAACCCCCAATTCTTAAAGTCTGATTCAAAAGTTTGCCTTCTTTAAACAAGTTAGCTGGAAGCTTTTCTTGAGCACATTTTTTTTCGCCTCCCCATTCCAGTTCATCTCACTGAGCTTCAAAACTGATAAAAATTCAGCATTCCAGTACAACTTCGGGGCATTTGACGATTGCTTTAATATAAATTGCTTCAGATGTTAACAAACACGCAAAAATAGCATTTACAGTTCTTCATTTGAAATTGAAAAGCAATTTGTGACGGGAAGGAAAAAAAACAATTTTTAGAATTGTTTGGAAACTTACGATAGGTTAAGTCAGAGCACAGTTGCTTGTCAGAAAATCTATCCAATAGAAAAGGTTCTTTTTTTGTTTCTTGTATGTTAAGTTCGACGTAATTAATCATAAATGTTTTGTAATTATACTTTGGATTCGATTTCTGAAAAAAAAAAAAAAAAGAAAAATTGTAAATAGGAAATGAAAGTTTCGTGCTTCATCATTCCTTTAAGTAAATGTCTTGGAATATTAGTAAAATGACTGTAAATGTAAAAAAGGAGGGTTTTATTTATAAATACCTACCGGTAACAAATTAAATTGATTAACAAGCTCGCTACTCTTAGGTAAATGTCGACTCTTTAAATTGTCAAATTCTGTACCTTTTTCAGTTTTGTATTTTCTTTATATAATTATTTTAATCCTGTAAAATTAAATATCAGAATAAATTTTTTCATGTATGTCCATGTACTTTGCGTGTAAAAATAAATTATTCTTTACCTCAGCTTTTTTTAATTTTAACTTTAGTTTAAAAAATATTGTTTTGTAACTGTTATCACTGCGAGTATAAAGTATTCGAGAATTAAAGTATTTAATTTAAAACATTCAAGTCTATCAAACATCTCTGATTTTACAAAAATTTAATTAATGTTTGACATCTTAATTTTTTTTCCTTTAAACGTCGCATATTAAATGCTAATAATACACTTTCTCAAATTCATTTATTGTTTATATGATGCATTTTTGGAATTATCAACAATAAAATACAAAACTTTTTACAAAATTTAAACTTCGTAAAGAATTGCATAAAAATGTGGATAGCTAAATTTTCAGTCATGCAAATTCAGACTAAATCTATATGAGTGTGGTAGAAAGTTATTAACTAATGTAATTGCACATTTTTAGTTTAAATTTAGTTATTTATCTTAGCTTAGTTACATTTCTTTATATTACGTGAATGCTATGAGCATATATTAATACAACGATACTAAAAGTGAAGTGGTAATACATTTTTTCTATTTACGATAAAATATTATTCATTCTGTATCAGTATTCGGATTTCTTAAATGTATTAATTTACCAATCTCTCATTACAAACCAAATTTTTCTATAACGTTTATATGTTTTTAGCTGTTATTAAAATCAACTTAAATGGCAATAACTTTCGCAATATACTTCATAATATTTGCAAGTATTAACACATTATTTCAAAAATCTCTGTCTAATAGGATATTTCCAAACTAATAATTGCCTATTTTAAATTACTTAAACTATTTCCTTGTAATGAAGTTTGTCTATAATTTTTAATGTACTTCAGATTTTCTAACACTTAACCTATGTGCCTGATTTGCCCTCCATTTACCAACAGCTGTAGAAGAGGTTTTCTCTCCATTTAAACTTTTTATGTAGAGGAGAGAGTTCATAATCAGTTTAGGAAACGCGTCTGTGATATGAAGTTACTTAACAACATGAATTATACTCTAAGGAGTTCCATTTGCAACTCTAGATTCTGTTGTAAAATAACTAGAGTATAGCAGACAGCTATTTTTAATAGTTTCCTTCAAAATGTACCATTTATAATATCAAAGTAAGTAAAGATACCTTTAAAATTGTTAATAAAGTGCGTGAGAGCTTGCCCTGCACTACTTCTGCAAGAAAAACTTTGAAGTTTGTTAAAAATTTCAAATTTAAATCACAAATGTAGTACCATTTTCAAGTCCATTTTTCGTTTAACTGCTTATTTTTTTATAACTAGCTCTTAAAAACATGGAATAAATTTATTAAAATGTTTATCATTTCTTTATATCTTATTTACACTGATTTTTTTAAAAAGTTTCACATTAAATTCCTTAAATCTATGTATCCCACTATTTAATACATAAAAATGTGCTTTTGTGTGTGTGTGTGTGTGTGTGTGTGTGAGTGTTATATTTCATTGGACAACAAAATAAATAATAAATAAAAATAACTACTTTTATAATGTATTACAAAAGTGTTCAAATACCTTTTGCAGAAATCAAAAAAATTTTTCTTGAGTACAAATAACAAACTACTGAGTTTCTGTCCTTAAATTTTGCTCATATTTCGTTTAAATAGTAAATAAAGGAACATTTTCTAAGAACAATTTTTAATCTTATCACTCCGGAGGTCATCCAATTTTTTATATGCTTGAACTGCAGGAACTGACAACGTAAACGGCGCAACTGCGATTAAAATAGTTCTATAATTTAACATTTATAATGCTGCCACACTGCAAAAATATTTTCCTGGATTACAGCACAACGTGTGGCTAACGTAACGCCGACACGTTGCGATGTAAAGCCTGTGTCGATTTGTAGCACAATGTTCTTCGTGATTGGCTTATCAACGTCATTACGTCATTTCGCGAGTGGATTTACTACGCACAGTGCTGTATTCCAAAGCTGCAGCACTTGTGCTGTATTATTTTGCAGTAATATGTGTGGAAAAATTACAGGTATTTCTTACAATGCACTGTTTTTAAAACGCATATTTCTTGGCATTTCTTACGATAGTAATTGATATTTCTTGATAAAATAATATTGCAACTGCTATAAACATTTAAGAAACAAATTTCAACAAGAATAACATCATGGCATAAGGGACACCGTTTGTCATAAATAGCTAATTCCCTTATATCCTCTTCAGACCCGTCAAAAATTATTTAGAAAAAGCCTATTACATTTAAAAATGACAAGTAGAAAGCGAATGTTCAAATAATTTTTCGAATAAAAGCTTCATTCCCAATGACAGTTTCAGTAGTAAAAAGTTGCTATCACCCATAAAGGAAGAATGACAAGAAACTATTAAAGGTAAAAGATGTCCTACAGGTTCTTTTCAGCTATTTGAATTTCGCAAATAAGCAAAAGATACTAACAAATTCGACCCCGGAAATTTCACTAATATTCAAATATTATTTTGTGTAAAGGCAAACAAAGATATATATAACGGCAAACAAAAATAAAATGTGTGTCATCAGTGTGTAGGATTCGCTCATTCACTCACGTTAACATCCTTTATTCAAATTTAAAGCATTGACGCATATCTACGTCCATTCAGAACTACAAAAAAATCTCTAAAGAATCGCTTTAAGAATGGAAAGAAAAATGTCCAAATATGTGTACGTGGGGACCAAAGAGGATAATACGTTTATGGCCGACACCGTAAATATTGTAGACAACACTTGTACAATCTATAAATCTGACTTTGCTATCTTCCTATATTGTTAATACATTTTTGCTTTTTCGTGATTGTAAACTGATTCGATGTGATTTTCTTTTCTTAGGTAACACCATGTGGCGGTTAATCGGACACAGGAGGTGGCTCCCTTGGAAGATGCATAGGTTACCTTGGTCAAAAAACCACCTAACGACAATCTTATTAACGTCGCTCTTGTTCCTCGAGCTCTGTATACCCAAAGTCATCGCTCAAAACACACCCTCCGCAAATCCTGGTAAACTAAATCTTCTTTTTCCTTTATTGAAGTTTCTTTTTTCATGAGTCTTGTGTTCCTAAAAATTCTAGCAATACATTTTTCTAACTGTATTTAAAATTTTTTATTTAAAATAACATCAAACCTTTAAATATTTATTAAAAAAGAAGCGGGAAGTATCAAATCTTCGTATATATCAAATTGTCCTTCTTGGTCGAAAACTTTTCTGCAGTAAAAGTAAGGCCTGGTTCGAAACACCCAATTTCTGTGTTCTTGGGTTGATTCCTACTTTAACCCTTCCTACTCTCGCCAACCTAAAAAATCGCCGCACTTTAGCTAGCTTCCCAGTCATAGGTCTCTAGGAGTTATGCACAAGTTCCAATGCTCCCCAAGGAACTAGGTAAAAACAAAAGTGAACAAATTAGTGATAAACGCACCAGTTAAGCAATTTCGGGGACAATTATTAAAACTACGTTAATTGGCAACCCAAATAAATAAGTAATGCTGTATTTATATTTGTTGCTTAAAACCGCCATTTTAATTCTAAATTATGGTTGTCATATAAATACGTAAAATCGTCATGGTAACTGCACATGTATTGTTATCGCCATCCTGGCGAGAGTAGGATGTTAAAGTTGGAATCAACCTGTTCTTGTTTCCTTATTACAATTAATTATATTACTGAGGAAACAAGATGATAATGATTGTGATGATTATAAATGTAGTAAACAAATATAAAAAAGAAGCTCGGAAGTACCAAATCTTTAAATTGTCGTTCTTAGTCATTTGCTTTTCTGCTAAAAAAGTAAAACTTAGAAAGATTCCGTTTCTGTGTTCTTGTTTCCTCATTACAATTAATCATTATAATGAAAAAACAGGATGATGAAGATGACTAGAAATATCTTTCAGAAGTGTAATTAACGTGCCAGTTTTGTGTTAATCGAACAATAGGTTAAAAATTTCCAGCGACAAAGCAGACGATTGCAAAGTCAAAAGATAATTTCAAAAGACTCTTAAGCAAAAACTATAATTAACTGAAACAGTTTTGCATCCACAAGTATGCATGAGTATAAAATTTTCAGTAACAAAATATAAAAACTCTGTATTTGAGGTGCACAAAAACAATTACAATAACAATTCCATGTACTCCTCAAAAGCATTTCCTCAATCCAGACAGCGATATTGAAAACAAGACACTTGTAGATTTCCTTTCAAATCCCTTTTTTTTAGTATGCTTATAAAAATATCTTTACAAAATTCAAACACTAATGAAATTTTCAGTCTCTTTTGAATTTTGATAATTCATTCAAATAAAGTTAGTAATAGCTCATTCTGTTTCAAAAATTACTTTTTAATTTAAATTATTTTAAATCTTTCAACAAAAATTTTGAACATTAACAACGTTTCAAAAGCATCACGTATGTTCAGTCAGTAAATTTTAAAAATATATGTTACAAATTAATTAATAAACTTTTCGTAGTAAAAATTTAATTTACTAACACTTTTATTTTTATTTTTTTTTTTTTATCATACAAAGTAGGTTTACGTGAATTTAATTGTTGATACTCGAACAAATTAATTTTTTAGAAAAGTTTTCGAAGACAGTAGCTATTTCTTTTTCAATAAAAAATAGTTTTTCAAGAAAGAATAAATATTAACAATCCATTAATGTAGTCTTAAAAGCTCATCACATAATTAAAGGGAAAAAAATACATAATAATTATATCCTATTTCAAATAATAAGGGCATGAAGGATGTACGAAATAAATTACCTACAGAAGGCCTTAAATTTTTGTTTGCTTTTAATTATACCCAGGAAAAAATAATTTTGTAATTTTTTTCTCATTTTACTTTATATTTTTAGTCTATAATGTAAACATTTTCCACAAGAATTCACTTTTTAATTGTTTTAGTTTTCATTTGAAGGATATAGGTTGTACTAGCATAAAGTAAAATTATTTTTAAACATATAGATTAAAAAATATTTTACCATCTCTTTTTAATCATTAAACTGCTTCACTGTATTACTTATTGAATACTGAAGAATTACTGTAATAAAAATATTATTAGTGGTTTAATGATATTATAGTAAAAAACACGTGTTAAAATACAAATGAAGGGAAATGATTCAAAATGTGTTTCTGGCGGAAAATTTTCTTGAATATACTTTCACTAAAACAGAACAGACATTTGATATCATTAAACATTCATTAAATGCTTCATATCATTAAACGCCATGTAATTATTCATTTAACCTTTGTAACAAAAATTCGGGAAAATATTAGTAGTAATAATCTCACTTCGAAAATTATTTCTGAATTTTTTAGCATAAGTAATAAAAAAATTATACATATTCCACCGTCTCTGGAAATATCATAAAAAAAATATGAGAAACATTTAACTATGTATTCATCTGAAACGTTTATTTAAAAAAGCGTTTGGAAGTTTTTTGGAAGGTATATTGTTATGATCCTGTTTCACTATTGGTATTCTTTTGCCTTTTTTATTATTCTTATAACGTGAGAATCACAGAGAATAAATTTTAACTGTACTTTTAATTGATAATTCGTCCCAACAATTGATGTAACTAGAGTAACACTCACAACACAACAGCTTTTTGAAATCACTTTATTGCAGACAACTCTCTTAACAATCTCCTTTCGCCGACAGTAACTACATTTGAATTTGCACTGTGCCGTTTAACTGTGAATTCTTCTCAACCTATTGAATTATCGAGATAAAACTCACAGAAACAACCTTTCAAAACGATCTTTACTATAACACTATGTTTTATAGACACTTCTCAGCATTTCCAAATAGTTTCCTTACACTGAAACTAACTACAGTTAAAAATCAACGATTCATTTTCATTGCATACTAGTAAATATTCTGCAGTAGCAAGCACTTTCATATTACCAGAGTAATATTTACGGAAACAAACTTTCGATATTTTAGAATAGCAATAGGTATTACAACTTTATTATAACACATATAGATTGCTAATTTCCAGCTATCGACGCATTTGATTATTTTTCAGCATCACCCACGTCACTAACTACGTTTAATTTTCTACTGTACCGTTTGATAACGGATTCATCTTATCATTTCCGTTTAAAAATTACCATATTAATACATAATTCCTTATTAAGCATTTTTATTTTACTAGAGCAATATTTACAGGAACAACCTTTCGAAAGAAACTTTATTATAATACATATTGCTATTACCTGCTATCGACGCATTTCATTATTCTTCAGAATCTCCCAACTATTCCCTTACTCTGAAGTTAATTACATTTAAATTTCCACTGCATTGTTTAATTACGGATTCACCTTACCTTTTTATACTACCTGAGCAATATTCACAGAAACAACTTTCGAAAGAAACCTTATTATAACGCATATTGATTTCTAATTCCCAGCTATTTCATTATTTTTCAGTATCTTCCAATTCCCTTAGAATGAGGCTAACTGCGTTTATTTTACACTGTACAGTTTAATTATAGATTCATCTTATATCACTTCTATGTATATAGTACCATATTACTGCATGATGAAGCATTTTTATATTACCAGAGCAATATTCACAGAAACAACCTTTCGAAAGAAACTTATTGTAACCCAAAGTGATTGCTAAATCCCAGCTATCATTATATTTCAGCATCTCCCAATAATTCCCTTTCACTAAGGCTAACTACATTTAATTTTTAACTGTACCGTTAAATTACGGATTCATCTCATCACTTCTATTTAATATATTACCATATTAATGCATGGTGATGCATTTTTATATTACAGGAGCAATATTCACAGAAACAACCTTTCGGAAGAAACTTTATTATAACACATATTTTAGATTTCATTATTTTTCAGCATCTCCCAACAATTCTCTTCCATTGAGGCTAACTGCATTTAATTTTCAATTGCACCGCTTAATTACGGATTCATCTAATCTCTTCTATTTATATTGCACCGCTTAATTACGGATTCATCTTATCTCTTCTATTTATATATTTCCATATTAATACATGATGAAGCATTTTTATATTACAAGAGCAATATTCACAGAAACAAACTTTCGAAGGAAACTTTATTATAACACATATTGATTTCCAATTCCTAGTTATTACATTATTTTTCAGCATCTCCTAACAATTCCCTTTCACTAAGACTAACTTCAATTCATTTTTAACTGTACCGTTTAATTACGGATTCATCTCATCACTTCTGTTTAACATATTACCATATTAATACATGACGATGCATTTTTATATTACCAGAGTAATATTCACAGAAACAACCATTCGGAATAAACTTTATTATAACACATATTGTGCGAGAGATTGGTAATAGACGCATTTCATTATTTTTCAACATCTCCAAACAATTCCCTACCTAGTTACGGATTCATCTTATCCCTTCTATTAATATATTACCATATTAATACATGATGAAGCATTTTTATATTACGGAATATCAATATTCACAGAAACAACCTTTCAGAAGTAACTTCATTATAACACATACTGTGATTGCTAATTCCCAGCTATCGACGCATTTCATTATTTTTCGGCATCTCCCAACAATCCACTTCCGACATGCCTAACTGCGTTTAGTTTTCAACTGTACTGTTTAATTACGGATTCACTTTAACATCTGATATTACCAGGATAACACTCACAACACAACGGCAAAGAAATTTTATTACTAAAGCATATTGCTATTACCACGGCGTGCACCGTCATGTGTTTTTCATCGCCTTTCAGCGAAGGTGTAAATGTATATTTCCAAGTCTCCTTAAATAACACTTTATTACTGTTCACTCCCATGCACAGACCTCATTCTTCTAGTCTCTTTAATTCCCACCGCTATTATAAAATGGAGAAAATGGATTTTCGCTGCGCCAATTTCCATGCTGGAATCCGCAGTAAATTGGATTTGGTGTGTGTTCTTGCAGACATCAGGTGCTGCAAAGCTAATTATTTTGAACGAGGGATTTTAATGTCAGTTTTCCCCAGATTTTGCAGAATTGCTTCACAAAAATAGAAACTCTGGAGCCTGGAAGTTTGGAGAGTTGGTGTGGTGTGTTTCCTTAACCTCCCGTTGTTTTCCTGGGTTTCAAAAAAATAAAATAAAATAAAATTCTGCATTCCTTCGGATATTTAATTAATATTGCTTTGTGCGTATCATTTGCTTTACGATTGCAGGTGAAGCTTTTAATAAGTAAAGGGCTTATTCTATAAACGGAAATGATAAATATTTCGTCTCTGAAATCTTAATTAAGTATTTTTCAGCTCAATTTTTTATCTCTTTTAGTGACTAGAATTTTTAAGTAATAGTTAAAATTTTAATAAAAGTTAAAAGGTGATTATAAATTAGAGTTAAGGAAATTACTAAAGATACTTTCACAGATATGATCAAAAAAGCAAAAATAAAGAATAAGGAAAAAAGCTATGTGTACCATATTAAGGAGAATTTGTTAAAAATTATTTCTTTAAATACAATAGTCAGTTTATTTGTAATAACTTTTTTCCCAATATCTGCAATTTATTATTTTATTTATCTACAGGATCTTAATACTTTCGAAGTTTGTAATGATTTTAACGGAGATTTAAAAAATTATTAGCTGAAGCGTTCTTTAAAAATAGTTAACAATAGTGTTGATGAAAATCATTGTAAAACAAAGACATTAGTCTAAGTGAAGTATTTTACTTTAAAAATCAGAGTTCCTGTTAATTAAATTAAAGCTGTTAAGATTTAAATAAAGGGAAAATGTGATCATTGACGTATATACTGGAAAGTAAGAGTATCTAAATAAAGCAATCAATTCCTCTAAATAAAACGTTTCACTTATATTTTAAAGTGAAATCCTGCTAAATAATATTAAATTAAAATGATCCAAATTAATTTTTTTAGAATGAGTTTTTCAAATTTTTTCGTTCGTTTGATGTGGTCATTTTGCTCACAATTTTTTGATCAAATTTCAGTTTTCACGCAACCATAAAAATTATCCAAAATAATATTGAATTATGAATAAAAATCCAGTCAGTGGTACATTTTTCCTGTTTTAAGCAAAAATTTAACATAATACTATTATTTAAAATTTAATTAAACATAATACCATGCATTCATAAGAATATTGTCCAATTTCAAAGGAATAGCTGTAAAAGGAAGTTTTATTTAAAATGCGATACGTAGCAGTTCTGCTTCGTAATCACATAATGCAGTTAGTAAAGCTTAAACCATACATAAAATTGTTTTTTTTCTCTGTGCTAGATAAAGAAACAGATAGTATGTCAATTGCACGCATTTAGTAAACTATCACAAAAATAAGTACGCCGTAAAAATAAAATACTTGCAAAAAATCCCTTTAAAATGTACTATGAACAAAATGTAATCCGTGCAATTATGTGCACAATCTATTAATTGCATCTGCATTATGTTGCTTCTTAATGTGTACAGTGGTGCTGCTTTTTTAAGTAAAAGAATAATTTTCTATCAAAGTTTATATTTATATTTATATATATATATATAGTTTATAACTGATATATGAATATTAGATATTGTATAACTGGTTAACCAACTCACAAAATTAGGGCATGAAACTTTGAATACTCATTTAAATGCCATGCAAACGCCAGAATTGTACATTACAGTTCTAAATATATCTTCAGAGGTTAACTGTTGCTCATCTTAACTTCTGATTAATTCAGGCCCTTAATAAGCATAGACTATCGCATAATCCAATTAACTGCCACCTTATGTGAGTGCTCAGAAATTAAAGGCGAGTAGCATATACATTGATGCAGTGTATCTGTTCAGATGTAATTAAAATTCTTGTCGAAAATCAACCGCGATTGAATAATTAAAAAAAATTATATACCAAATGACTCTTATTCTTCCCTCATAATAACTTTTCGTTTTATTCCGTGCTTAAGGTACAATTATAAACTATGCTAAGAAGCTATGGGCATTTTCATAACTTAAGCATTTCTTGCTCGGTATAATGAAATGGAGTCTTGATATTCATCCAGTAAAAAATCTGAACCCAAAATTGTTTCAAAAAGACTCTTTACAAACGACGCTAGTACGTATGAAATTCAGTTCATAATCCTATAATTTTTTCTAACTATGAGAGCAATTGAATGGGATTTGAAAAAAATAGTTTCGAACGTTATACAGGACGTGCGCATTCTATTTGAATATATTTTTTAACTACTCTGAAAGCGTGCTGCTAACTAAAATTTTGTGCTGCCTGTGTTTGGCAGCCGATTCGATTTTTTCAAGGGAATTTTCGATTTTTTCAAGGGAATGGGGAGAGTTAATTTTTTCGATCCCAGCCTTCAAGCATTTCACTAGTTTTTCACAGGTCGTGTTCTGAGTGTATATCATTATTTTAAGATGTTTGAATGAAAGTTCTGATTAACTATTCCGTCAGACTTTTTCAGCTGACTAAAATCGAAAGCTTAACAACATAACTACAGTGCCAACAGCGTTGTTAAAAAACATTGTTCAGATCTAAAGTTATTCGGATCATGATTTCTCGAACGAATGAGCCAATAAGCGAGTGATCCGAAACAAATTAATCTTATCATATTGTACAAGGGTGCTTGCAGTTAAATTTTTTCTACAAATAGCATTCTGAAGCTCAAACGTGTGAACTGACACCAACTTTGGAGTACGGACTGCAACATATGTCCAAAATGTTTAGTTCGAAAAACGTGCACTAGGTGGCATTTCCAGTAAAAAGCCTGTCAGTTCAGCTCAAGAATTATCCCGAATTAGGTCATAAATGTTCAAAAACTATTGAATAAGCGGTGACATCGGTGCATTTAGAGTTAGTTATTTTCATTGTTTAATTTTTTGTTTTTTCACGTAAAGCACCAATTAGTCGACAGTATTTTATTTAATCTTTTAAAAATTTTGGTACTTACGTATTATCCCGGCGGTCATTCTCGCCAAACTATTTTTTCTTCAAATGAGTTGCCAAACTGTTGCCAATCGCATTCAAAACCATAAATAACAACATGTGCCCGGCATTTATCTTGGGAAAAAATCGCTCGTCTTGGCGGACCGCCGGTATAATAGCTAAGTACCAAAATTTTCTTGACCGCATCTCTTGTGCAAGCCTTCGCCAAAGTTGAGGGTACTCTGCGCATCCATTTCAGCTGAAGAATGCTGCTTATAAGGGAAGTCTAACCACTCTGTTTAACAAAGTTTGTTACAAAATATATGGATCGTAGCGCGGTGTTCAATATTCCAATATAATTAAAGTATAAGCTGAAAAATCATACATTGCATACACAGTCATTTATAAATATTTCATGAAATAAATTATTTATTCATTCGTGAAAGTAATCAAAGTAAAAGTGACTTCCTCAAGCACGGAAAGTAAAGTTTTCAAGTTCCTAAGGGCATTTTTTGTTTTTTGCGTAAATTTTTAATTTTTGAATGAATCTTCTATTTTTGAAGATTTCAAGTGACAAAATTTAATTTTCTAACAATCCAATGGTTATGAAAACAAATTTCTTCCTAACAAAATTGACTATTTAAATAGGATCCTTTGAGGAAGTGAAGAATTGCTTCACAAAAGGTGTACACAATTCTATAATATACAAAAGAAAAACAAAATTATTACCAACTGATGAAATATGATACTATTTTAAATAAATAAAATTTATTATTAATTCAATACAATTGAATTTCATGCCGAAACGAAATAACAATGCTTCCACCCGAAGTTCATAAATATTTCTCTAACGCCAGATTTTATTTCCATCAGAATTTAATCAATGCAAAAATGACACTCTTCGACACTGAAAATAAAATCCCCTTTTCAAAGATCTTAAGTAAATTTCCTCTCCAACAATTCTACCAAAACCTTTTGAAATCATTTTATTACTTAAATAATGAATATCTGCCTTTGAAATCCTTTTAAAACGCTAGGAATTTCCGGTGCTCTTTTGTTACAGTTTTGGACAGTAAAAACAAACCGGCGGCATTAAAAATAATATGCAGTGTACTTTTCGGGAAATGTTTAGATTTTATATTTGATAGTACTTGTTAATTGTGCTTTATTATCATGCATATGACATTTCGACAGTAAATGTTTTGCTTTCGTCGGAACTTGCTCTTGGAGCCATTTTCATAAACTTGAGAAATGACACTTTGGAAAGGCTTTAAATATCAAAACTTCTTTTTAATTAGTTTATACGAGTTTGTTACTCCATCCATAAATAAGCCCTTGCCCATCTAAAGCATGTCTTTGTCTTTCGATAAGAATTTTTTAAAACATATATGTATATGCTAAATACGCTTATTTTAAAGCGTCCAAATTTCCACCTAGTCGTTAAAACAAAATGCTCTCTCTCGGTTGTACGCAATCAATGGAAAGCACTTCGCTAATGTGTCATACCACTTTTATGCCGTATCAAAAACTAATTAAAAGTTGGGTCCATAACTCTTTGAGACTAAGTAGATGTTTGCGATCTGGAGAATGGAAGATTTTGTGTTTTGTTGCTTGCGAAGCGGATTTTATTAATTAGTACAAAATTCATCTTCTTTGCCGACTAAACTTCCGCAGCCACCCGCACCAGATACTGAATCTGTCAACAGGAATGAAAAGTCGAAAAGAACGAGCGCAGGAAAAGGGGAGGGGGGAAGCCATTTACAAATTTAATTTGGTATCGTTAATCATCTCCGATAAAGCTAATAGATGAATAATAAGAGAGGCACCGAGAAAACGTGAGAGAAATTTCCCAGTTTCAGAGATTTAACTCTTGCTTTGCGGAAAGTGATGGATTTAAATTGCATAATGTTATTAAGTAAGGAACGTTTTCAGATTTCGCCATTTTCTAATACACCGTAAAATTGACAGAGAACCCTTTTATTGTTTATAATGCTCCAACTCCAAAGCATCTTTTATTTATGTGTTGAGTGTTTTTCAATGAAAGTTATTTGGAAAATATGGATAATTATGCATGTACATAATTATTGCTTAATCTGATATGTTTGTTAGTTAAATCTATCAATTAATGGAAGTATTAAGATATTGCAACATGTTACAGGATATGAAAGCTCTTTACTACCATCATAATGAAATTAATTTTCATTACTGCGAAGGGTATACGATTACATGAATTCTTACCTTATATTGTAGAATGTAGTTCTTGTTGGTTAAATCTATCAATTAATGGAAATATTAAGATATTGCAACACAGGATATGAAAGCTCTTTACTACCGTCGTAATGAAATCAATTTTCATTATTGCTAGGGTATATATGATTATATGAATTCTTATCCTCTATTGTAGAATGTAGCTCTTTAGCTGTTACAAAATATAATTTAATAATTTTCAAAAATTCATGCAATTTTAAGGGTTTTCTTTAATAATAAGTAGTCACTGAAATTGTATTTTAAACCGTCCTATTTTCTCAAAAGACGTATAGCTCACTTTGTGTCTTAATTTTGAGACTTAATTGTTTAAACCTTGACTAAATATGATTTTGCACAAAGTATTCAACAAATATCTCGCATGTCATTCTAAAGACATAAAGCGTACCTAGTCTAATCGATAAAATTTCTAGAAATTATGAAAATCTTGTTCACCAGGAAAACAGAATCGATAGACCCGACTTTCTAAACGAAAAACCGAACCTATTCAGCATTCCAATCATCTTATGCATCGGTAAACCTTTTTTTGGCCATAAACGAAATATGTAAAAATTTTGATTTCGGAGCGAATTTTTTTTTTTTTTTTTTTAACCTCTCCAACTTTTTTCATTTCACGCATTTCTCGGTAAAGAACATTCATCTGCATATTTAACTACATGTTTTTGACACGGTGGATCTCGGGAAAACGACACTTTTTTCTAAAAGACGACGCATTTCTTGCGGTGTAGGGGGAGGGTGGGGCTACAGCAGAGATCTAGCCGCAACAATTTCAACCTCCCCCCCGCCCCCTCTCCCTCTTCTGCTTTTCTCTCCGAATGGATTCATTTCAAAACTCCTCCTGTCTGTCTGTCCATCTGCCTCACTCTATCCGATCTGGAGTAATGATTCCGCCCCGATCTGGGGAAGTCTTCAACAAATCGCACACGATACCGAATAATATGCATCAGCTGAGGAAGATATGCTGATTCAGCAAGCGAGTATATAGCTTCTCTCTCACTCTCTTCCTTTAATACGTGAAATTCCTCGCTCAGGGGATTTGCATGCATATTGAGCAGGTTCTTCCTCCCCCTCCCTCCTCCTCCCACCGTTACCTAATCGACTGTACAGCACACGGCTCCAGAAGCCTCTAACCTTATGTCCCAGAATATACGCTTTGTAGCGGGGGGGGAAATAGTTATAAGGGCTTCCTTTAAGTTGTTAAGGAGGCCTTTCCCGATTTAATATGCCCGGACTTAGAAGTCCAAGACTACGTCACGTTTCTTGGATGTTTCGGAGGTTGGGGGTGGGGGGGGGGGGATAAGCAACTCGCGGAGCGTTTAAGTTTGTAAATATGAATGGAGACTGAACTGAGTGGCACGTACTTTTCGATTTTATACAGGTAAATAGAGGATGTTTAGAAATGCTATGGAGAGAGAGTGATCAATACGCGAAACCCCCTTCGCCACACCAAAGAGCCGAAAACCTTCGGAATGATGCTATGGGGAAGAGGTAAGGACTCAATGGGACAAATGTGTTTGATCTCCATTGGAGCAAAATCTAATCGTCTTGCATATGAATGCCAATTAAAGCAGGTCCTGCTATTTAAAAATATTTTGCATCAATGCGTGTTTGCAGTACATGATTTTACCCACAGAATCCTATTTTTCACATTCGAATAGACTGTGCAGGGATTAGTAGTAACTAAATTTGGGTATGCAGTCCGCTTGATATGCAAAATGCAGCCATCCTGCTTGTGTAGTGGTTAGAGAGCCATTCTACTGCACCACGGTCCGAGTTCCATTCCCCATACGGGCCTAGGTGTAATTTCGTCCGTCCCTTCACAATAGGGCAAAGCTGGTCCACCTAATGGGTGCCTCCATAACCAGTAATTCCGGCCAGACCAGTAATTCCGGCCTTGGTAGTGGTCAATGCCTATACGGCTGGTGCCAACCATTAGGGGAAAAAAAGACATACATAAACAATAGTTATATTTTAAAGCTCTTGTAATAATTTTTATGTAGGAATTACGCGACTAAGGCCGATTGGCCCCCTTACAGGCCGCACTAGAGACCTAGGCCTGTCGGAGGAATGCTCTCCGTGGGGACTTTCAAAGGGATCCTAGCCGGTAGGTGCTACCATTGGACCACATGAACATAAAAAAACTTTTTTCACAATTTTTTTATTATATTTATTTGACCTAAAAGAACACCCTTTCAACGAAAAAAATAGCTTTTTGCTTGGGAATTTCTTGTAGTGGGCAATTAAGACTAAAAGTGGAATTAAGAGGATTAAAAATTGAAATCTTATTAATTTTTTAATACTTTTAACATAATAGCCTTAATTCAACTTGCAGTTCTTAATTGGTTTATATTAAGTAGGCGTAAGCCTAAGAAATCTCATTTCTTTTACATCTAAGAATTAATGAAATTAAGCGACATTTTAACAATAAAAATAAATTCGTTTAACTTCATTCAGAAATCAAAGTTATTAATTATGTGAAAATTATCCAGGTCACTCTTTCGGGGAGCCTTTGTTCACTTTCTCAATTCGGACTTCGTCCTCGAAATACCCGTTACTTTATTTATTTTTCCTGTGCATTACCCCACTGACCCTTTCAATACAAATGGCAACCTATCCCAATTCCATACATACACACACACACACACACAGTCTTCACTTAGCGTTCCACAAATTTGCAATCAATAAGCATATAATTAACGACCTCGATTCAAGAGCCCTAAACGCAACTCTTACTCTGCCATTACCGACAAATAAAAAAACTCGCCAAATAATTGAAAAATTCTTAAATTCTCAGCAATCAGCGTAACCCCCTTTTTTTTTCCTCTCCAACTACCAAAACAATAAATAACGCCGTGCAGTTTGATTTTCTCTTGAAATAAAATAACCAGCTCGCAATTATTCAGGGCTGCGACGACCAGACGTAAAGACTTAGAAGGTCTGCGGGAAAAACTACTTGGCGTTTAACAACAACAAAGAACTTTTCGGGGGGCCTCTCTCTTGTGCGTTAAAAATGACAACGCTTTTAACATTATCGGAGAAACTGCTTCCCCCCCATAAAAGAAGTTTTTCGTGTGGGAGGGTGGGGGGATGGAATGGAGTTTTCTGGTGCTTTTCCTTGCATAAGTCTTTTATAACAATAATTTATTTTACCCCGACTGACATTTGGCATATTCAGACCTCATTAATCAAGCCTTGTGTGGAGTTTGCCAGTTCGCAATAGATAAAAATTAATCTTTGGAAGTGTTAAAGAAAATCAAACTATTGTGATTCTGAGACATATTTTTTTCTCGTTTTGGGTATCTGCTAAAATTTGTTTGTCTGCCGATAGAGGTATAAGCTTTCTTTTGTAATTGAAGAGAGAACATCTGTTGCTTGTTATTTTAAATTTGATAAACGAGTTATTCGGTAAAAAATGAATTCATTAAGAAGAAACTCGCCAAACAAAATTAATTATATGAAGTTTGAGGTGAAATGGCTTTCTAACTTTCATTAGCCCCGTTTCATTTTGATGGTTTACATCTGTTAATGTCAGTCTCCAAAATTTGTTAGGTAATCTCATTACTTTATAGTCTCCGACTGATCTTATTTGGTCTGCCAAGATATTGTTTCAAATTTTCTCTTTGTCTGTCTTCCAGAGATTAAAATTGATCTAAAATTCGTATTTTACTCGCCAAATAATTAAAATTTGCATTTTGAAGCATCAAAAACGGTTAACTAGAACGCAGGATAGGAAGTTTTGGGTTTCCCTATTGCATAGCATAGCATTTTCTCGAATTCTCGAGAAATATTGGTTCTAGAGCTTAGCGGATTTCACTTATGAGGACATATTTTTGGAGCCAAATTTAATGATGTATCGCCGAAAAGTTGCCAAGTTTGTCGACATTTCGAACATTTGGCGTGTTTTTACCAGTGGGGCCTGTAATGTTTGTTTCAATGCATTAGTATTACACAATAGCCTAATATTATTCATCTACATATATATATGACGTTATCCAAATTCACGGCTGTGCGGCACAGCCAGCTGCGTCAAAAAAGGGGTCTCTAGATCTGTGGCACGCGATGAACGTTTCGATCGTCCGCCATCTTGCTGGTAGTTAAGTCGAGCGATGGCAACGGCTGCCCTTTTTTCAGCATTGGGAAAGGGTTGCACCTCAAAGGGTTAAACGATGAACCCTAGAATTAAGCTGTTTTCTGCAAAAATGTTAAATACAAGGATAGGCTATTAATGCTCTGAGCTAATTAAATGAATTTTTGAACTATTTACATATTTACATACAATTCATACTACTTCAAATTCAAGGCAGAGAGGTAAAGCCAACAACATAGTGTATTCCAGTATTACAGATACTGATTTAAGTTTACTGAGCCTTTTTAAGTTTTATTTTATTCCTTGATTAACTTAATTTCCATGATTGAAAAGACAATAAAAATAGTTAAAATGAAAGAAAAATGGAACAAAAAGAAATGAATATGCAGTATTCATTTTGAATTAAATAAATCACCACGCAGACTCGATTTCCATTTACTGTTGTACAAGATATTCAATACGGTTTCTCTAGTTTACAGCATTAAGCTGCTCGTAAAATTTAATCGCGCGTATCAAGTTTAAGACAAATGCAGAAAGTGCTAAACTGTGCGTTATGCGTTAGTTCATTATTTGAATTTAGAGGTGGGTTTAGAGATAAAGTAGCAGAATTACCTGAATCATTCTTTATTTAAAATATGTCGTTCGGACATACAAAAATGGTTAAAGTTAAAATTTCTTATGTCGATTTCATATTTAAAATATTGATTTTCATTAAAAGTGCATTATGTAATACTTGTTCTATTTCCTATCTTCTGGGTTGTGTGTTTATTTAATTACTTATTCACAAAACTGAAACAAGAAATTTGGTTTGCACTCGAATGCTTTTCTTTATTTATTTAATTATTATTATTTATTTATTTATTTTTTATTTATTTTGAGTGGTTGTACATCACCTTCAATGTATAAAACAAGAACAAAACTAGAACCAGAAAGTCGTACCATTGTGAAAGGAAAAAAAAATTAACAAAGTATTTTGCTTAGGGTATCTTTATAGTTATCTTTACTTTTCGTGAATTATAAACTATTAATATTTGAAGGAATAAGACTTAATACAGCAGAAGAGTGTGAAAATCTAATAAAAGTTACTAAAAAATGTGTAGAATTTGATCTCACATAACTTGTTTTTTCTTCCACTTTTTGTAGTTATTTATGTATTAGAATAATTTGAAAACATTTTTATTCAAATTAAAATTGATAGCTTCTGAATTTTTAGATTTTTCAATTATTTAATGGATGATTGTGTAAAATTTCAATTACAACTGCTCCACAAAACTTATTTAAATTGTCTAATCTTTGATACAGTAAACATTTTACATTATACTCAAGGAATTACAAATTTTGGTTGAAAATTCAGTTACATTTTCATAATCGTCGTTTAAACCTACATTCAGTGATTATTTCAAATTCCAAAATTTATAGAACTGAAAAATCTAGACCGCTTTAAACTAACACAACACAGTTTTTAGATGTCAGTCTTTCCCGTTGATTATTTCTGTGATTTTTCGAATTTCTGTTGAAATGCAATGTATAAAAGAAAAATAAATGAACATATTCCTGAATTAACGTAAAATAAAATAAGACATAAACTCTGCCCGCATATCACTGGATGATTGTATAAAATTTAAGCTACAGCTGTTCCACAAAACTTATTTAAACAGTCTAATCTTTGATACAGTAAACTTTTTTTATACTTTAAGAATTAACAAATTTTGATTGAAAATTCTGTTACATTTTCATGTTCGTCGTTTAAACCTATATTCAGTGATTATTTCAAATTCCAAAATTTCTAGAACTGAAATCTAGACCGCTTTAAACTAACACAACACAGTTTTTAGATGTCAGTCGTAGTGCCTTTCCAGTTGATTATTTCTGTATAATAAAAGTTGCATAAAAGAAAAACAAATGGACGAATTCCTGAATAAACATAAAATAAAATAAGACGTAAGTTCTTATCGCATATCATTAAATCAGAGTCCAACTCAGCTTTTGGATCCAATACCCTCGCATCAATACAACCCAAAAGGCAAACCTTTGCGCGATTTCTCCCTTTTCCGTCGATGGTGATTTGCAATTTCACCCCCTTCTTCAATACCAAATGAAGTGCAAATTATTCGACCCATAGATACCCCCACGTCAACAACAGCACACTGCTTTCCTTCCTCCATATCATTTTCCCCATTCCGTAACATACGCATTTCGTTCACAATGAGCATTAGAGAGCCGAAGTGCCGTATGCCACCATTAACGACTAAAATAACGAATGGTTGTTAGAGAGCAGAACCATAATGGGGTAAGAGGAATACATTTCTGGCTGTGGTAATCTGGATTGATTTTGCACTCTTGGTTTAAATACGCCGTGTGTACGAGGTCGATACTTTTAAGTAATGTATTTACTCCCTAACGCCGCAGAATAATAAGACACTTCGGATTTTAATTTGTCTTCTGTATAATTTGGAAGATATCGGTATAATTTCGGAGGCGTCGAGGATAACTAATTAATTCTACTGTCGATATTCTTTCGGGTTTCGGTGAACTTTAACTCGTGGAATTAGTTGTTGCTTCACTCGTTAATAGTGTAGTGTAATCCGGCATACACCAATTTTTAGATGCGTTCTTTTAATTTAAACTTTTGTGCTAAGCAAGGTGATGCATATTTTTTCTCTATCCTTCAGTATTTCTTCTTTGTTTAGTGTAGCGAGATTTTATTTCCTCCCTTTCTGATATATAACAGGTAGCAGTTTTTTCAGCACAACGTCTTTTATAATGCAATGTTTTCAGGGGCAAATGTATTTTCTGAATTAAAATTTTTATTTATCGGTTCATTAATAAAAATATTGAGCATGTATCTTTTATACATAAGAATAAAGAAAGTAACGGATATCGTAGTAAAATGAGGTAATTTACCGAATTATGTCCCATATATGGTATATATATGTATATATACATTTTTAAATGCAGATGTTTGCTCCAAGTGGGGGAAAAATTCGTTTTTTAAGATTTCTTTACAAGAATGGAACGCCATAGAATATATTTATGCCATTGGCAGCGTTCTTCTTTTAAAATGTTCTTTAGCACATGTTTTTCGTGTAAATTGCTTATATCATTAATTAAAATATAACAGTTGATTTTGCCCATCCATCTGAATGATGTTTCAGATATATATTTAAAAAATTCTTCTCAATGCTTCAGTAAAATTAAACCAAAATCGGAAAGCGCTGGAATATTTTTCCGCTAAAATTAATGTATTTACATTGATCAGAGAATCACAAAACAAGGAAATATTTGCGTTTAAAACAATATTCCGCTTAGCTGCACTGCATAACATTTTAATTCAATTAGTTTCAGATCTTGATGTAGATTAGCGGTTAATCTAGATTAAAACGTAAATAAAGGATTTATGATTTCTGGAGACATGCGCAAGATGTAACCAGAGTTCAGAATAAGATTTTGAAGCTAACAGCAAAAGCTGTTCAGCTCACGGCAAAATCTTAAATTATTTGCAGTTGCAGTTATTTTGCTTAACTTTAAAATACTTGAATCAATAAAAACAATGATAATAACAACAAAAAAAAGTTACAATTTTTCTTGTAAGTGCTTTGTTATTTCATAAGTAACCTTAAAATACATGTGAGATAGAAATGACTGAAGTTTTAAATATTATCATGAAGTTTTAAATATTATCAGTTAAACTTGCTGTTTGAACTGTTGATGATCTTAGCTATTTGTGCTAATATCTGCACATTTCTACTGGCTGTCGTGACTTCTTTCGAGCCCTGGATGCAAAGCTTGTACACGACGCAAAAGACGTTACAATAAAACTAATAAATTCAGCCCTAGCATTAGCAACCTTACAGGATTGCAAATGTTCTGCCACATTCTTCTCACATATTCCTTAACAAACCCAATCATTCACCATTCTTCTATGTCATTGTAGAATAGACGCTAGACTGCATGTACTCTTATTGCTGGCAGAACTCTCTACAATGCTGAAGAAAATTAAGGTCTTTTCTTCACAAAGCATGGTTTGATTGATATTTTTCAAGCTTTATTTATAAAGAGGATCTAGTACAATTACCAGATCAAGTACTCTCCGTGTTGAGCACTTTCCACCTCCATTGATGAATATCTTCTATTTTTCTAGAGCAACTACAACAAGGCATAACAGCTTTCCACACTCGAAACAGATATCCCGTTTTCCAACAATTAGCTTCAGTTTCCTGTCCATAATTCATATTAGCCGTTCCTTCATCGAGGGCGGCTTAATTGAAGTATCCCGTCTGATTCCGACAGACACCTTCCCAAACACGGGCACACAACATACATTTCAATAAAACCGATAAACTTGTCGCCTCCGCTACCCCTATCCTACACAACCTTCATAATCGCATTCTCCTCAGAGTGCGCCCCCCCCTCAAAACAAACCCAATCAGTCACCATTTCCGCGTATCATTGTCAGCTGGAAGATAAACACAACGCACGCACAACGAAGCATTAACGTAAAGTGCGGTAAGCCACCATTAACGACCGAAATGCATCTTCATAACAAATGGTTATGGAGGAAACATCATAACGGAGAAGATTTATGCAGTGCCCCGAGATTCTTCAGTAATCTGCATTGATTTTGGACCCCCAGACTATGATGTACAGGGTCCATAGCGCTTCGTAAAATTTCGAAAGAAAAGTTGTTTTAATATATCAAACGTATCGATTGGCGGCCTGGGCCTTGTGTTGTGTGGTCAAATAAAGGCTTTTCCGTGTTTTTCAGAGGATTTTTTTTCACAGCACTCAATTTTTACTGAACTGTACAATCCGTGCATAGAATTTTTGAAAGATTCTAAAAACTGTATATAAAAATATTCAAATATTCTTAGGACATGCTTAAGTTTTGAAATTTTTGAAAGTTCTCGCCATGTCTTTTATATTTCTCTTCTCACCTATCTTGAATAATTCCTCAAATGGATATTATAAAATTCCATCTTTATTTACCTTTATTTTGTTTGCAAAATTGCTACTCTTTTAACTTCAGTTTTTCTTTTATTCTTATTTGCATTTAATTCGAAAATTCTTAATTTCATTTAACTTTTTCCTTGAAAATTGTATGTCAACAGGTCGTATTGTTCCTGTTGTAATTTTTATCTTTTCCAACTCGGTTTCTACTGACTAAGAATCTCTCTCCTGTTCTTGAAAAGTTTTTCGTGATTCTTGATCTTTCCATGTTTACGTTTGCCTGAGTCATTCTACTTTTACTAATTTTGCTATTATTCTTTCTTGCTTTATAATGTCGGTGCTCAATATTCCTTTTTACTTTTCTTCTCTCAGATTAGTTTTTTTACTATGTAATTAATCTATAGTGTGTATATTTTGTATACTTTCAAAAAATTTATTTATTTTAATTTTGTAATCCTATTGAAGGCTCACAATTTTGAACACGATAATATCCCATCGGAATTTCGGTTTTATTCCTCGTATACATAGTAAACAAAATTTGTATACTTTCTAAAAGTCGTTTGGGAAGACATTCCATTGGTAGACCTAAAAGCTCTCTCGTACAGCAATACTTACACATAATTACTAATTTTTTCGCAGTGTATCTGTATATATATATATATATATTGGTAGAAAGTCTATTTTTACTTTTTATTATGAATTACATATCAAAATCACATACACTTTTCTTTACATTTTCATTAAAAACTGCTGCCTTTATTGTAATATAATGAAATTTAATTTTTTATCTCTGTAACCCTGAGACTTTATTTTTTGACGCAGAATATTTCTCTAACAAAAATAAACATAATATTGTACTTCTCGAGACATTCAACCTAAATCACAGAACTAATAAGAAATAATAAAGTTCTTTATTCAAGCGTTTCCTGCAGCTATATAATATGATACATGCCGATAAAATTTACATGGTTCTCAGTTACGCATTTCATAAGCGTTAGCGATACTTCTAGTATATGAATCACCTTTTAAAAGCTTCGGTTTCCACGGCAAGGTGGAATAAAGCGTTCCAATTTAGTAAGTACTGCAATTTGTCGTGAAGTTCATAGATGTTCTCCCAGCGGTAATTACTTCGCGGGTTACGGTTGCAGTTAAGCATTACGTGATACGAGAATATTCTGGTCATTCTCTGTTTAAATAAAACTGTATGAGAAATACCGAAAAGTAATGTGTTTTGTTGAAAAAGGAACGCGATTTTGTTCATACATGTCTGATTTATTCAGCTAAAATAAAAATGTATAAATCATAGTCAAGGACATATATAGGAGGATGGTTTAGGGGGTCTGGACACCCCTTGCTTAGCCTAAGGAAAAATGCTAATTTTTCAAGTTATTAGTAACAAGTTAACAATTATAACAAATGTCATATTACAATAATAACAAGTTATTAATAATAAAATTTACCATCAATGAAATTTTTCAGTAAAAATAGACCTCCATCCCATAGCTGGAACCCCCCATGTGAAAACTATAGCTACATTCGTGATCTGACTTCACAAACGAAAATAACTTATATAGGAAAATAAGTTTCCCCTAGCTATTGGTGACAGAAGTATGTATGAAAGATTAAAATTGAAACATTCAAGATAAGTAATTTTTGCACATAATTACTAAGTACGTTCAGATATTTGTCATGCAGCTTTCAAAATCAGGGTTCTGCATACGTAAGAAATGTTGATCTGTTAGTGTGGCTTCAGAATTACTTCTGAATCGATTTCCATAAAGATTCTTTTTCAAAGCCGATAACTGGGGAAAGTCTCTGAGTGCGAGAGCAGGACTGCATGGCGCATCCGTCGTACACTGTGAAATAATCCAGGAATGTTCCTTGAGCCATTTAATCATACAAAATTTAAAAAAAAAAACTTTAAAAAAATAATTATGTCACATATCTGAAGCTTCGTTCACCACTTCATACAATCGCCACTTTCAAAGGTTTGCCGTATCTAGTCACGAGATTCAGAATTTCCGTGTTATATTCTTCTTCTGCCAAGCCTCTAAGTCAAGTGAACCAGGTTCATATGTCCTGTATTCTCCAACTCTTCATCACTTAAAAAAAAAAAATTGACAGGAATCACATATTTTCAAGGTCCAAACTATGGTGTATGATTAAAAGTTTTGCTACTCGAATTGATCCAGGAATTCTTGCTCTGCAGAAGCAGTGAGAGGCCAAGGATTGTCGTACGCAATTTCTGCAGAAAGCATTCCTCACCTCCAGTTTCGGATACCCCGCCATAATTTTTTTGAGGTGGATTACAATGTATACTGGCGAAGACAGGAAAGGCAACCAATGACCATAGAACAGTAGTCCTTGTCCTTTTGATGAGATTTTCATCGATGAACCAGTTATTGGAGGTTCATTCTGTGAAATCGAAGGATTTCTGTGTGTAAATAGGGGCAGCCTCACATTCCTCCGAGCAAATGTAGGCGGCAGCGCGATCTAACATCGAGTTCGGCTTCGCTCCCTTCTTCGCCAGTATATACTTGTACCAACCTTTAGTGTCTCACGTGTGCGAGCAGTTTTATTTAATTCTATGACCACCTGGCTTAATTTACTAGTCATTAGAGTACAACATGGTAAGTCTGAAGCTCATGAACTGATACGAAAAATCTTTAAATGTAGTTGATGATTACGTAAAGAAGTTAAGGGGGTTTCAGGTATTTGACAGATATATTTTTATTGTTATTATGAAGTATTGCGTTTTAAATTTTGTATAACTAAACGGTTTTTACCGTTTTAAGGATCCTTGTAATATCTAACATTACGATATTCAGTTACTATAATCAAGCCTTCAGATTTTTTTTTAAACGCTCTTTATTTTTATTGATACTTTATACTTTCAAAAATTCATTCCGGAACTTCGAAAAATCTACAGCTTAAAAAACTCCTGTGCTTTAACCATTAATATAGTTTTACAAGATGTTTTTAGTTGCATTTCCTGTTGTGAGGCCATTCTGTGACATAACCGGAAACATGCACTTTTCAAAGGCTCAATCAGGTTACTCTCCAAAATAAATAATAACATTCGCGCTGACATGCTCAACACGCCTTATGATTCATGTTCTCTCTCACTTATTTTGGTAAGTTTTTTTTCCCCTTCAGCACCAAGAATGATTTAAGAGTTTACAGATCTCCGTCTAACATTAGTTCCTTTTTATCATGCTGACTTGAACTTAAAATGGATACTTTCCGGTTAACCTTTTTTTTTTTTTTGTATCAGCATCGTTTAAAAACAGGGACTCGGAGAGTGTAGGTTGTGTTGGAGATTTCTGTAGTAATGACAGAATAATAACTTTCATGAGATTTTTAACAGTGTTAATGATGTGTTGGTTGCTAAGCGACGTTGGCACGCTAATCATCCCCTGACCCTTTCAATTGCAAAAATCAGTTATTCATTTCGTCGTAAATTCCTTTTTTTGCGTTATATAAGGAGAAATGAGCGCAATGATATATTTGCAGATTTTGCTGGCAACATGAAAGTGTGAAGACGACAGTTTTTTTAAGTATTTTTAAAAAGAAATAATCTCTACTTATTATAAAAGAAGGTGTCTGTGTGTGTGTGTGTGTGTGGGTGGGTGTGTCTGTCTGCAGCGTTACGGACAAACGGCTACACCTAGAAACACCAAATTTGGTACTCGGGAAGATGTAAATATGTAGTTGTGCACCTCGAAGCGATTTTTTCAAAATTCGACCTAGATTTTTTTTTATTTTATGTTTTATGCGATTTTTGGCATTTTTTCTCACCTAATTCGTAATGACGGCGGAAATTACGCTCGCAGCAAAACGGCATTTGTATCATCGGATAGAGGAGAAAATTTTCTTTTAAAAACAGTTTGTTCTGAATACGTAACCTGATTTACCGATTTTTAGGAATTTTTTTACTAAACATCTGCTTCGCGATTTTTTTTCGTAAAATAATTTTAAAACTGTCGCATCTTGAATTCTATCCGTCATAACTTTTAGATATCTTGACAAATCGTGAAACATTCTTTTCTCCCTCTTTTAAAATAAAAACGAAAAAATTATGTAAATTAGATGATTTTTTACGAATTTTAATGCAGCCTAATGTTTAGAATTTAATAGCATCAACGCGATCTTACGCCATTCATTACATTGCGATCACGGCACGAGAATTTATGTTCGGTTGTTGCCACAGAAAGGATTAGAAAAAAGGGGTTTTTCAACCAATCGAGTTTTTAAATGGGATATAAGAATTTCAATTCGCAAGTGAGGATCTATGACGTCAAATGCTTTAAGATACGTAAAAATTACGCCATAATTTTAACTCATTTATTCCAGCTCTGTTTTCAACACAGGGAGACGATATTTTGATTAAAATTTACTGTAGAAATAAACTAAGAAATTCGCGATTATTATTATTAGAAGTGGTATTTTAATCCGGTGCTTATTTAAAAATTGAAATGTTTTCACGGCGCTGAAAATGTTCATTTTAAAAGTTACAAAGCGCGATATATTAAAATTTTTCTATTTACTATTTTTATTTTTGGCATTTAATTTAGCGTAGGCGTTGCCTAACATACGCATGCAGGTTGCGAGTATAGTTTTATTTTAACGTTGAATTACGTTCCTCCATAAAGGTCCAACGCAAAGTTTTAATGATACCGTTTGAAAACAATTATGCGAAATATCGAAATTAACTCCCTCAATCTACCGGGGTATCCTTTACGGCAGTCAAACAGTGACGTCATAAATAAAAAAAAATGCGTGAAATTTGTAAACTCTGCAACTCTAACGCCCTGTCACAATTAAAATGGGAATAAGTAGCTCCTCGAGATTACACAGTTTGATGTTTTTCAGGAGACAGGACTATGGAGGATATAAAAGATATCGCTATATTAGATACATGGATATTTAAAATGGCACCCCTTGGATATTTTCTCCCCACAGTAAGATGAAATGGTTTGCGGCGCTAAATACGCCAATCTTATAAAACTATGTATAAATTAAATATATATGGAGAGTTTCCTTAATGGCAACCATTATGTGAAATGATTATTATTTATGCTAATGCGTAAATTGCAAAGAATCGCCACAGAATCACAAGATCCCATTGAGGCCAAATAATCTAAGCTGTTTCTTTTAAGGGAGCCTTGAAGAGGGAGAAGCGAGTATAGATAGTATTAATGTACGTAATAGGTAGTATTATTAGATTTGTAAAGATAATATGAATAAATCGCAATGTACCACGTTAATAAATATTTCATGAAATTAAAAGTGTTTATCCTTTTTCAACGGTTGTCTTACAACCAACTAAATGAAAAGTAATTCTAATTTGCGTTAATATATCCCGCAGTCATTTCAACAGAGGAGATTACTTGAACTTTTTTAAAAATGAAATTCTGTTTTGTGATTTGGTGATAATATTGTAGCGGGATGCAAGGAAGTGATGAACGCAAGTAGACTGGGAACCATACGCGTTCGAATTCTTTGTTTTTAAAGAAGGGGGAGTAGCCCACCACAAAGGGTTTATATACACAATCGTTCGAGCGGCACTGCATTACTTAGCCAGTAGCGTAGCCAGGATTTTATTTCGTGGGAGGATGAGTATAAAATTTTAAGCTAAGTAGGAGTATTCAAGTACAATAAGTTAATTTAGCTCAGGAAAAAAAGAGAGGGGTCAAATTTTGGGGGCGAGGCCAGTGGCGTAGCCAGGTTTCTTTACGGGGGAGGGGGTCCGAAATTTTCTCATCTATATATCAATTCCAAAAAAATAAGTAAAAAAATACCTTTATCCATGTCTGCCTCCAGGGTTCGATCCAGGAATTTTTTTAAGGTCCCACTTCTGTAGAAATTACTTATTTTTGTGAATTTCAATACTTAATTTTGTGAATTTCAACACTTATTTTTGAGAGAAATTCGAATTAGTTTAGGAGATTGATAAAAAACCCCGTCAAAAACACTAATTTTTGCTCTCCGCAACTCCGCGATTGTAACCCCTGTAGTGAAAATGTGAGAAATAAGCATCGAGGTTGCCATGTTTGGCGAATGTATTAAATGATTTACACTCTTGCATTAAAAATAAAGGAATAATACTTTTTTTCTGTTTCGAATATTTGCTAGGTTATTTTTTAATTAAAATATCGTCTGCGTGGGAAATCAGAGCAGGAATTCAATATTTTTTATACGCAAAAGAAAAAGGATTTGTAAATTTCAGAGACTAAAGTGTATAACCTTATAATTTGGCGAAAAAAAAATGGCTTATATGGCGATTTGAGAAAGTGGATTCTAGTGGTTTGCACACAATTTTAGGCTTGGCGCAATTTACTGAGAGCGTAAAGAAATAGTATTTTTAAAAACAAGTGCAGGTTTTACTAGAATTTAGCCTGAAATTTTAATTTTCTGTTCAGAAATAATGCAGTTATTAAGGCGATTTTAAATGATTTTCATCAAGTTAAATAAATTGATTTAAGTTAGGGAAACCCCGCCAAATTTCAGAAAATTAAACTTTATCATTTGTATTGCTAATTCTATGCCCCGATTGATATGAGTTGGTGTTACGAGCGTATGAATAGATAATATTTTTTAATCCCGCCAAACAAGGTGTAATAAAATAGGAAGTCTTTATAAATACGAATGCTGTTTGAGATGAATGAGAATATTTTTAAAACCCAGTTAGACTAGCTGGTAATGCCTTTAAATTATTGCATTTATTGTGAAGTTTAATGTGTGATTCATTTTGGCTATTTGCCATCGACTGCCGACGTTAATTACGCCAAAATGGCAGTTCTAGCAAAGTAAACATAAATAAATCATTTCATATTCTATTTTTAACACTGCTACAGTTTCCGTAGCAACGGAATCCATTGTTGCCACTTAAGTTGTTCAATTTAATAATTAAGTGAAACCACTCATTTCTACATCTCTTAAGACCCAAAAAAGTGAAAACGCATTAAATATGAAACAAATAGAATTTTAACATATTTCCTTCGCGTGTGACGTCATTTTCACGTCATTGTCTTCTGTTTTGCTGTCAGATTATCCGGAGAAGCACATTACACGCTAACGTATGTGCTGCTTCGGCGGACATAAGGAAGCAATTTGTCGGGTGCGTATTTGCCTAACCCCTCTGTGTGTCTAAATTGAAGCAATGAAACTTTGTAGGCGTTTTTTTTTAAACTAGAAAAAGGCAGATTAACGTCGTTAACGTGAAAGAAGCGATATGGAAAACTATTTAATTGGTAGCCGTAATGCGAAATGATAATCGATTATTCACATGCGCAAAGCAACAAAATTTCAAAAGTATGAAAAGTCAGGAATATGAAATGAAAATCCAAAATAAATCACCAGAGACTATAGGATAAGCATCGTGTACGAGAATGATATTGCAATCATGTACATAACAAAGGCGCTTGCAAGGAATACAAAATATAATATGAAATTAATTGCTCTTTCTTCCCATGGCGTTTGTGGAATCTTTCCGAATAACGGGATCCAATGTGCTTATAGATAATAAAGTAATTACGTCTATTAATGTCAGCAAAATCCACAAAAGTATTGTCGCACTCATTTCCCTTTATGTGACAAAAGAAAGAAACTTACAGCAAAAAGAATTACTGATTTTTGCTATAGAAAGGACCAGGAAATGATTAGAGTGTCAATATCGTTTCGATATCAACACATCAATAACACTCATAAATTTATTATGAAAGTTGTTGTCCTGTATAACAGAAATATCCAGCACGTTCTACACTCTCCAAGTCCGTTTTTAATTGAATACTGAACCTAATAAACTAAAGAGTAAACATTCAATGCATAAAATATGTCTATATTCTAAATGCGTCTGGATTAGTTGGAATGAATTAACATCATAATTATTATGCTCTACAGTAATTGAAACAATTTAAAATAATATTTTCGTTTTTTTCATGCTGCAGTATTTATTGCAGTATCTTATGTTTTGTGAGATTCTTTCTTAATATTTATTCTTTTAAATTGTCATGAAACGTTCGTTTTTCAATTATCAGTCGTGCGTGAAATTTTATTGATATCCTGTGGCATTTAATCGTTTGTACTGAACCTTATAACAACATTCAAAATACTATTTTTTCAATCATAAGTAGTTTATAAATTCTTCATTTATAAGATTAACTAGAGTTTTTATCCGAATCTTGTTATCTATCAAGCTCCTAGATTTAGATGTTTCATTTTAGTTGAAGCCTTCTGATAGATATGGCAATCTTTTATAAACACGACATCCTCTCATAAACTATAAAACTTTTGAAAACATAATTATTTTTCACAACTACATTTTAGCCTATCTCTCCAAGTGTGGCTTCATGTGCTTTAACTATGTATGTGATATAAATTTGCATCACTAATAGATCTGTGTAACTGAACAGAAGAGCTCAGAAAATAACTTAAGTGTTGCTTATTTAGTACAGTCTAATGAAGCTGTGACGAACCATAATATAAATTCTCTTCTTTTAGGCAAATTAATCCATTGTCCATCAATGCTACAGGAACGTAATAGACGAGAAACACGTGCATATATTCTTTTAACTATCTGTAAAAATATATTTAAATGTAAATTTTATTTAAACTTTATTTCCAATCCAAAAAATTAATGTTTTAAATTAGAGCTAGACCTATTAATACAAGTGTTCCGTCTTGTCTGAAAGCATTAGTGGAAGGTTCTTTTTTATACTCATTAATCAAATGAATCTTAATTAATATGAAATGTCCTTCTGTTTTTATACATTTTCTTTAATCATATCTGAAATATCTCATTAATCAAATTTGATATCTGCATAACGTGTAATGTGTATATCAAATGACACATTACGGCCTTAATTCTTCTAGAATTCTAAATATTATCACACAATCTGTAGGCCTTCCTGTCAACACACTTTATCAGGAGATCTTGAAAAAACATTCCGGAAGCTTGGTAGAAAAAGCTACAACAGAAATTCCTCTTTAAGTGAAAGAGCAGTGTCTGGAAGTTCTAAAATTTCAATTGCTATTCTTTAATTTACACTAAGCAAACATAAATTCTCGATAAACAGTTAACAATTATAAAATCACAGAGCTTATAACTACGATTTTGGTGAAAATAGGTTCTTTCAAATAATTAATTGGTACTAATGAAACAATATTCAAAAAGTTTAGCATTAAAAAAAATTCAAAATTTCATGATTTTATGGCTGTAGTGTTTCTAATATGATAAAAAATTTCTGATAGTTAGGTAATTTGTGAACTGTAAAAAAATATATGCGTTTCAATACCTATAACAGTGCTTTTTAACAAGAAAATATTCTGATAATGTTTGAAAATGTCATTTAAACTTGTGTATAAAGTTTTACGTATGTGAGGTTTATAGTATAGTAATAAATATAAATGGATATATACTCTCACTCTTTTATGACCGCCGATTACAAAAATTTTGTAAATTTGTAATTTTTCTGTGAATTTGAAAATGTTAAGATCTATTGCCCAATGCATTGCTGTGTTTAAAAAATGATTGATTATTTGTAAATTCAAAGAGAAACGGAAGATGATACAGTGTGCAATTTGTCTCGCCAAGTTTCGAAATTAGTTCCAAAGGTCACCGATAGAGGGTGCTTCTCAGCTGGAAAACGTTGAAAAGCGTTAAAAAAAAATACTGCAATAACCGTTACAAAAATTAAAAACAATGTTTTTGAATCAATAACCCTTTCAAGAAATGGCAAACATGGGATAAAATTGCTGAAAGCAGCGCCATCTGTTCCCGAACTTAGTAACTAATTTTGAAACTTTTCAGAATAAATTCTTTGCCTTATAAGCAGAGCGTAGCAAACCGTGCACATGTATCTCCTTCCGTATTTCTTCTAATTTTTTTGCCCGAATTGTAATTCATTTTTAGAACACCTAGTGCATTCAAATCCTTCTTGTAAATAAAATGAGGCTCCCTTAAATTAATATCACTGTTCTTAACCCTTACATTTCATTTTTCAGGCGGCAGACCTCCTCAGACGTTCGCCATCGAACCAACGGACCGGACGGCTATTGTGGGTAAACCAGCAGTATTGCCGTGCCGGGTGCTTAACAAAGTTGGTACACTTCAGTGGACTCGAGATGGCTTCGGACTCGGGTCAGATAGGGAACTCAGGGGGTTTCCCAGGTACACCATGGTCGGCAGCGACGATGAAGGTGAGTAATTATCTTTATATCGTCCGTTCTAAACAACGCGAAGAAGTCTTCGCTTCTAAATAAGTAACTTGATTAAGAGAACGCTAAAGCAAGAATTACCTTATATCTCTGCGTATAACACGTACTTTCAACTACAAAAAGTTACTTAATTTTTTCGTGTGCGTGTTATACACCGAATACAAATATATAAAATAAATTACTTTACATATACTAAATTTGCTGATGCGTGTTATACGCCAGAGCGTGTTACACGCCGGGATATACAGTAACTAAACTCATTGACGCAACAGCCCACATGGGACCGCGCGTAAGTTGCCTGTCCGCGCCTTCGCAACCATGGGCACCAGGGGCAGAAGAATATTTTACTTCATTTCAACGTACTAAATTTCTAAAAACATTTCTCTTTAATGAAGAGAGATTTTTAAAGAAGATGAAAATAATAATAAACAACCAAATCATAAGTTGCAATTTTAAAATTAAAACAACCACACAGATCGACATTAAATTTAATTATTCACCTTTTCTCATTACTATCTGCACAAATGGTTTTCCTTTGTCAAAGATCTTCTATCTCTTCTTAACTCGTGTAAGTGAAAAGTATTTTAATTTCATCTCTACTCTTGTCATAAGTATTATACCTATGTTTATCAAAAAGATTCACTGCATCTTTCACTTTTTCAAAATATTTAATATTATCATAAACTTAAAAAAACTGAATATAAATTGAATATTTCGTTTTCAATTTATACACATTGTTAAAATGTAAGTATACAATATTCATATCTCCTTTTCCTCTAAAAAAAATATCTTCTTACAGGTTAAATTTTATTTAACGTAGGATTTTACATAAAGTAATTTATCTGAATTTTGAATAATTTATAAGCTGCATACATTAGCATCTTCGTATAATAAGCACAAAATTGTTTTTGAAAACGATGTTTCACGGAAGGAAATTAGATAAATTTTGCATTTTCTTAAATAACATTATCAGAATTTATCGTTTAAAACAGACTTTAAACCTGCTATCTTGATAAAATACACATAGATCGTTTTGCTTCAAAAACTTAGTTTCATTAAAATGTTAATTACACTTAACAATGATTTTTCACTTAAAAATGTTTTTTGAATTGAACAACTGGCTTAAAATGTTGAGCTGTTATAATAAACCTTTACACTTTTTCTTTTTAGTTTCATTTGAGCTCGGTAATGTATGAGTTTTGGTAATGTACTAATCATTCAAAAAATTCTGTAATCAAATTAAAGGTATTATTTGTTTTGAGAAGATTTTTTTTTTCCAAAAAATAAAAGAAAATTGAACTTCTTCAAATTTTGTAATAAGTTTTTTAAATATTTAAGAAAATTTTTAATGTAAGCACACACTTTTTTATTCATTCAGTTTATACATTAAAATATTGCTCATAAAGATGACATTCAAAATTATAAAATAAATTTTACAGGAATCATTAAAAGTCAAATACTTTTTTAAACCAGGAATCCAGGCTAAAAAGTTTGCTAAAATGTATCAGTCACTACTTAAATACTATATTATTTATAATAAAAGTATTTTACAAAAATGAATATAAAAATAATACACTATCAACTTAATAGGCAGAATTATACACTTTTTACACTTTTCTAGAACTATCTAAAAGCAAAAAGTACGTTATTATTCCATATTTACTTATTTTGACAGTGGCGAAAAACAAGTTCGGATAGCAGTAAGTTAGTTGGATAAAAAGAAAAATAGTTATAGATAAAAATTTGAACAAAAACATTCTTGCTTAACATCAAGTCTACAGCTTTTTCAGAAAGCATATGAATGCATATAAGTAAAGAAAATACAGACGCATATGATATTAAACGATATATTTATAGTACATTGAAATTATTACTATCCAATCTTAATTTTTTTTGTAGCACTTCAGTTATAAATGAAATAAAAAAGCTTAAAAGCTAAAAAAAAAAAAAAATCCAAATGTTACATTCTAGGACTAAACCATCACCTATGAGACCATTATTATATTCAATTTTCCTAAATAATTACAAATAATAAATTCCTAAATAATTACAAAAAATAAAGAAGACCAGCCGAGAATCTACAAAATGAACTAAATCCTTAATACCTAACATTATTAAAATTACGTCCCTAGTTACTGAAAGAACGCATTAATATAATCCCATTGATAATCACAATTATTAAAGAACTTACAATGAAAAACAGTGAATAAATAAATAAACATCCAGAATAAAGTAAATCATCAGCTACCACATGCAATACATAAATCTTCATTTAATGAGATGGAAATCATTAATAAAACGTATTTTATTTTCAGAAAATGTAAAAAAGAATAGACAAAACGATAGGCTATTCCTAAATAAATTACAAAGATTGAAAAAACAATTCATCTATGTATGTACATTTTTGTTTTGGTTTTTATAATTTCATCTACACTTATATCCGTTCAACATGTAATTATTTCAAAGCAACTATTATTTAGAGATAGCAACATAAAGCTGTGAAATCCCAGAAGAAATTCAATGAGATGGAGAACAAACACAGAACTGAAAAAATAAAAAAATCATGCACAACATCCAACGAAAACCGAAATGGAATAGTTCGCAGTCGTACAGAAAAATGCGAATGAAGCAAAGCAAAAGTATGATGTGCATTTGTAAATATTTTAAATTGTTTAAATTTCAAAGTCACATTCAGACTCAAAAGCACTGCTCTTCAGTACGCATGGAAAATACTCTAAATATATTTTCCCAGCATCTCTTTCGGTTTTCTTCTCGCGTTATAAATTTTTACGACAGCTTTTCTCTATCCGTTTCCAGATAAGAAAGGAAACTTCTCGGATGTCATAAACAAACAATAGCACTCACATTCTTTTATAACAAAATAAACATATCAAACGCAAATTGAATGTGAGTTTTTTTTTTTTTTAAGGAGTTGGTGTTCAAATAATTTAATCTTTTATTCGCATGCTAATGGAATAAAATTATTTGTTTATTTAATTGATGTATTATGTAAAAGCACAATACATGTTTACTATATGTGTCTAAATCATTACTTTGCGCACATTTCCTGGCATAAAATTTAATGTGCAATAGCGACAAAAATTTGGGACATATTTATAATACACTGTTTTGTTTTGTTTTTTAGTTTCTTTTTTTTTCATTCGTATATTTGCTTTATAGACTGTTACACAGAATTTATTTTGGAGTATTGCAGATACTTTCATATATAGTAGCTGAAATAAAAAAATGTTAATAGCAATTATTAAAATATTAAATAAATTAAATTATGTGATGCTAAACTATTGCGGAACTAAATGTGGAAAATTTGCATGAGAAAAAATCTAAATAAAATATTAGTGGTCCGATGGACTAAAACATTTTTATTCTACAGGTGCGTTATATGTTTTAGAGGCCTTGGACCAGCTGACCATTATTAATTTCGAGCCCTGTATGTGTATATATATATTCCAACCCTTATAAGTATACAATTCATAGACAAAATTTTACAGTATAACAATCAGAAGTGTGCAGTAACGTAGATAATCATGCAACTGTTAAATGTGAAAACAGTCAATCACCACAAAATTAAGAAAAAACAATATTTCACTGTGAAATATCTTAAATACCAGATAAAAAATTCCTAACAGATAACTAGTAATCATATGCATTAACTGCCAGTTCTTAAATTATTTATCTACTGGTGCATTTTCAGTTCTTTTTTTTTTCTCCTTTAACAAACCATTTTCTCCAAACATTTCGTACTCTATTACCATTTGCACTTTAAAGTCGCAGCTTTCTCTCAAACCGATATCATATTTTAAAAACGCACAGTGCGCCGTTCCTAAAAGGCTGTAAAATTCTAAGTAGGTCCCCCAACATACCCTGGTAATTGAGCTTGTTTATAGAGAGAACTTTTCTTTGTACGGCCATTCCCTAATAAACAAGTCGCAGAGTTATCGTATCTCTTTTAATGTCGTTTTTAGCGCTGCATGTGTTGTCGATATTTCAGACGTCTGGCTGGAGAGGGAAAAATACCGGGCAAGTCTCGGGTATAATAATTCTTGCACGTGTTTTTCATCTTGCCGTGAAATAAAGCAGATATCACCGGAAGGGTTTCGGTTTCCCCCTCCTGTTATGTTTTCGGGTTTCGAGTGCTTGTTAGATTAACTGTGTCTGTCTGTGTAGTAACTGGCTCGAGAAGTGAGAAGAATTTATTTGGAAGTGTGGTCTAAGAGGGCTTTTTCAGCTTTCTCTGTTTAGAGAAAATATCGAGCCATGAATGTACCGTAAAATACGGCTAAAGTACCTTCCCCTCTAATTAACGGCCCCCCTCCCTGCTTTTTCAATAACCTTCTAGATGTAGAAGGTCTAACAACTGAAGCTTTGACGTCATCACTATATATTCTTAAGTGACGTCATCATAGTTGTATCTTGAAAAAAACAAAACTATTTAAAATTTCTGGTGGATGCTACAAGTATTAGAAAATATCTTAAATTAAAGATACAAAATAATTCATTGTGATCTACTTCTGCATCCTAATATTCAATTAGTGATGGTCAAAAATTGCCATTTGTCGAAAAATTAACTTTTTATCTTAAATCATTAAAAAGTTTTATGAGCGAGGAAATTCACCGCAAATTTAAAATAGATATACTTGGCGAAAATAAAACTGGGATGACGTCTTATAAGAAGATCTAGTGATGACGTCAAAGCTTCTGTTGTAAGGTTTTTCATATCTAGAGGGTGTTGGCTTTCTCGTGCATTTCGTTTGCTCTTAAAATACCGAATAAACGCCCCCCTTGAGGTGAGGTCGATTCGTTCTGGCCGGAGACTAGCAGCGGCTACGCGTACAGATACAACAGATGACACCAATGCAATCAAGCCATGTACCCGCGATATGTGACGTCATAACAATCCGGTCTACTTTGCTTCGTGACGTCATCACGGCGTCTTAGCCGTACAGAACGGACAGTATGAATCCAGCTTCACTTGAAGATAGAACGGTACATTTTTCCGATATTTACCGTTTACCCTCCCCCAAACACTAAGAAAATTTGAATTTAAAGGAAAATAATATTATTAAAATAGGAAATTGCTGGGGGAAATTAAATAAAAGAAATGTCAAATAAAAAAAATACAAGTTAGGAAGTTGGTTAATTTTTTTCAGCAATCATCATGCTAAAACATTTTTAACACTTGAAGTGAAGGAATGATTTGATCCTATAACAACTAGTAAATTTGATGTCCAAGCAATAAATTTGAATATTTATAACCTATTTTATTGAAAAAATATTGTCATTCCATTTACAACGTAATGTCATTTTAAGTATTTGTGAAGTTATCCTTTAGGAATCATATCCATACTAAAAAGTTTTCAGTTGAGGGAGTTTTTCATTACTCACAACATAAATTTTGCATTACAGTACTAGTGTTAGCATTACCGAAAAAGCCCTTTTTACGATTTTAATAATTCTTGGTTCAAATAATATCGAAGTGAATTCAAGCTACGTTTTATTTTATTTGAATAGATATGTTTAATGTTCGCTATTCACTAAACCTAGTAAACATGTAACTCATTTTAATGCGAAAAGGATAAATATTCATGAGATATCATTTCTCCTTTTACCTTGCATAAACATTTTTATCATACTTACAAATCCAATTTCCGTAACTTTGTTTAGTGTTTATCCATATTTATTCCCGAAGTTTCAACTCTTCAAAACAAGATTTTCATTTCGCATGATGCTTTCGTAATAAATTCATACACGTCGAAACTTAATCCAAGAAACATATCTTTTTTCCCTTTCTGTCACTGAGTAATACTTCATGTTACCATTATCCTTTTATGCTTGCCTTCTGACATATTCCTGGCCACTAATCGAATATTTTAACACCTAGAAAAGAAAGGGAAGAAAAACAAAAAAACTCATTTTCCGTTTGCAATAAAATTCCCAGATCTCGGAATCTGGAATTGTAAGAATCCGCGCGCCTCAATGTCCCAGACTGGATAAACTTTTTTCTAGTTTCTCCGAATATTTAAATCCTGACTAAGGCTGCAAATTCTCTTTTCCATCGATTAATTGGCGTAACCGGGCAGAATAAAATGCGTTGAGATCCAAATGCAATAAGAAAAAAAAAATAAGGATAGCAAAATAAAATTTAGTACAGCTCTTCCTATTAGTTCTTTTTTACGGCTAGATTGCTCAATAGTCCAGAACACTGTTAATGTGTAACCCAGAGTAGGCTGTTATCGCCTGAAGTTCAAAAAATAAAAAATAGAGAAATAAGAATTGCCCATTCTAGATTGGTACTTTCCGATGTTGCACGGATCAAAATGAAATCTCTTGATATAGTGGAGCTTGAAGACGTATAAATTGTACGTCTGCTTTTTATGACCTTTCCAGGAAAAAAAAAAACGTATAAAACAAACAGCGAAAAAAATATAAAACAAAAGATACGCTGAAGAATGTGAATTTAAATCATTCATTCAGATTTATTTTATTTTACAGTTCATATTTTATTTAAAAGGGAGCAGCATTAGACAGTAAGAGGATTACATTTGTGTGGAAAACATTCGCTTCAGACACAAAAAAAAAGTGGAATAAAGATCTGTACGTACATGCTTGTAAAAATATATTCCTTCCAGAAATCTATTCAAGAAAAAATACATCAGTATTACACCAATGTTTTTGTATTCTTTTTTTTCAGCAGTGCACTTTTCTATAAAGAATCACAGTCGCTAGAGCTTTAAATTTTATAATGTGTCATAAAAACAATTAAGTTTGACATAAAGTCCTATAAATATATATATAGAAAAGGCAAAGAAAACACGCCATTTTTAGAGCTCCTCCACTAAAGTCCGGCGGTGTATTGTTGTAGTGCCTAAAGTACTTTAGAAAAACAGCACACAGCACAATCCTTGCTTTATTTTCTCCCGGCATTAAGTTATTTACTGTGATTTATATTTCGAAACTTTCTTTTCTCATATTGTATTTAATTTATTATGATTGTTACAATATACGGAACCGAGGGAAAAGCGAGAAAATTACAAAATGCCTAGATGTAATAAAATAAAAGAAACTCTTCTGGTTGACAAATATTGAGTAATTTATTACTTTAATGGAAAATGGTTATTTCATACACGGAGAGATTTGCTGAGTAATTCATTTAAGAGATAATAAATATTCCTTAATGTAGTGGGGTTTATATTGCATTATTTACAGTGGACTTAGTCTGTTTTCTGGTGTAATTGCACTGTAGCATATATTTTATTCGTGAAGTGTATAATTTCTTCAGTATACTACTACAAGCTATTTAAGTTATTCCCTCTGAAATATGAATTTTTTTCATCAAAATGTCTGATAGCTATCGTCACACATATGTTTAATCTATGTGATGTTGACTGAATTGCTTACACCATGTATTTTAAATCGAATAAGTTTATATGAGGTAAATTAAACTAATAAAACTATTATTCAATTTGAATCTTATACAAGAAGCACATAATATCTACACATCATAGAATTTAATAATGTGTTGATATTTGCGTACATTTATAAGCCCTTTCAGGTCGAGTCTCCCATAAACATTTAGAGGGTCTTTCAATAATCTACCTAATTTTAAATAACTATACATAATTAATATGTGAGAATGTGTCAGAACCTAGTCCTTCCCCTCCTCTTCAATAATTTTGGAAACTTGACGGTTATGTTTGCTGAATGGAAACATGAAAGCATGAAGAGGTTAGTGATTATTGATTTCCGTTTCATATGCTTTGATTTCGTGTTTAAGACGAAGTTACACGATGGTTATTAGCCTGAAGAGAGATGCATCTTAAAGGATCTAGCTCTAAAGCGTATTCACGTTATATCTGGAGAAAACTGCCGAAAACTCCCGATCCTTAGACTAACAGACGAGCAGCCAGAATGCTGTAACCTTCACACTTCAGTCATCTACCATGTTCACTGTCTTATTCACTCGGCTATGATCGGCTCTTATCAATAATGCAGGCTTACTAAACTGCACAAATGCATTTATGTACGCATATATCCATGCGTGCACTAACATGCATTAATAAATCAGTACGTCAATTCAAATATTTGGCAAAACACGCGGTAACATAAGCTGTACACTTTGACTAAACGCGGAAGTATTATGACAATTCAATCCATGCTACAAATCTACCGTTATCAGGTGAAATCTAGTGAAAACAGTGTACGTGCAGTGCAAACAGGTTTACAATTATTTGAGGATGAAGTTCTATAAAAATTATTAATTTTCACTATCGATAGAATGCCTTAATTTGAGAAGTCTTGTCTTTAACCGAAAGATCATTTTGATATTTCATGTAAAGCTATAAAGCTTTTTACAGTGGAAAATAAAAAAAAACAGTGTGAAGTAAATATTATCGACAAAAATAATGCAATTGGGTTAAAGTTTCGGATATATGCATTTACTTTGAAGCTTTTGTTGAGGTTTAGATACCATATTGCCTGGGGAAATAAATAGGTAAAAGCTCCAGTTGGGAGATTTTCAACGTTAATAAGTGGAAAGTTGATAAGTGTTCATCTAGAATAAACGAAACAAATCTATGAACAGGAACATTGTTTTCAGAAGGGCCTTACACGAGCAAAATTTCGAGCAATTTGGTTGCCGCAACCAATTGCGGAAACTTCTTTCCTGAAAATTTTCCTCGGTTACCTAATAAACGGTCAACTCCAACTTTTTCGCTCAGAGGCGAAAATATTGGGGATTAATCAAATGTCAGCCAATCGTAGTGCTTTGTATTTCTACATCACAAGAGGGCGGAAAGTCTCAGCGATGCCAATCATAGTGATGAGCAAAGACAAAATATCTCTTTAAAGGAATAGCGATGTGGAAATAGATTTGATTGAAAGCATTAGTAAAATTCCACATTTATGGAACCATCGAGATCCTAAATATTTAGAAAGGTTGCTGAGGCGCTATAGAAACTATATAATTACATACTCTAGCAATCGCCAATTCGGCGAATCTCTGGCGTTTGTGAGCACAGCCGAGTTCGTTTATTATGACAGCCCTGCATGCTCATCGATTTGCCAGAACGAGTTTTCGCAACTGGTTGCAGCAACCAAAGTGCTCGAAATTTTGTTCGTGCAATAAGACTTTTAATGCAGCCGGACTGAAATATAACTAATTAGTATATGAGAGAATCTTCCAATCAGTTATTGCCAAATTCGCTAAATTGAGTGTAAAAAGTCGCTAATATGTATATTGCATTGTATTGCATTACCTCAAAATACAATGAAAAGTCGTTAAATTTAGCAACAAATCGGCAACACCAATTGCAACATCGACTACACCGACTACACTTCCATTCGGAGAACATATCAGTTTCCAAAGTAAGTATAATAGTATGAAATAATAAACAAAATACAGTGATGGCCTCATAACTAATGTAATGTAACTACTGCATACATAACATAATTATGCGCTTTTATTATACAGCATTAAAAAATAAAAACAGTAAAATTAAACGTTTTAGGTTCGTGAAGATTTATTCTCTCTTAATTGGAAAATATTCAATAGTTTTTCAATAGTCATTTTATAAAAGGAATTTCATTACTTATTTACATATTTTGCATTATTCTTTCAGATTTTTTTCCGAATTTTATTTTAAAACTATATCTCATTTTCCAGGAGACTTCTCCCTTCAGATTATGGGCGTGACATTGGAAGATGACGCCCAGTTTCAGTGCCAAGTCGGAGCTTCCGATGGTGTCAAGGGAATTAGATCCCGAAATGCGGCCTTTACAGTATACGGTAACATTCATTTTTTTACTGTTTTTTTTTTTTACACTATTTTAAAATCGGCTGCTGTCATATGGGAAAAAAATGCATTCATTATGCTCAATATTTTCTAGCATTTCTATAAAAAGACTTAATACGGGGTTAGGTACAATTTTTTTAATAAACTTTGAAACTTCGAACACAAACTGTTATTATTTATTTCTTTCATTTTATTTTGTTATGATGTCTAGAGCATCATTTTCCTCAAATACAAAATTCTTTTGCTCTGGATTAAAAATCGAACACCTTTAATATTCAAAAACCACTTGTGAGTTTGCAATGCAAAGTACAGTCAAATGTATTATTTCTTAGTGCTTTATTTTAATCATGTTAGGTGACATTTTTAAAATTTGGGATCATGGTGCAATCAAAATTTATTTTGCAGGGTGTGAGGAGAGTCGAGCTTACTCTGAAAATATGATTGCAATTACTGTATTATATATTGCAATCATTGCACATAAACTTTGCATTTTTAGTCAAATACAATTAAAATTTGTGTATAAAATTTTGCTCATGATTTTTTAATACAATTTACAATTTCACTGCTATTTTCTAGTTTTCATTAAAAAAAATTTTTGGAAAAGGAAATAATGCGATACATCCATATTTTAAATGGCATTTCTTTAAATGCATCATATATTTAACATCATATGATTTTTTTTTTTTTTTTTTACTATCTAACTCATTGTAAACAAATGGCCATTTTATTGCAATATTTATAATATCCGTAATTCAAATGTACAGTGAAAAGATAAATTATCACTAAGCATTAAGTTTTTCTCTTTTTTTCGACTATAAAATGTAGATAAACATTTGCAAAAATATTCACTGCGTATAATAATAAAAAATATTTTTCAAAATAAAACAATATTATTTGGTCTATACTTAATTAAAAAAGTTTCCACCCAGAGTTTGGATTGTTCATTATTTCTGTGCTGTACATTTAATCACGCAAAACTATGTTTTTATAAATTCCTAACTGCCAAATAGCTCTAAAATTCTTTTATAGCTAACATAAAGCCCTAAGTATAATATATCTAGAAGTGTAACCTTTTTAGTCTAATATAAGACTTTTACAATAAGAATTTGAGTTGTGCAACATACTTTGAATTAATTGAATCCCCATGCAGGTTATTTTAAAATTGCATAGTCTGATACCAACCTCATCTTTGCCTTCTCCAGAGAAAGTAATTATAGTGTAAACTCTCTTCCAAAAATGTTTTTAAAAAAAAACTTTTATGCAGAACCGTTTTAGAAAATATTTCTTAAAATTATTCCTGAAATTCTTTCCCCAAGAACATCCTCCCCCTCCCTCTCAGCCATTCCCCCCACTTAAGAACGGGTTTCCCCCAAATTTAGGTCGGAAACGATTATTAGCCTGCACGAAGTTGGAGAGCAGAGGAGAGATGACCGTTCAGTGAAGCCGCCCATATCATAAACAAATAAATATAAACGTATACCATTCGATTTATGCTCTGCTCAGTTAAGTGAGAGTACAGTTGCTTTAGCTCTAGTATGGAAAGTTTTGGCTTTATCTCTTCTGTCCAGCCGCATAAGCCTTGTTGCCATTCACCGGCGGAGTTTTGAAAAGGCTGCTTTGCAGGTTTTGGCCGGGAAGCGCCGGAGACTGGCGGAGAAACTTATTTTACAGATTGATCTGGCACGTTTGTTATATATTTACGAGAATAAACGTTAAGAAGAAGTCGAAAATGTTTTTCAAATATAACTCAGTTTTTATTCTTAATTCCACGTGCCTTTAAATATTGTTATGTCAAATTACGTATTCAACAGCTATCATGAAGTTTAGATGTGAACGTAAAGATTTATTCGGTGAACATATTTTTTTACTGAGTCTAAACACGCTGAATGCATCAAGGACAGCTATACCTCATAAAAATTGTTAAAATATTTCTTAAAGTTAGTAAACTGATAATTTTTTAAATAATGTAAAGCTGCTAAGACTTTTTTTTTTTAGTGTTTCGATGTAGGCGACGCATCAAAATAGAAAATTTTATGAAATATATTTCTAAAAATATGTTTTGAGTACATTCCTAGATTTTTAAACTAAGAGTTTCTTCAATACATTTTTGCTTATCGGTGCTGAATTTCAAAATAATTGTTCTAGAGGTGTACATTTATATACGAGAAAGCAAATAAACAAACTCTTTATAAGGTAATACATTAATAAGGTAATTTGTAGATTAAATAGTTTTACCGATTTTCTGTAAAACTTTAAAGTTTATGTAACAGCAAATTTAACTGACGCTATCTTTAAAACAAACTGTTTTAAATATTAAAAATAACCCATTATTAAAAATTACCAATTATTAAAAATAACCTAATTTTAAAATAACCTGCATGGGGATTCAATTAATTCAAAGTATGTTAATTTTTTTTTTTTTTTTTAAGAAAAATGTGTGACTTCCATAGCACTCTGTCACTGAGTAGAATGTTCAAGGTCTTGGGTTTCTCTTATAAATAATTACAAAGCTACGAGCAACTGAAAACCAAAAGATACATATCACGCAAAAATGTAAGGGTCAAAAAATTGCTGAAATTCATCCAAACCGATGGCAGACTAAAAGAAGACAATGGCTACGTGCGTAGTTATGTTTAGAATAGTCCGTCAACAGCGCCGTATTTTCTAACGCGTTTCATGGCATTTTCAGAATTTTTCATCCTTCTCCCCGAAGAATTCTGCAAAACAGTTTCCTTTGGAATCGCGTAAACAAAACAGCCGTGCTGACTTAGCTCCTCCTTTGGCGATATTTATGAAAAATCTGTCAAGTCTCGTGGCAACCCCCCCTTACCATAACGCATCCAGAAAATAATCCCGAGAACTGCTTCGCTCTTTGGGGGTGTATTGTTCCACCAACAATGCGCGGTGCCGGCACCCATTATTAATCCAACTCTTCCATTTTTCCTTTGTTGCTTCCGTCTCACAACAATGCGAAATTTTTACCCTCGGCACACACACACCCCTCCCTCGCTTACCCTTTTTCCCGAAAATTTTGGGAAGCCTGCCTCTCTCTCTCTCTCTCCCTCATTGTTACGACGAGCAGTCTGAGGATCCCCTTTTGGAGAGAGAAGCATCCAGAATTTTAATTACGGCAGGTTATGGCCTATTTACATACACCTAGAAGATGTTTATAAAAACAGGCCGAGTCTAATTACCGGGCAGAAGGGTAGAGGGGGGGGGGTTGGCAGAGGATGGTGTGTCACAATCGATGAATTCCCGTTATTAGGGCGGCATTCAGAACCAGCGAGGTGAAATATGAGATTACAATAAGTTTGCGTTTGATTTGTAATTATGCCGAGGCCGGCAGGATGCAAATTATTTATTTATAGGGAAGAGTTGAAGTGTATCAAGTCTTCTGCTGCCGCAACTTTCCGCCGCACCAGAAAAGAGGGTAGCTGTGTATTTTGTGTATATATTATTCAAGCGGATGAAAGCTTGATGGAATGTGGTGTGTGTGTGTGTGGGAATGTAAGTGGTTGCTGGGGGAAAATCGACTGAGCTGGAATTCGGCGAAAAGGGGTTTGATGGACTCTTTTCGGCTTAAATTATGCTTTAAGTGTATAATGTAACAGGATGGTAGGCATCGGAGTAATAATAAACATTTTATCGACCCTTATTATGAATTCTTGTGCGTAAATGCAGGATTTCTGGTATATGGAACTTCCCCAGTCGTGTTAAGCAAGCTTCTAGAGATTGAGTGTGTGTGCGTGAGCGAATTTACTATCCAAATCGAGCAAATTAAATAATATTTTTAATAGCCTCACCTCAATCATTTTGTTGAGATATTTTTGTTATTTTCCCTAGAATCTTTGCAAGTGTAATAAGAACTATATACGAACAATGTAACTGTAACCGAGATAAGCCAGTATAAAAAGACCCATCTATGTAAACAGGTGTAATAATCAGGCAATGTGTTTTAACTTATAGGGGTTTATAAACATATTTAGTAATCGGAAGTAAATTCTGTTTACAGACGTTATTTTCAGATAACGAAATTGTTCGTTATAAAACGGAACTTTGAATCGCAGAAAATGTCGGGTAACAGAGTATAAAGATTTCTTAAGTTTTTTTTAACCAGGCGTTGGATGCTAGGCGTTTTTTGATTCGGAGAGAACCTGTTGTTGTTGTTCTCGTGTCCATGAATAGTCGATTGCACTATAAATGTAATTAGGTTCAACATCTCCCTAGGGGCTGGACTTCTGCCTGTTGTTCCCTAATTTTGAACCAATTCCATATCAGGGACCAACCATCTAAAATCGACACCCCTAGAGGTAACGTTTGAAAATGGGGGACATTAGAGCCACGACGTATTTTACGTGCACCAGCTCCCATTATCATGCACGGTCCCGTGGCAGTCCAGCCGAGAGATTACCTCGCCTTCCCAAGCACTGGCCAAACCAGATACTGCTTCACTTTCCGTGTTCTTACGGGAACGGAGTTTAGTGACTAGAACACTGCGGTACTGGAGAGAACCCGGAACCCGCTTTTATACATCAAACAACCGTGAAAGAAATACAAACGCAGGAGGCAGTGTCTGTGTTTGAGGTGGACGGACAGACCTACATGTCTTTAAATAGGGAGCCTTGAATTCTCAGACCTATAGAGATGATGTCCTTGATGCTTATGTGTGTTCCTATGTTGGAGCAATATGTGATAGTTTGATGCATCAGGACGATAGTGCTAAACCACACAGGGATCGCATAGTGGATGATTATCCTCAGCAGCAAAGAATTCAGCGCATGAAGTGGACAGCTCTATCACCGGATCTATATCCTATCGAGCATGTCTGAGATGATTTAGGAAAACGTATAGCTATTCAATTCTCCTCATACTCTTTGGCACGCTTGCAATTTCTTTGCAAGAACAAGGGCTTTCGCTCCGACGGAACTGATATACCGCATAATTCAGCTCACGCATCGCTGTAGGTGCTGTAATGCTTTTGAAATTCTACATGTAACTTTTTGAGTAATCGTCATGTCTGGGATTTTTTCTTAATTATTGATAACCAGTGTATATTGTGCTGCTTGGCTGGTAAATGAACATTTTGAATTCACTTCTTCAAAACCCTTCTTTGATAACAAAAATCAAAATGTTTAGACTGATTTAAATAGCATTAGGTACAATCCTAACTAGGTTTATTTCTAAATAGAAAATGTGGCACAAAAAATTGATTCAAGATATATTCCATTGCAACGGATACCCTCAATCTCTTTAGATAAAAAAGGGGGATGTATCCATCTCATGACATTAATTTGGTTATATACGCTTGTCATAGATGTGTCAAATAAACTTCTGGTTGCATAAAAAATTTTTTTTTCGTTCTCACTTCCGCTGTATTGTAATGATTGCTGTTTTCATCACTCTTTATTATCTAACTCATTTGTTCCACGTTAACACAGATTTACATGGGTTTTTTTTTTCCTTTTCTTTTTCAATCAATTCGATTTTGATTATTTCTTTTAAATAATGAAATTCTTTCCAATCATACTATAGATGATTTGTTTTCCAATTATTACAAAATCTTTTTTTTTTCAGCACTAGGGTGCTATTTAGCTCAATCCCACATATTTGGAACAGGTTTTGTATATATGAACTTTTCAATTAAGGTTCAGGGTGGTTAATAAAATGTTGTTTGCAGGGTTTGCAATTTTTGATAATGGATCGCTAAGTTTGGTGCCAAAACGCGATAATTTATAATAAAGGGGGAGTATAGTTAGAAAATGCCTGGAGAAGATTGAAAAATGATTTAAGTAGGCGAGATTTTAATATAGAATTCAACTCCGAAGATGTGTTTTATGGAAATAGACATGACAAATACAGTACACTCATAGATTATGATACACTTTCTAAATGGTATTTATAAAGGTAAAGTATAGTTTGACTATGCCTGGCGAAAATTGTTAAACAGTTTTGATAGGCGATTTAATATAGATTTATATTCCAAAGAAGAAAGTGTTTTGTGGAACAAGGAAGGAAAACAAGGCACACTCATGTGTTATGGTGCCCATTCCAAAGAGTATTTAAAATGGTGAAGTATAGTTCTAATATGCTTGGTGGAGATTGTAAAATAGTTTAAGTAGGCGATTTTATGATATATTTCAATTCCAAAGAAGTGTTCTGTGGAACAAGGAAGGAAAACAAGGCATACTCATGGATTATGATTCCCATTCCAAAGAGTATTTAAAATGGTGAAGTATAGTTCTAATATGGCGAAGACTGTAAAATAGTTTAAATAGGCGATTTTATGATAGATTTCGATTCCAAAGATGTGTTTTATGGAACAAGGTAGAAAAATAGGGACGACGATTTTAATATATAGCACTATTTAATATATAGCACTATAGTGCGTATTTAAAATCTGAAAGTGTTTCAGATTTTCTTTTTTTTTTTTTTTTTTTTGTAATACTGTTGTTAGCCAAATATTTTTCGATTGAATTTCAATTTAATACCACGTTCCCATAAATAGATATATTCCCATTTCTATTATTAGAATGAAAACACATTCACGCAATTTAAAAGAAAAAGCCAGCTCTGTGATATTTGCTTTGCATTAAGCTCGCATTTCAACCAAAGGCAGGTTTAAAAAAATAAACAAACCTTTCTTATTTTTTTTATTATTTTTTTTAGCCACCACATCTATTCAGCAAACTTTGTGCAAGCCTTCGATAACAAGCTTTGTGTAACAAATCCGTCGCTCCTTTGCTTGTCTTAACGCAGCCTTTTCTTAAGGGAAGGGGAGGGGGGGGATACCCACCTCAGCAATTCCATAGGAGGAATAATTGTTTTTAAAACCCTAAATTTTTAATCCTCCGCTAGATGGAGCTGCAGTGAATAATGGCGCAACGGCGTTAAAACCGCAAGAAAGGATTCTCGTACATTATGAGAATGGAGGGGATTAAGAGAGAGAGAGAGAGAATCACCGAGATTAATGGGCTTCTAAAGTATTTGTCACGTGGGTTAGAAAAGCTAACAGCATCCTCCCCACAACTCAACTCAGCCGTTCGTTCTACAAAGTGATCGAACGGTGAAATCTTTAAAAGAAGGGGGGGGGGATGGAACGTAACTCCATAATAGAGTTAAAAAGCTTTTATAATAACTCTGCAGTAAATTAAATAATTTTGTTATAAAGCCTTTTTTAATGGCAATTAGATAGCATTTTGCTCTTAAGTTAAGTTAATCTGTTCATCATATTTCCGTGAATTTATATAAATTAAAACTGTGACCGTGCTTCTGAATTTCAGGAATTACTAGATATTTCATATTCGCGTAATCTAAAAATTGATGAACTCACAACGTTTATAATGTTTTATAAATGAAACAAAAAGAGTAAACAATTTACAAACAGCTGAAAATTACTTTTGTAAAAGTTACATCATATTGTTTGAAAACAATCAAAATTTTATAAATGACAATTCTGATACATATGCATAGGCAGTGCGCGTGTTTAACTATTTACATACTCAGTCTTTTACTGAATTTATTTGCCGTAAAAAAGGGTAATTGCAATAGTTATTTTATCTTTGAGCTTTAAAGCCTAAATCTGAACAAGATAAAATATTTTTTTTTCTACAAAATAGTCGTGATCCTTAATAACATATTGGTTTTGTTGTTTGGTTTGAAATGTCTGAATATATCTAAAATACGCTTTAATAAATGATTACCTAAAGAGCTTGATATATTGGAATTCTTTTGGGTGCTACTGTAAAATAACAATAAATGCCACATACACCATTTTCAATAGGGCATATGATGCAGTGCATAGAAATAATATACATAAATTTCTTAGTAACCGGTGCTTATTTATGGTAATTTATTTGTCAGGAGAGGACAGCTCGCGTCATTGAATATGTCGCTTATAGCTACATATACGTCCTTCCCGGAATTTCCCGCCACAATTTGGAACCTCATCAGAAGGTGGGGGGACTTCTGAATATTGGCACCCCTCGGAAACTGCTAGCGACCGCCGAGAGGACTTTCGAAACCACGGATTTAACGTGCACGTACACCGCATATACACGGTGGTCTTTAGTGGTACGCCGGTATCGAACCCACAACCTTCCGGTTACGAGTCCAACGCCTTAACCACTGGGCTACATTTATGGTAATTACAGCACGGACAGACAGACAAACCGAAATCATACACACTTTTCAACCGGGTTGGAAATTCTTGAAAAGGAACCTTCTAATCTGTAGCCTATTTAATGCACACTGCATTTTAATCATACATTTAATTGGATTTAAATCTCATTAATATTAAAAACAGTATTCTGAAACTGTAAACCTCCGTAGCAACGCAGGCTGAAATCTCGGTCAATACTTCTTGTGCATTTTCTCTTCCTACACCCGCTTGTGTGTGTGTGTGTAAATAAATACCATCACACAATATCCAGAAGTGGCAGTTTCTCTACTCCAAGCGACTTACGTTGCGTATTTTTTCCTGGAATACCACTCGTCTAACAAATTGCTTTTCCAGGAATAACAAAATGCTCTTTTCCCGCAATACTACACACCTTTCTTTAAATTTTGACAAATGGTGCCTCAGAACAAATGGTCCATGACGACCACAAAAAAAAAAAACTAGGTCCTTCTCTTATGTGTATGTTAAAACAGTATGCTTTTCCTTTATTCTGCTTCGAGTCAATTTTTTTTTTTCCTTGCTATATCAAATATTAAAAATACTTTGTACGTTTGCTTTAAGAAAAATAAAATGGATTGTAGTTTATATTCAGTTTTCTATCGTACCCCCAATATAAGTTATTTTTAGTATATACTATTATATTCAAACAAATAATTCATCATTGTTCACTGGAAATGTTGTTTTCAATAGTTCATGTTTCAAAGTTTAGGGTTAGTATTAGAAATAATACTCTTTAAATTCTGACTAATGCTTGAAATGCTTCTTTTTAAGAGTAAAACTGTATTTCTCAAGTATAATTTAGAAATTATCGCTTTTAGCAGTAGTCGAAAAATAAGCTTTTGAAATGTTTTGTAATACTTAACATTAAAAGAAAGACAAATTAGATGTTTTCCATTTTGTTCTTTATTTCATTATACACATTTATTTAGAAAACGGTTTTTTTGTAACGAGCAGAGGAAATCCTTTTTGGTTGACTAAGTCTGAAGTATCCATTTAAAGACTTACATATTTATTTTAACAAATTATTCATCTTATATTTCAAATTATCAAGATCATCTCAAGTTATATCAAATCGAATAGTAACTTTATGATTCTCGATAAATCTGCACAAACGCATGTTACAGCTTTTACATACACTGTTAATAAAAGTAGTTAACATTTTATCATAAAATGGGGCTAATTTAGCTGCAACTTTTCAGTGGAGAAATGTTGAACCATGATTTATTTTTTGAACTGATCAATGGAACCAAATTATTGTTCAACGTTTCTCAGTGGAAAGGTTGCAGGTAATTTAGCACCATTTTATGGTGAAATATTGAACTACTTCTATTAACGGTGCAGCGGCAGACGTTATTTCAGAAAGTTATGGATGCATTTTGGACAAATTACATCAGGGGTTTCCAAATCGCAAGGGCTCGGGGGACCCAGTCAAATGGGGTCTGTCCAGTGGGGGTGCCGCAACGTAATCAGGACCTGTCTCAGAACGTTTTAAGGGCTCGGGAGATTTAAGACATTGATCAAAATTGTCCAATTTTCGTCAAGTTATAAAAAAAACAAAAACGAGTATTGAAATACGATTCAAAGAAGAAGTGGGTATTTTGAATTTTCCCCTATGAAGGCATGGACGAATTAACAACCAAGCCCATGCCGGTGTCCAACCTGAGATCATACCACGAAGAGTGGTGTACCAACCACCACCATACAATTAGGGACGGCTAAGTGGCCTTTAAGTTTAAATGAAACCCTTAAAATTACCAAAAATGGAAGGAGGGGTGGTGAAAATGATTTTAAAAGCACACAAAATGTCCAGTGGTAACTATGGTCTATCTGCTGCAACACTTAAAAAAGAGATGTTCATATCAAGCTCTTTTTTTAAGAGGACCTCTGGAGAAGAATATAAGAGGCAGCTCCTATCTTTAGGATAAGCAAGTCAGTGAATAAGTTTACAACCTTAAACGAGAGAGCGAAAGTGCAATAGAATATAAGTGGACATAGTAAATTTCATGAAAACCAGGAAAAATCAGATCTTTTCGCAAATGAACAACATTTGAAATAAATGTGGATTATCACAAAAACGTTTGTTTTTTACAAAACCTTCATCATCTAAATTGATCAAGCCTCACTATGGCACAGTGGCTATGCCACTGAAAATGGTAGATGGCCGAAGTGTGAAGGTCCCGGGTTCGGGTCCCATCGCGCGGCTGTCGATCTAACGGTCTGGAGTTTTGGTAGGTTTTCTCCAGATGTAACGTGAATACGCGTTAGAACCCCTTAGAAAGTCCTCCTACCAAGGCACCCTCCCTTGGCAGATCGCCCTAGTGTAGAGTTGCCATAATCACACACACAACAACAACTAAATTGATCAATCAAATTCTTTTCCCAAAAAGCTTCACGCGCTGGCAGCTAAAAACTACTGAGCTAAACGGTCCATAAAATGAGGCAGCTTATGAATTTAAGGGATTATTCACATGCTATGATAATTTTCATTATTCACATTCTGTGATAGAATTATCATTTTTGAGTGTGAATTTTCGATTGTTCTGGCAAATATTTCTAGCAATCCATGAAAGGATATCTTACGACGTATCGTCGTAAATAATTCTAGAAAGCATGGTTTGATTGCATGAAAGCATGGTTGGAAAGCATTTCGTTTATAAATTTCGATTGATAAACGAAACATCAATCGTTTGAAATCCCAGACAAACACGTTGTTTACTTCCTGGCTAGAATTTCTCTTAATAAAATCATTCAATAAATCATGAACTATGTTAAAAACATACAATGACGTTTAAAAAATAAATTAGCTTTACTACTAAATAATTCAAGACTTTTCAAAAATTAATAAAAGTTCTGAATTTTTCTTATCATTTATTACATTAGAAGTAAATTTAGAAAAAAAGTGGCGCTAAAAACTTGCACAATATCTTTTCTTTAATCACCACATTATCAAACTGCCTTATCAATAAATTCAATATTGCTTTACGTAATATCCACCAGAGGTAATGTTTTTACAACTATGTCTATTGCAACATAATACTTTTTTTTAAATCAAAATCAAAAATTCTAGAAAGCATGGATTGAATCGATATTTCATATTTTTCATTCTATACATCAGTTGGTTTCTCCTGCAAAATCGATGTTATAAAGTTAAATAAATAAATAAAAATAAAAAAGCAAAGCCGAAATCTAATACAATATTTACTCTCTGGTACCACAAACACACACGGTTGCAGTGAAACAAAACTATGGAGAATTTCGTATTCATGACTTCTTGAAGGGTATCGTCTAGATGTAAACCGAATTCTCCCTAAACTAAATGAATTTTGCATAAAATATTCGTTTATAAACTATTACTCTTGCTCATGTAAAATATTTTCGCATGTTTATTTCATGTGAGCAACGATGGGCTTGCATGCATGGATTCACAACCTTTTCGTTTTTTTATGCCAACATCCATTCCGTAGTTAAAGTGCAACGAGATGTAGCGTAACATAAATAAAATAATACTCTACCCGCATTTCTTTATCGGGTTACCTTTATAAACTAATTTCACTCCATAAATATAACTCGCAGATAAGCAAGGGCTTTCAAAGTTTGTTCCTGCATTTTGATCATCTATTTGGAATCTTTTAAAAATCGCACCATGAAAAGGATATTTTCATGTCGTTACTTTTCCATACTGAAAATTTGAAAAGGAATGCAGTTGTTTTCTTTACATTTTAGCGATGGAGATATTTCATTCTAATGCCAAGAATTTTCTTTTTTTATGTAGGAATAGGGTTTTCCCTTTGTTTTGTCAATTTTATTTTCACACACCTCTCCCTTTCTTCTGTTTTATCTCGAATAAAGATGGCTGCGCCAGAAAAGAACACTGCATTTACCAGCACTTCCTCGAGGTGTGTCTGTATAATAGTCTCAAAAATCGGACATCCGAAGGCGCCTTCTCTGCTGAATGGGTTTTTTATCTGCGCATGTAAAAAGCAATAGTCTGGCATCAAAATAATTCGTATCTGCATTGATAAAAATTACGCTGAATAAATTTGATCTTGGTCCACTTAAATGATTAATTTCATATTCTATTTTTTATACTAAAGTTACCGTAGTAACAGAATCCGTTGCTGCTGCTTAAGTTGTTAAGTTGAACAATCAAATGAAAACTAAATTATTTCTAGAGTTCTTAAAGTCGGAAATGAAAGTACATAAATATGAAATAAATAGAACACTAATAACAAGCACTTTAAAACACTCAGATTTTTATGGTTCTGGCTACTTTGCGTCTCATTTCTTTCACATTTGTGGCGACATTTCTACACGAAGCCCATTACTTGCAGTAACGTTGGCAGACCATCCAGGGCCGCATATGTGTTGCAACCCTATCAAAGATAAGGACTTCTGGTGGCAGTTTTGAGAGCTCTAGCTCTGTAGATGATGCCTATCTTCAATCGAATCCATAGTATATATTACGGATGTTCTTGAATATCTATATCGATATCTATTGACATTCCAATGAAAGACGTTTTATCGCTCTAAGCTTGAGGACAATTATCCGTGTCGGTTTACTTTCCTGGAAACCACCGCCCACTTGGTGTAGTGGACAAAGAACCATTCTGTGACGCTTTGGATCCGGTTAGATTCCCGGCTTGGGCATGGGCGCTAATTTATTTGCCAGGAGAGGACAGCTCTCGTCACTTAATGTGTCGCTTAGAGCTACATATACGTCCTTCCCAGAATTTCCCGCCACAATTTGGAACCTCATCAGAAGGTGGGGGACTTCTGAATATTGGCACCCCTCGGAAACTGCTAGCGACCGCCGAGAGGACTTTCGGAACCACGGATTTAACGTGCACGTACACCGCATGTACACGGTGGTCTTTAGTGGTACTCCGGTATCGAACCCGCAACCTTCCGGTTACAAGTCCAACGCCTTAACCACTGGGCTACCACGGCCCCGTGGGCGCTAATTTGTCCGTCCTTTCATAGGGGAGTAATACCGGCCGCACACGGGGTGTTCCCATAATAAAATGTCTAGTAATTCGGGCCTTAGTAGCGGCCAGTGCTTGATGAGCAAGTGCTCGCATTTTAAAAGAATAATAATAATAAACTTTCCTGGAAACCTGATTTGTTTCGTCAATGATTTTAATGGATAACTAAAAGTAATTAATATGTATATCATTTAAACTGGTAGAATTTTTATAATTGCACCCTAAAAAGTAAGAAAAGAAGATGCTGGAAAAATCAATAATCCAAATTTCTGCAAACATTCTAAGAAACATTAAAGCACTCAAGAAAGTTCAATTATTTAAAGCTGTTCAAAAATTGTTAGTTGTTCCATACAAACCGTTGAGCACGCTGATTCAAGATAAAGTGCACTTAGAAATTGACTAGTAATTGAAAGATGCATGCCAAATATTCCTATACGTACTTGTATCTACGAATCTAATAAAACAGTGATACGCACTCATGTCCATAACCACGGGTCCGCCATTTCACTAACAAAAGCGTCTTTATTAATTCAGAGCGTATGTCACAAAAGTCATCCATGTTGAAACTGACTTTTCTAATATGAAAATTTCTTGTCGAAGAATGACAGTATTTACCACTCTGGTGAATCTTTTGACACGACAAAGATTCAAGTACATCGCTTTTTTTTTCATGAATATTTTTTAATCACCTATTATATGGTTAGAATTCTTTTTTCTTTTACACTTTACTTAACAAAAATTTCTCCTTCTCTTTGAATTATTTCTTATTAATTAGGGAGAAAAAAAAGGAATTATTAACATTTTTTACCATTAAAAAAACCTGCTTTTCACGACTGAACTATTTACATAACGGACAAAAATAATTTTATTAGACTTATATAATTTTTCTAAGGATATTATTATTTTTTTCTTCATTTTGTTGTGTTATTTTCTCCTTTAATGTTATATTCATTTTTAAAATTAGTAAAAAAAAAAATACACATGCATGGTACAGAAAAAAAAATATCTTTCCCCTTTCTTAATTGTTTTCAACTTCAAGTGTTCTTACATGCTGTACTAATTACACGCATGGAAGACTTTAAATAACTTAACGTGCTTTTACCACATTTTTTTTCTGCGTGCAATCTCCTCCGTACGTGATCTATATGACTCGACGATATGCAAATTTTGTGGCTCTTAATATTTTAATTTATTTTTCTGATACTACTTCAAAACTTAACCGCGCCCGTAATTCGATTTTACGGCGTTAACAGTGTAAATTGCATTATATTGTTGTTTAACTGTTCAGCCACTCTTCTTAAATAAGTAAGAATTCTGGCGTTTTATTTTCTCCCGTATTATTCTCGTAAATTCCTTAAGAAAAATCGTTCGATCTCTAAGTTCCAAACCAAGTGGAAAAGATAATAATGGATGAGTTTATAGATACTTTTTATCTGACTCTCTCTTGTTGCTCGCTCTTCGAAATTATGAATATGTTTTGTTCACTTTAAACAGTTAAAGGGGTTTTTTTTTTCGATTTTAAAAGCTTTAGTAAAGCATGCTTTCAATCTAAACCATCCGTTAAGTTTTGTGTACTGACTGACTAACATGACATTTTATTTATTTATGTATTTATTTATTTCGATGGTAAAATCGATGTTATATAGCATAAAATTGAAATGTGTTTCATTTTTCATGTGCTTTAAAATATTTTATAGCTGGCTTAGAATGTGTACCTATGCGTTGTTTGATTATTTAAAGTTTTGCACCCTTTAAACAAATAGTTTTACTTATCTTAGCACTATTAGACGTAGTCATAAACTGTACTTTAAAAGTAGTACTAAACACACAAACCATGTTTTATGGAAATAGGATTATTTTCACCTTCAGCTCTTTTTTTTTTTTTTTTTTTTTTAGATAGTTTGTTGGTATGTGATGTAAAAATATGTAAGAACAAAATCAAACACTGTCGTCTTAAAATAATATTTAAATGTTATGTTCCTCAGATTTCTCTCACTAATATAACAATAAATTATTTATTCATAATTTTAAAGAACTATAATACATGATAGCAAAATGTGTAAATATTTCAATGATACAGCACTTGGATAAAAAAAAAATTATATTTTCAGCATGATAAGGCGTCCTCTCGCAACCATCGTGATAAGAAAAAATGCCTATGTTGTTGAGAAATTAATAAGCATGTGAACTGAACGTAAATGGTTTCTGCTGTTTACTCTCATACTTACTAGATCTCACTCAATGAACATTTTCTTGCTGCATTTTTTGAAGACAAAATTTATTTTAAAAACTAGAAACCAGTTGGCAATTCATAAAACTGTTACTGGAAGATAACATTGAAAAGAAAACTCTTTGGAAAGACTAGATGTTTTCGATTCAATTGCACTTGGCTGTGTCTCTAATTGAAGGGTTATTAAGAGGCACTGAGTGCAAGGTAAACGAGGACGTTGGAAAAAATTGCACGGAGAAAATGTTTTGCTGAATTCGTTAAAATTTTGTTGATTCAGCAAAATTTTGACGCTATTTCAACCAAATAGTTTTGCTCATTTTTAACAAAAGTTTTATTTAAATTTTCAAACTATTTCGTTGAATTATAACAAATATTTTGTTGATTCAGCAAAACTGTTTCTTTGAAATAATAAAACCAAAATCTTTTGACAAATCAACAAAGCATTTACTTTTTCAGTGGGTGCGACTTTTACCAGCACATTGAACCGTACTTACTTGTAACTACAAGATAACATTGTGCAATTTCAAGTTAAATAATGCTGTATTTTATAGTAACTATAACACATCGTGTTGGTACAAGTAAAGCAATTATTTTCTCAGCGTAAATGAAACCTCTTTTTAAAGTTTTGAAACTTTCTTTAAGTTGATAAATACCGAGTTCATTATCATTAAAAGTATGCATACATTTTTGTTACACTCTGTATATTATTTCCTTATTCGTCCGCTTAAACTTCGTCGGATTTCGTTCCAAACTCATGCGGAATTTCTTGCTTCCTTTCAGTTCCCCCAGAGCCACCAAAGATAGTACAAGGCGACTTCCTACGAACGACCGCTGGCATGACAGTGGAACTAACTTGCGAATCGCATGCCGGAAAACCACCAGCCGAGGTAAGTGAAAAAGAGTGCATGGCTATTAAGAGATTAGTTCGGGCTCATTTTTTTGAAGCCCGAGCCCGAGAACTTTTTAACCCTTTAAGGCGCAGTGATCCCGCTCTGGGATCACCAAACTCTGGCGGTTTTGACTGTTGCCTGTCACGAAGAATAGATTTGATTTCTATAAAAAATAGTTGCGGGTGACATAGCTTCCACCATAATCCTTTACTTTTTAGCACGTTCATTTCCCGTTAAAAAAAAATTGGTCACGATTCTTTTTAACAGAACTGACATCTGCTGAAAAATGGAAGAACGCGAGAACAGCTGGAAAGATTGCCCAATGCTGAAAAAAGGGCAGCCGTTGCCATCGCTCGACTTAACTACCAGTAAGATGGCGGACGATCGAAACGTTGATGCGCACGCGATGAACGTTTCGATCGTCCGCCCTCTTGCTGGTCGTTAAGTCGAACGATGTCAACGGCTGCCCTTTTTTCAGCATTGGGAAAGAGTTGCGCCTCAAAGGGTTAATCCGAGCCCGATCAATATTATTTAAGTCGGTGCCCGAGCCCGAAATTTCAGCTAAAGATAAAAAAAAAAATTCAATTACTTCATTGATAGAATACAATAAATTTTGCTGTTCCTGAAAATTAACGACAAATATACTTGCAAACTCTCAATGCTCTTTCTAATTCTTTATATCCATATTTATAAAATAATGTCCGATCTGATGGCTAACTAAGCAATATAAGCCGCCTTTCTGAAATACCCAAAGAGTTTAGCGCACCTTCTAGGCGCCTTCTTTTGCTTCTAGTGCGGCTAATTCTTTTTTTTTTATGAGTACTTTTATTTTCCTCACGAATAACTTTTTAAAATCTGTTTCAAGGAGTATGTTCAATAAATGAGAAATTTTTCACGATCCCGAACCCGAACGCAATTGGGAATTACAGAGCCCGTCTCATCTCTAATGGCTATGTACCTATTCACATTAGTGTGACATCATCTTGATCGTCTTTCCTTGAATATTCTTAATATATTTTATTTTTAAATCATCTATCATATAGATGTAAGATACCTGCATTTTTGAGTGAACCCCTCATTGTTCTTTCAAGAGCATATATGCTGTGTGTGTGGTTTCAAAAGTCAATCTAGTATTGCATTAAGAATTTATTTTCAATTGAAACCTTGAGAAACCGCAAAACCGGTTTCACCGCTCTGCTTCTGTATTTGTGCCTTTCAGAACTGAGTCCAGATACTGAATCTAACAAACAAGATAATTAAACCCAAAAGTAGAAATTTTATTTTATCTTACTTACCTATATTAAAGCTATTGTTACTGAAAAAGAAGTTTTTAAAAATATTAAATAATTGAGAGGAAAATATCATGAAAGAATATACCGGTAAATTATTCTGAAATCCGTCTGCTTGCTTGCTAATAATATTTAATTTAACATATTTGGCAGTATCAATCAAAAACCTTTCGAATAATGTCAGTTCACTTATTAAAACATACCATTTAGCGTATTATTAGCGTTCTAAATTCAGTTCTCGTAGTTATCTTTCTATCTATTAGGAAACTGGACAGCCCAACGTATCAATATTTTCAATTGGGACGTATTACCGATTATTTTCTCCGCATACTTTAGTTTTTATTGCTTCAAGGACTGTATTTAAGCAGCATATCCCAATTTTTTCGAAGTCAAATCTATTTCCTTGATTAAGCGGACAGCAATATAATTTTAAGTCTTTAAAATTCTGCCCCAGTTACGAGTTTACGGTCGAGTTACACTATTATAAAACAAACACTATTTAAAATGTCCTTCTATTTCCCTCCTGAGGGTAAAAAGGTATAATCAATACTGTCAAAAATTCTTTCCTAAAAAAGACTGATGCAGATGTTAAATAATGCTTTCTTTCCAAACCTATTCAGGTATTTATAAATATTATAAATTACTACTGTAAACTAGGGTCGCATAAAGTAATTTTTTCCTATATTAATCTTGAGTGAATAAATGACTATATATATTTTTTTAGATTGAGTCTGCTTATTCATCCACGTGGCGCCGGTAACCGATTTTGAGTGGCGTGTTTATGAGGATTTATTAAAAAGAATGCACTCGAGGAGTTACGCACACGGAAAAAAAAAATTATGCCACTAGCATCTAGAAAATAATTGGTGGAACTAGAATTTATGAGTCTACGTACTCCCTATAAATACTTGATCATGGAACCAGACACTTCTGAACCCAATCATCCAATTTTTAGATCTCTCCTCGATAAGCTGGTGCTTGTACTCAGATGAAAATACCTCTAAATCGCTGTGTACGCTTGCGGGTAGACTCACAAACGGTCATTCTAGTGCTCTAAAAAACGAACGATAATTCCTCGTTATACAAACTAGTCATTCTGCTGTGATTAGCCACAAATACTACGGACTAGAAATTCTTGACCATTTCGTCTATGTTGTGCGTATCACCTACACGCATAATTCTACGATCCATTCTTCTAGTTTTGGGACACAAAAAACCGCCATCTATTCGTTCTAGATGAGAGCGGTATTTTTTTTTTTTTCGCCGTGTAATTCTTTAAATCAGCGGCTCCCAACCGGTGGGGCAGGCACTCCTTTGGGACCTCAGAGCTTTTGCAGGAAGTGCACGAGAAAAACAGGCAAAGAGCAAGTGATAATGCACGTTTTGAAGAATAATTTATTCTGCACTCCAATAACTCCAAACTATATATCTATTTTCTCTTAAAATATATCCCTATTTCCATACAAACTTAAAGGTAATATTATTTTGTAGAAAACACGACTAAGTGTCCTTTGTTGAAGAATTAAACACTGTATATATGCTCAGGAGTTTGAGGAGGGGACACCATTGTATATTAGCCTATGTAGGGGAGGGAGGGGCACAACGTTAAAAGGTTGGGAACCGCTGCTGTAGAGTACAAAATGCGGCTCTAACTCTCTGATTAGGCAATTTTTTAACACCCAAAAGCTGTTATTTAAAGGTTAAAATTACAAAAGAACTTTGTCGATGCTACACGTAAATAAAATTATTGCCGTTCTATCGTTTCAGATTGTATAAAAAGTCCACCCCTCTTCAGCTGTAAAAAGCACCTCCTTCAACATAGGCTGAAGGGGGAACTATTACGTCTGAAGAAAGGTCGAACTCTTTTACCACCTGAAACGATCGTACTGTAATATGTTTTATTATATGTGCTATTCACAAAGTTCCTCATTTATTTGAAGGGCAGAGGACTGTTATCAAGCTTTATTTCCCCTCTCCCTTCTGAAAATTTATTTCACTGATGTACTTTCTGAAATAGATATTTCGATATTCAATCTTTAAAAGGTACATTAGTGTTCCCAAATAAACTCAAGGACAACTATGGTTAAGCGAAAAAGCTTTTTTCGCTATCATATCATTCGTAAACTATAATTTGAAACATTTTATTTCGAAAAAAATAATAATAATCTACCAGTATTTATATCTAGTAGTTAAACTCTCTTCGGAAATAGATTAATGTAACAACTGATTGAGCTCTTATTCAATAGAAGTTTAAATAAGCTCATTCGCGTTGTTTTCTGTGTTTATCTTATAACTACAATAAGATGTCGCAACCATTAAATTTATACCTAAAGTACAATCTGTTACAACAAGTAATTCCTATTCATCCCATGACAACTTTCATGGTGACTTAGCTTGATGAATTTATACTCAATCAATTTTATAAATAAAACGAAATCCGTTACAATGCGTGGATTAAGTTCTGCAACTCCCGCGATGAACACAAACACCATTTTGATTATCCTGTACATGGGAGTTACCTGCGATTTTGATTCGACCTACTAATTTAGTATGCAATCGAATGATTAATTTAAATCTTTTAACTATAGAACGTGCTAAAATATTTTACCAGAACAAACAGTAAACAATTGTGCTAACAATGAACAAACAGTAACAGTAAACAAAAGAAATGCAAATAAACTTGTGATAATCTCGATAAAATTGCTTTTGAAACAAGGACTGTTTCATCAAGTCGGTGTTTGCTTTTAATGTTTAAGGAAGAAGAAAAAAAAAACTTTTATAAAATTGCAAAGTAGATTTATAATCAATAGTATAACCTCGAATGTTCCATGACTTTTAAGTTGCTGTTTTGGTTTAGGATTTTTTCTTTTGTATTGGAAGTTCAAAATTGTTGTTGAATTTGATTGTGAATTAACTGCTTATAATCTTTGAAATTGTCACTCATATGGATATTAATTTCTTTTTGAGAGATAAATAAAACATTTTTTTTTCAATTTTAAAGAAACCTAAATGTACACGTGAAAATAATAGAACTTTTAACTCTAAATTTTTAGTTGAAAAGCTGTGATATCTTTCACGGTAATAAAAAAGAAATCTATTTGTCAAGATTCTTATAATTGTACGTATTTGAAGGAATACTCAGAAATAATTATTTAATTTTTGCAGTAAATCTAAATATTTTAGTGATGTTCTTATCATGAATTTTGTGTGGAATTTTGTGTTTGTATTTTGCGATGGAAGTGTTACCCATATTCAGTGAAATTTCTGCCGCTTTGATTAAGTTGCAAAACCAGTCAATAAAATGTTTAGTAATCTTAGACAGATATAATATTAATACAGATATAAACCCAAATTTTTTCGGAAAAACAATCTTATGAATAAAAAGCTATCGGTACACATAATTCCTTTTAGACATGCTATAGCGAATTCTCGTAGAATGGATAATCTCTTATAGTATTCCTTTCATAATACCATAGCCTTCTTTCATAATATTTTTAAACGAACTTTAATTGGATCTTTAATATCGCAAAAGATCATAATATGTTTTTAATATTAATGTTAATAAAAATTAAGCATTACATGCTATGAAGCCCAATCAGTGACTATATTAAACTAAAAGAATTCCTTAAAAATTCATTCATTTGCTTGTACCATGCATTTTTATTAATAAAATAAATGTTGACTTGACCAAACGAACGATACAATTAAAACCAAAAACTATTACAAAATCAAAAATTCACTGAGCAACACATTTATATTAAGAAATAAGAGTGCAAACCTGAACTGCAACAGACAAACTGAAATTGTAATGAGAGATTTACGAAAGAAAACCGCGCCCAGGGAATGAAATTTGTCACTGAATACCATAAGAGATATAATAAAGGTAATATTATTATACTGATTTAAATGTAAGGGAGGAAAAACAAAATATATGAGCCCATAATAAAAGAATTTGAATCGATATAATATGCCAGATGAGACTATAACTTACACTGATGGGAGATTATGAGATCATTTGTTCAGGTTATTGCAGCAGCCAGTAAATGCATTTCGTTTTTTGTTTACTGCATTGTTTTGTGATGTGGGATACATCTTTTTTTATTTAAGTCATCACTCTTTCGTATTTGATATTGTTGATTTTCGTTTAAAACAAGTTGTTTTTAATCAAAGGATATATTTTTAAAATAAGGGTGTGTTTGATTATTTAATAAAATAAAATGTGGATCACACACACAATCATAGAAAATACTTTTTTTTTCTAATATGTTGCAACTTTTTTGTGTACTTGTGTAATACTTGAGTTACTTTTATATTTTCTTCCCTTAAAATCCTCTAGAATAAAATAACAATCAAAAAATTGGATCCCATCTCGTTAACGAACTTAAATTGTTTATTATTATTATTAACTGTTTGCTAACAAACACTTTTTTCGTAATGGTACTTTAAAAATACTCGTTATCAAAGTCCAATTTTAAAAGTAGTTAAAGTAAAAAGAGTTGTTTATACCTTGATATACTCTAATATAAGCTTAAAATACTGCGAGCATTTCCAAACTTTAGATAAATATTACGTTATTATATCTCGAGAATAAATATTATGACTTTGTATTTAGAAACAATTGAAATTGTTGACGAAATAGAATTTTTTAATACAAAACTTTTAATGGAAGAGCTACAAATTTTCAGAGTGATTCTGACATTTTGAAGTTCTTTTGTTTAGCAGTTTAATGCATTTATTTACTTTTAAAGTGCTTTGAGTTCTAATAATTCCTGCATATCATTTTAATTTATAAATTACTGATAACTTTTAATAGTTAAAGAACTTTTAAATGATTACAACTTCATTTTAAAATGTTTATAGTACATTGAATGTAAAATTATATCTCTCAAATTTCTTCTATAGATTTTTAAAGGGAAAATGCTATTTAACTTTTGTTATTTATTAAAATGTACTGTAATGATACAAAAATAATTTTAAAATTTGATAACATTTGAGCATTAGTGCCGGTTACATAGATTTTAAGTACGCATTAACTACCAAGTCCTTTTTGAAGTTTGAAACATTACTTCTTATCGGTAACTTCATAAATTATTCTAATTAAATATAAAGTTAACTTTATGATCTCAGATAAAAATGAATCTGTATTGAAAGTTTTTTAACAGTAACAAAAACTTCGTTACATTTTTAAAAAGTAATAAAGTATTTCGTTAATTTTTTCTCTTTAGTAGCTAAAGTGTGAATGAAATTTTTAAACTGGGCCATTTATTTACGTCATTTTCTGCATCGGAATCTTTTAGCCCAATAAAACGAAACCATAACCTCCTTTAGCTAACATTATCATAACATTTAGTTACAGCTATTAATGGTAATCCCTTACATATCTTAAAGTTCTGCGGAGTATTTTTCAACACGTTATTGCTATTTTGTAATCAAAGTGAAGCTTTATTATGTACTGAGTTTGGCACGTTCAATACATTTGCAATTTAATTTCAGCTCTCAAACGAAATTACCCAGCATGCAGTGACTAAAAAAGAAAATGGAGCAACCCTTTTAGATCTTAAATAATGTTTGAGATCAATTAATAAATATTCATGGCGTTTTCCCATTTTTCGAGCACTTCTTTTGGGTTGTTAAACAAACTGCTCCAAGGTTCATTCCGGACGCATTCTGTGAAGCAGCTATTTGCATACTGTACCTTGAAAAACTTCCCCGAAGAAAATATATTAACCAGAATTACTTCTTAATGTTTAATCTAAGAGGCAGCCATTTTTGCTCTTCTGCACCACCACCACTCATCCCCCCCCCCCCGCCAACCTCCTTCTTGACGCATAACGTACAATTATATTTCCTTCTGATAAATTAACACGATTTGTTGTAAATGCTTGAAGAATAAACGCCCTGAAGAGAGAAGGGGGATGTTGGGGCGTAGTGGGGCTATAATGCAGAGGAAAGATACTAAAAAAAAAAAAAATTGGCAAAAACGAAAAGGTAACTCTTTAATTTGTTTACCCGCGCATATGACTTATGAGAAACTCGGAAAAATTTAAGAGCACCTGAACTTTCTCGCATGTTAAGCTACTTTTAATACGACTCTTTACACAAGTGGGAGACTGAAAAAAAAGTAAGAAGTTGCCGTAGGAAAAGAGCAAAGAAAAAAGAAAGAAAAAATCCCTTCTTCTAATAATCCCCTTTTTGGGAAAATTCAAAAAATGACGCTCTCGTAATATCCGCAGCATCCCATCCAGCGCTACCTTGCTCTAAACAAAAACGGGCGTGGTCAGAATTCATATCTAACCATCGACTAGTGGTACCTATCATTTTAGGATTCTTCAGAGAATTTTTTTTTCTTTAACCCCCCCCATCCTTCAACACTTTTAAAAGGTCCCCCCTCACACACACACAAATTAGACGGCCTTGCCCAAGCTGTTGTTTGAGGGGGAAATTAAACTAAGAACAGAAAGGGATGGGGGGGGGGGGATTTCCAGCTGGTGAAGCTGTGCTCATTAGTGGATGCACCTACACCTCAACATTAGACGTGTGTCACCCTGTTTAATTATTGCTTCAACGAACGGAGGAGTAGCGATCAGGCTACAAGCCCTCTGTTTTTGTTTTTTGTGGCTGAATTTACAAAGCCTCGCAGTAAACGAGCTTTGTATTGATCGAGAAGTATATAGGAAAGGTCCGCCCATATCTGGAACTCTCAAATTTGCCGTTTTGTTTCGAGTAATGTATTTTATCTCTCTCCCTCTCTTTGTTCTTTTTGTTTGTTTGTTTGTATTTTTAAATTTCTGTTTGGATTATTTCCGAAGACAAACTGAAAATGCTTGATGCAATTTGTTCAGAAGGTGTCATAAATTCATAACCTATTCATTGAGTGTAAGATTATTTTAAACACAACTGTACATTACTTTTTTTAAGGGCAGCGAGGCATTCCTCAGTGCAACGGCCCCAAGTATTGGCCATTTTATTACTGTCTGTCGACCACAAGAATAGCTCTCTCCAAGGAGCCTATGCCAGTCCGTTTCCGTGAAAACAAGTCTCACCCCATTTTCTTGAAGGGAGAATCGGGAAGAAAAATGACATGAAGTATGAGGTTACCTTTCATTCCACGAATTCCTCTCATGCTCAACCGCCCATTGAAAATGGACAGGCCCAGTTGCTACAGCGACTGCCACTCAGCAGACTTTTTGGCGGGAGCCATTCTTGTGATCAACAGACAGTATGGGGGAACGCAGTTGACGGCCAGCACTATCCCCTATGAAGAGACGTACAATTTAATTGTCAAGCCTAAGTCGGGAATAGAACACTTATCCAAGGTGTGATAGAATGGTTCTTTAGCCACTACACCACCTGGTCAGTCTGTATATGATGTTGTAAAGCATATAATATTTATTCACTTCGTATCGGCAAATTATTTGTCCTTACAATATTTACTGAAAGCAAATAGTTTGTTACATTTATTAAACAATTCACTAATCAGTGCATCATGGATTTGTAGCATCATAGCAAAAATCCTTTCTGTGTGTTGTGATGTAACTATTACCAGTTAAAAATTTTAAGACTACATAGAAATCCTCGACCAAGGTGATACAGCTACAGCAGAGAATGGCTTTCTCAGACCAGACTACACTCTGACTTTTCCAAAAGGAGTAAAGTCGAAGACAGCTCTTCTCCACAATTTAGAACATTTCTGGAAAGGATTAAACTTTCTATATACAAACCTGTATGATCAAGTTGATACAACTAGAGAGTGCCCACCCTTGAAAAGGGTGGGCACTTGCTTATCATGCATTCGCCATTAGTAATAGCCATTTTATTATGGAGACACCCAGTAGGTGACCAACGTTATCCCCTTAGAAGGTAACACCAAATTCCAAGCCGGAAATCAAACCCGGACCGAAGGTGTGATCGGCTGGTTCGTTAGCCACTACATCACTTAGGCGACAAAACGAGTAAAGTGAAAGGCAGTTCCCCACAATTTAGAGCATTAACGGAAAGGAGAAAATATTTTGGATCCGGTACTCTTCTTCCACCTACCAGTAAACCTACCAAAAGAACTCGCGTCTCCTCAATAAAAAAGCATGTTTGCTACATGCAGAGACTGGCTTTTGATCCAGATTCCAAGTTCAAGTCAACCGCTTCAGCTACCATCTCCCAAAAAGTTTGCAAGATCTTTTTTATGTGTTTTTCAAAAACCGGTGTCTACACTTTCTTCAAGCGAAATTTCAAATAGGTTTTCCCTCGTTTTACAAAGACTTGGGGTTATATATAGTCATATAGGTACTGTGGCAATATACTGGATTACTTACAGAAATAATGAGCACAGAAAAAATGTTTCATGATTTTAGAACAAGGCTTTAAAATTTTAAAGATCAAAAAACGTTTGTTGCAAAATAAAGGAGAAAGTTCCTTTTCTAGTGCCCTTTCCCGATTGTGTGCTCAGTTGTTTAATTACTATTAGTATAATTAATTGGGTGAGATCTTGACAGCTAAATCCTGTCCTAAAAATTTGAACGCACTGATAAGAGTTGATTTTTTTTTTAAGTAGATTAATAAAGCAGATAAAAATCCCATTCAGAAGCGTTTTATGCCTATCAAATTTATGATGGTGTTGATTATCTTGCAAGAAACTAGCATAAGATTCAAAACATGCAAATAAATGCATGATTCAAACAATAAGGTTTCCAGAAGGTTTTCTTTTGTGGTTCACTTAAAAAGCATTAAAGTAATCCAGTCTAATGTTTTTCAGTCAAATTTTCTACCTTCCACTGAAACTTTATTTTAACAAAATGGAGATATCTACACATTGGCGTTCTTTCTTCCTTTTTTTAATATATTTATTTATAATTTGAGAAACCAACAGATAAAAATATCTTTTGTGAGTAGGCGTACTTTAAAACGTATCAATTCGTTATGTTTGAAACGCTTAATTACGTACTACGTTTAATATTTTACTTTAATCCAATTTTCACGCTTCTTAAATTTGCGCTAGACATAATTATCATTTCAGTATCACCAACGTATACTTTAATAGAAATAACACAATAATAAAAATATGTATAATCAATTTATATAGAGAATAATTTCTTTTTAACTTAGCGGAATTTTTTTTTTCTTCCTTGAGAGTTAAAAACACAATTTTTTCCACCTTCCAACAAATACTCAGTATGCATAAAAGCGCTTATTTCTACCGAGTTTTTTCTACCTCCCACCCCCTCATCCCCCTTTTCAAAATTCTGTTGTATTCTTTAAAGCAACTGCTTTCTTTCTTCCTTTTCTTTTTTTTTTTTTTTTTTCTTTTCCTATTCTCTGTGTCTCCCAAGGGCTTTTCAAACAAGTTTATACAAAATATCGTTACTTTTATTCATACATTTTTCAAACGATCTTGTTTTGCTTGTTTAAATTTTTTCATTCTTCACGCGTGCAGATCATTTTGTTTAACAGCTTTGTGCAAAAAAAAAAAATAATAATAATGATAATCATAACATGAAAACAAGAAAACGTGTCTGAAAATGATAAGTTTCAAATAGGGTTTAAGGTGTGAAAAAAAATTGGTTTCAGAAGTTGATAAAGAGAATTGGTTAAATCTGAAAAGCAACAGAGGATAATTGGGCATAATCCAATGTTTTCAACGTTTTGTGTTTAAGGGTATAAGCATATTTTAACAAATTTATTAAATTTCTGCTGTTTGTTCTATACAATAAATGCTATAGGTATGCTGCTCAACGAAAGTATTCTTGCTATTGAAATTGTTAAAAATTAAACAGTACTTTTAATTAATTTATTTATTTTTGTGCGTTAAATAGAACGCTATTTTAAGAATAGAATAAATTTTGTCTTTTGATATGCCTAAGAATTTGCAGAAGCTTATATTTTATATAATTATAAACTTCTGTGGGGTAACTAACGAAGCATCAGTTGCTTTTATAATTATTGTTAGAAAAAAAAGTTTTTAAAAATCTATTTTTTTTTTGGCATCATGAATAATTCACTTGTCTCTTCCTAAACTCACTACTCAGTAGAAACTTATTGATTACACCATGCTTTGGATTATTTACTCTTTTAATCAGCATATTAATTTGTGAAACTAGTAAGGGAAATTTAACTGTAAATTTTTTAATATGCAAATGTTAGAAGATATCGGACCAACTTTACCAAATGCTGCGAAAAGGGCTTGCTATATATATATTAGGTCGTAACGAAAGTTTCCCGCCACCACAGATTGATCTCAGCAACATTCGCGTGGCCTGTTTCCTCATATTTTGTCAAACGAGTTTTGGCATTGAAAGTTATGTTTGGTCTCACGCCCCATGTTTCTGGGCGAAGGCTTTGAAAACTACCAAAACGTTGTCAGAAAATCATAGATGTGGTGGTGATTACTACCTGCATTAACTTTTTATTGGCGGAAAACTTTCGTTACAATCTGATATTTTAATCCTTGCTGAATAAAGGCCATTTCAAAAGAGTTATTGCTAAGTCCACACTTCCTTTCAATGCTTGTTTGCCTTTGGACTGATTTACCAATACAAAATTTGTTAATATTGGTAGAAAAATCTTTTAAAACTCGAGTCCATTAAGAAATGGGATTGAAAATGGGGTAACAAATTGCAGTATGACGTTCAAATATTAGATGGCTGACAGGTACAACACTTATTATAAACCATCGACGAGTAAATATTTTTACAAGTTCCGTAAGCACTTAGAACAAATTCCAGCAAGTTTGGTAATATTTATATTATTTATAAATATATCATTAGTAAGAATTTATACTATCATCTCTTGGAAATTTACCAAAAGCTAAAAAATTATTTACCTGTCAACTAATGTTAAAACCAGATTTTGTACCAAATCTCGTAATTAGCTAATTCACCATTTGTTTGATACGTTCTGAAGAACTTAGGTGACAAAATTCCGTTCACTAAACTCCGCTTTTTACTGACTTCCGCTAACTATATTTTATCAGCTATAACCTACGTATTTCCAAACTTATATAAAGTACACATTTTGAAAGAACGAAAATATTATTTCAAGATCTTCATATTAAAAATCTATGGCATATAACACTTAATGCACAAATAAATGCTTAAAGACTTTCAGATGTTTGTTCTTTTTTGTGAATCTTTAAATTGTTTTTTAAAGTTTTTATAGGCATGTTGTGAATACGGTTACCATTCAAATGTAGCACCATTTACTTTGAGGAAATGTTGTCTGTGACAATCGCATGTAAATGCATGAGAATTTTAAATAAAGGCAGGCTAACTCTGAAACCCCATATTTTTAAGGTCTTTTAAAATTAACATAAACTTACTTTCAAAAAATTAGGTTTTTTTTTTACTCCTAATGCAAATTAAGTTAAGAAATCTCAACATAAGAGGTGCCCATTTTTACTTTTGCCTTTCCATAAGAATAAATGATCCATTAATTCTGTCTAGTTACCTAAATATTTATAAATACTTGAAAAGCGCGCAACGATGGTTAAACAAATACATGTTTATGCGAATAACAAAGTAGACGATGATTCAACAATTTTTCATTTGAAATCAATTTATTTAAAAAACTAAAATAAAATGTGAAAGAAATGCGGATACACTTTTTCTGGGGATGCTTAAGTATATGGAAGTAGAGTCTGTAATCACTAGCCATAAAAAAAATTCGAGCGACCAAATAAATCCAAAATCACAAAAAAAAAAATGGGGGGGGAGAGAGAAGCGCCTTCTTCTCCTGCAATTTTCTTCCGCTAACTAAATGTCCTCCCCCTTTATTTTTATTTTTTTTTTCTCTCCACCCACCCCCTTTTATTTCTTTTCCCACAAAAAAAAATTATAAAAGAAAAATACAAAAAAAAATTCTACAAAAATGTTTTGTTTTCCTTTACCATCATTTTCTTTTACTGATTTTATTTCTCTCTCTCTCCCATCTAATGGGGCAATCTGAAACAAGTCAGAAGAAAAGAAGGAAATTGGGGGCTGTACAGTTTGTGTTTGTAAATTCAACAATGAATTTTCTCTTTGAATTTTTTCGACTGTGCGGTTCGTATTTGTTCCGTAACTGGTGCCACTTTTTTTTTTTCGAGTTTTGTTGATTTTTTTTCTTTCTCTTCCTACTCCAGATTAATGCTCAATGAATGGCAAGTAATGTACAGTTTTCCATTGAAAGTTTTAAGTCTTCTTCTTTTTTTTCTTCATCTTCTTCTTTTTCTTCTTTGAAACTAAGTTTGGAGGATACAAAAGGAATCGCATCGTACACTTTTTTAGTGGATCTTTTCTGGTCTTAAATACCTATGCAGGTTTAAAAATTTACAAATAGCGGAAAAGAATGTAATTAATCGTTTTAACTTTCTTGATTTAAGAGAACTATAAATAAAAATGAAGAAAGAAAATTGTCTTTTTGTTTGAACTTTGTTTTAAAAACTCAAAGATTATCATTTACTTAAATTCTCTGGGAGAAGTTCTTTTTTATTCTATGGATATCAGTATTCGTAGTAATTGCAAAGTATTCAAAATTATGACCGTTAAATCTTAAGATAACGTCAAAGTATTTTTGGAATTTAAGAGAATTTTGTTTAAGAACTGGCTAAAACTGTTGTGTGTTTTTTTTAGAATTTCCTGAAAATAAAAACGAACTACTATTATTTAAACAGTTGTATATGCCTGTTGTGGAAAAAAATTATATCGCTCCAAACGTTTTTAATGTTCATTTATTTTTACTTACTGGGAAGAGTTCCACCAAGATTAAGCAGCTGGCTTAAATATTTTTATACTTAGTAAATAATTTACATACCATTAAAAGTACATGGAACGTACAATTAAAAAGTACTCTTTGTGAATATGAAAAATATTCAGGCATTTGATTTGTTAAATAAAATCTCATAACTGTGTATAATTCGTCAGGACTTGAATTGAAAACTTCTCCTTGCAAAATTTACATTCAAATTTTTGACGAAGATAGAGCTTTTTTTGCAGCCTTTAAAACATACGTCAAATTTTTAATTGCTATTCTGCGTATCTTACAAATAGTTGTCTCTAAAGCCAGGGATTATACGTAGTATGTATATATATATATATATTGGGCTTGCGAAAATATATATATATATATATATTGGGCTTGCGAAAATTTCATTTCTTTATTTTCTTTCTTTTATTAATTTTATTTTATTTTATTTATTTATATTTTCGTCAGAAAAAAATTAAAGCAAGCAGACGATTTGCGATGTGGAAATTAAAAAATAAATGCATATTGGCAACAGGCAAATGAGCTTTCGTTCTAAATACATTTTTATAAAATTGCTTGATATTTGCTTCGTTACATTAATGCTGCAAATGGACAACACAAACAAAATATTTGGCATACCATGCTTCTTTTTTTTCAAGGAACATAAAACCACATTTTGGGAAACGAAGAATCCAATTTGTCGAAGTAAAGAGAAGGTGTTTTGGTTGTCTGAAATTGTCAGAAGTGGTTTACTCAGCTTGGTAATGGATATTTCGGTACTCGTAAGTTATAGCGACCACTGAGTTTTCTTGGTGATGTTTGGATTACGCCAAGCTCGTAAATTTGCTTTAGTACTGCAAAAGTCTGTAGCAATGCAAGCATTTTCACGAGATTTCGCTACCACCGCTATTGCTTGGCAATTGGATTTCAGTGATCGCTGTTACACAAGTACTGAGATTTCTAGTTGAAAAGTGCGTCCCGATGCTGAAGACCATTTTTAGTTTAAAGTGGTGTAATCAAAAATTCAACTGAAAACACAATCAATATTATACATATATAGTACACGTAAAAGACCATTATGCTCAACGTATCTAAATCCTTCATGTTGAACATATCTTTAAAAATAAACGAACGAACCAACGAGCCAACAAAATACCTGTCTTGTTGATTTTTTTTAGCGTTAGTCAGACTAACATTTAACAGGGCAATGTTCCCAATTAGGAACATTAAATTAAAAATTTATTGAAAAATTAAATTTTATTAATAAGGAGTTGAAAAAATTCACAGATAAAGATGAGATGATTTTTTGAAATAGAATTTGAATTTCTATCATTAGAGGGAAACTGGATAAAAAAAATCATAAAAATGACCGTTTCATAAATTTTTTTATCTTGATACAACCCCCCCTTCCCCCTTGAAAATGATCGTTATTGGGAACACAGCGAAAACTTTGTGGTACAATTTCTTTCCTCCCATTTAAATGACTAATATCCTGTCAGGGGCGTAGCCAAGGGGGTAGGGGGGGTTAGGGGGGTCATAACCCCCCCATGAGGAATTTTTTGCCATACAAAATGTATATTCTTCACTCCCTTATCACACACATATATGCATATATGTGAGTTGCAGTAGTCGTAACCCCCTCCTCTCCCCCCCCCATGAAAATTTTCTGGCTACGCCATTGCCTTTAACTAATGCATTAGAATACTAAATATGAAAAAAAAAAACTGATTTAAAATTATGCCTGTATCTGAATTCGGCATTCTTTACTATTTTACAGTTAACGTGGCTGGACGGCGAAGGCAATGTAGTTTCGGAAGAAGTGGAATACACGACGCAGCTCCTAGCAGACGGAAAAAGGTCGAACGCTTTCCTCAAATGGACCCTGACGCCTAGGAGGGAACACGACGGAAAGACGTTCACCTGCCGGTCCGAAAACCCAGCTCTGACGCAACCTCTACACGCGCGAATAAGTCTGGAAGTCAAATGTAAGATGATGCAGAGTGATTTTCTTCAAAGTAAATAGAGAAAGAAATAAAAATTGCTGATTACGTATTATACCGCCGACCATTTCAACCTGGCTATTGATCGCCAATAACTTAACACTGCATTTCATAATTCTTGCCTGCTAAAACTTGTTGAATATTTACTTCTATAATACATTGTTAATAATGGAAACTCATATTTCTCCATGAAAGTGTGCTGAATTAGCTGGAATCTTTCTATTGAGAAGCGTTGAACCATGATTTGGTACTTAAAGTGATTAATGGAACCAAATCATGGTGAAACGTTTCTCGGTAGAAAGGATGCAGCTAATTTAGCTCCATTGTATGGTGAAACTTTGAGCTACTTCTTTTAACGGTGCACATTGGTATTTTAAGCTTCGTCAAATATAAAAGAAGTTTTATCCCAGCTATTGATCTCCAATAACTTAACATTACATCACACAATTCTTGGCTGCTAAAATTTGTTAACCATGTCCCTCTAATGAGACAAACATTTACTTCTATAACACACTGTTAATAATGGTAGCTCATATTTCACCATGAAATTGTGCTGAATTAGCTGCAATATTTCTATTGAGAAGCGTTGAACCGTGATTTGCTACTTAAACTCATTAATGGAACCAAATCATGGTGAAACGTTTCTCGGTAGAAAGGATGCGGGTAATTTGGCTCCATTGTATGGTGAAACGTTGAGGTACTTCTTTTAACGGTGCACATCGGCATTTTAAGTCTCGCCCAATATAAAAAGAGGTTTGGCCGCCTGAATGAGTAGTACTAATTTGACGCCGTCGAAGAGATGATACTTTTGCCGAATACATAGTTCATGAAACACTTTCCAGCGCAATCTTATATATGAGCATGCTCCACTTCGTAAGCAAATAGATTAACCTGTCACAAGACACGAAAGGACAATTTCCTTTTTGTGTCCGTCTATACTGCAAGGTGTGGCTCAGCGATTGCTCCAGTTAAAAGTTGGAGCAGGACAATCAAATATAAATACATTTTGAAAAAGGGGGTTCTGTTGCCTTTGTGAAGAAATGATCAAATAAACCAATTTAGATCGTGTAATAGTTGTCCTGTAAAATTTCTGTAACAATTAGGTAGTAATCCTGTAATAATTATACCGTTAACAGAAGTAGTTCAACGTTTCATCATACAATGGAGCTAAATTGGCTGCATCCTTTACTGCGAAGAAACGTTTCACCATGATTTGGTTTCAGTTTAAGCACCATATCATGGTTCAACGTTTCTCCATAGAAAGGATGCTGCTAATTCAGCTCTATTCTATGGTAAAATGTTTACTGCTTTTATTAACAGTGTAGGAGCATGCTCTTAAAGCCCAATCGATTAGGCCTATCTTGTTTTCCCTTGTAGGAGCGTTGTAAATTGTACAGACTGCAGGATCTATTGCCAACAAAGAACATTCTTTTACAAATTAAAAATGTGTAAAAATTTTGATTTCATTTAAATAGAGAAAGGTTCTTACAATTAAGTTAAATAATTATTGACAATAGCATTGAAATGTTTCAGTGCTCGCGTTAAAGAATTATTCATTATAAACGCCATTTCGAGTGGGGTAGCTAAACATAACATGTAAATTTTAGCAATCAATGCATATCTACAGCAAACCAAAATCATCCCCATTTTTAAAACTTCGTAGGCTGCTTAAAAATAATTGTAAATGTTTAAAAAAAAAAAAAAAAGCTTAGAGTATTTCGTTTTTGTAACGGCTTCGTAATTAACGTAATTCTACGGCCACTGTCTATGTGAGACAGGTAGGCGCGATGTCGACTGTAACATTTCTTATCGACTGTCGGTCTGCATGATGGAATTATCAGGATTCTCGCATATTTGATTCGCAAATGCAGGACAATTTTTCTTGGAAATAAAAGCATTTATACCAAAACTCCTTCCCCGGTGAAGGGAAAACATATTCTAAACAGCTTTCAAGTTACCTTCTTTCGGTATTTAACTAATTTTTTTTAATTTAAAAAAAAAACATAACACTTGTCTTAGAAAACTATGGTATAATAAAAATGATTTTTACTCTATTATCTCGTCTTCAGTTTATCTCTTTTCACTGTTCGGTTGTTCCACCGAACTTTGTTAAGTTCTCTGAAACTAAAAAGTTTAAAGCTCGGTTATGGAACAATTTAAAACTTTTAAGAGCTGGCATTGAGTTTTTTTATCAAAACAAGCTTTTAAAAACAGAAAATTTTAACTAAAGAAAATGTATATCCAGATGTATATATGTATGAGACAGTTCAGTAAGTTTTTGAATGCAAATAATTCGCCAAGTTTTAAACTTTTATTAATTAATATTTTTCTCCATTATGAAGTTATTTTTACGCTCAGAAAATTAACACGCATATGCCTACGTAACATGCGCTCATTTGATATACTTAGTTTCAAAATCTACAAAGTATATTTTACAAATATAAAAAGTTATGAAACTGTTAATCTATTAATACTTTAATATGCAGCAGAAGACAAGTTTTCATTTAGCACATCCCATAACTGTATACAGTTTACGCATTTTTATAAGATTAATATACCTTTCGATCGTACAGAAGCAGGAACATCCTCTAATATTTATTGCATGTACTTTAAATTTTCTTTTTCACACCATAAAAACGACACACAAAGTAAGCCAAATATTCTTGGTAAACACATACTTTCCGAAAACTTATAGTCTAAACTTCGAGATTTATTGCAATGAATTTTCTACGTAAAATATTAACCAGCTTTATGATCACAAATTTAAGTCAATAAAAAAAATGTCGGTGCCTTACCTTTACGAAGAACCAAGCTTAATTTTAAGTATACACTGAATTATTTTTTAATGTATTCTTTTACCAAAGAAAAAAAAATGATATTTTACGCAGTAAATGTAATTTTTAACCTAAAACAGTAAGGAATATCTTCGTAATCACACGTAAAAGACACAAAAAATACTATTTTCCCATATTTTTTTTTTCATATTTAACAAAAAATTTTGCAAAATAAATATATTACCATAAGTAATATATAAGCATGCTTATAAATACATACTTAAATCTACAAAAAATGATGAGAAGGGTGTATTTTTTTCACTTAAAAAGCGCCATAACTCGAGTTTAACGACTAACTAAAATATCACATATATTTATGTATTTTTTTCAGCATAGGAAAAAAAAATCTTGTATCTGGAAGCTTATAGATCAGTTGAAAAGGAAGTAAAAAGTGTGTGTACTTTTTTATATATTTTTTTAAGAACTAAAAAAAATATAAAGTCAGTCCATTTTGGAAAGAGGATTTCGTTTGTGTTGCGATGTGCCATTAGGCTTGACAAGTTGGTAATAGAGATGAATGTTTTTTGAATTTATTTTTTTTTCTTTCCTACAGATCCTCCCGAAATTACTCTAAAGGTGAACACAGACAAGATTATGGAGCTGGATAACATTAAGTTCACGTGTGAGGCGGTAGCTAACCCCGGTGACGTCAACATCAAGTGGTACAGGTACGGTCTCTTATGTTGCAATCTGTTGTGTTGCCATATTTTATAAATTAATCCTTTTTATTTGAGTAATTTTTAAAGTCGTTTTCCTGAGAACATCCAAGAAATTCTCGCTTTCATTTTAAATGTAATGAGTGCTATGTATTGCTTTTGAGCAAAGCCTCACCGTGACGGAAAATTTTGAGGGGACAAATATAGAAATCAAAAAGTGGACAAGTAAATTTTTTTCTAAAATTTCGAAACTAATTTTTTAAATCTGAAAGGTTTTTTTTTTCTTTTTTGACAAACTTGGTGGATGGGAGGAACGCACCCCTCCACCAGTCGCTACGCTTATGAATTTTTAAGTTCTTCCAGGTGTTTAGAAAATGACCTCTACGCTAATCCACCTTTAAATTATATTAGTAGTTATGTGATATTTAGAGTTAGCTTAAAGCAGTTTATACCTAAATACAAAAGGATTTTAGATTACGCTCATTATGCAATACTTAGATTGCATTATATTTAGACTTAGGTTGTGTTTGCAAATTGTTCATGGTGTTCCCAAAATTTAACCCTTTCGATACAGAGGAACTGGCCGCGGTTATCTCTTCGTGGTGCTAGGGAGTTTTTTACAAGAGTGACTACACTGTACGGAAGCGTAAGCCATGAAGAAGCATTTTTTGGCATTCATCGAAAAATGATAAATTTTGCTATATTCTAACACAAAACATTACTGTTTACAAAAAGTAGTTAATTACATTCCAGAAGTTAGCTGCTATGGTAACCTTTAAGGGTGGCGGCGTTAACACTCAGAGAATGTTTCGTGGATGCTGCTATCGGACGGCAGTAGTACCCAGAGAGTGCTTGCTGGATGCCGCCATTGGGCGGCAGAATTACCCAGAGACCATTTCTTTGCCCCAATAAGCGGCAGTAGTGACGAAAGGAATAAATTTCGCTAAACACTTCTTAATCAATCTGAAATTATATTTAAGACACATTTAGACCTTTATTCAAATCACAAACAGGGAAATTTTTTTTTTTTTTTTTTTTTTTTTTTTTTTATTTTTTTTTTTTAACGTTTGTGATTTGAATAAAGGTCTGTATTACATTTTTTGAAAAGAGGACAAAATCTTTATAAACTCGGGAGCACATTGGACATTGAAACCAGTTTCCATTTCTTCTGAAGGACTTTGTTGAGTGATCTACTAGTCACACATGTGACCAGAAAATGAATTAGGAAAGTTATTGAAAACACAGAAACTCACAACAAATAGCTTATTTTTTTTTTCAATTTAAGAAATAATAACAATTTTCGAAGAGGAATCAGGCCTAGCTTTAAGCAACGCTCCTGCAACTGTTCTTGAATTATCTGCTGTGGCTGGTATTGAATTATCTAGAATGTGAATTCACCGACAAGTAGAATAAACAGTTAGATCTTTGAGTGGGTCCTACAAAAATTCGTGATCATTACAGCCTCGTAAAAATGGACATTTTGTTTCGCAATAAAATTTACTTAAAAACATTATTATGAAGAAGTATTAAATACTCCATATAAGTTTTAAAATTTCAAATATTTGTTTTAACTGAAGTAAAATTTGTACTTTCATTCAAATTGTATACGGTATATTGGGGTTGGACATTTATGAGGTAACTACGAAGTTTTTGAAATTCTGGTTGTAATTCATTTCTTTTTTGTTAGTATTATTAAAGATAAAAATAATTGCGTTTGAATTCTTATGCTACACTAGATTTGTGAATACATATTTAATTTTTTTAAAAATAATGGATACAAAGAAGAAATATGTGTACACTTTACCGAATGCATATGAGACACACTATTTGCATTAAAATAATTTTATTCAACTAGTACTGTACTGCTATTTATATTCTGATACTGTATTTTTTTTTTCCTTTTTTCTTTTAACATTCGATTACACCTGCGAGTTCAATGGCATTTTAATTTAATTACAAAGAATTAAACTATCACTTATGAACTCATCACCTATTTGCAACTACTGCTGGCACTGGAAATCAGGCCAGCTATATCAACGTATTGACTTTATTGATTGGATAACATCTCTATTAAGTTTAGTTTAGGAATGCTGGTATAATTAATTATCGCTGTATACATAGACAGATAATATGAATAGTGTCACGGCTGGAAGAGCACGGTAACTATATTATGAATGTACAGCGAGTGTGCTGAATATTGAGATCAAGAAAGCATTAAACTATCTGCAGGATAGTTGCAAATCAATGAACTGAAATACTGTAATTTTGAAAAGGCAGTTATGTATGCTATCGGGTAATTGTTTAAGTTAAGAAATCATGAAAGTGTTTGATTAATGTATGAATGTTTGGTTAACGAAAAAGTTGTAACGAATTGAAGCTTCATATGGAAGTAGTTTTGATTCTAGTCGCAAAATTCTACTATTTTAACTGAGTTTTTAATTTCTTTAGCTCCAAAATCAAACGAAGTTAACTTTCAGAATTCATAAAACATTTTTAGAGCATGTTATTAAACTATATATATATATATATATATATAATTTCAAATAGCAGTTATCTCGATAGTAACATACTACAGAGATGAGGGAAAAACTTCATCTCAAGGATAGTCCGAATTGTTCCACGTAAATCTTTGAGCTGAGCGAGGCTTCAAATTTAATCAGCACCAACTGTTCACTCACCTGAAAAATCTAAGCTTACCTCTATAGCATTTTTTTAAGAGTACATTCTCTTTAAAATTTTCAAAGTATTCAATAATAACCCTACACTTCTTTCAAGAAATATAAATCCTCCTCCACCTTTTTTTTCCCCTCCAAATCCCTTTTCCCTAATTTCTTCCCTAAAAAGTTTTAGGTTGGGGGTTTGCTCTCTCTCTCTTTGAAATTCAATCACTATAGGTATTACGCGCCATCTACGGCAAGTCCATTCATCACTGTCACCTACTGATGAACGTTAACCAATAATCTATATCGATTTCGGTAGCTCCGCCACGTGACTGGAAGCCGAGAAAACCACAGTAATGAAAAGATATATCTGCTGGGGGAAATAGAACCTTTTTTGAATTTTGTCTAAGATCGAAGGGCTTACTTCGGTTCACTTCTTCCTGGATAAGTCTTGTAAAATTAAGGGCAATTTCGCTTGATAAAAGTAATCGCAGTTTGTATGTCATATATAGGGATCCACTTGGCTTTCAATTTATTTGAATAGCAGTCTTCATTTCGTGATGCTGGAACAAATTTTCAGTATTTTAAAACGATTTTCGCAAAATCTCAAAATGTAATCAAAATATTTTAAAAATTCAACGCCTATAAATTAAAATTAGCAACTACCTATCCTATCACTAAATTTCGTATCATTCGTATTAGTCGTTATTGCGTGATGTTTGAAGAAATATAAACGTATTTTGAGAGAATTTTCACAAAATCTCAAAATCTAATCCAGATTTTTTAAAAATTCGACGCCTATGTTTTAAGTTGAGTGACCACCTATCATGACACCCAATTTCATATCATTCGCTTCAGTCGTTTTTACGTGATGCTTAAACAAAAAAAGCGTCACGGACCGAATGACAGACAGACAAACTTTTTTTTTAGGGTCGCATCGGATTCCCGGGTGCTTGAAACGGATAGAAATCGCAAAATTTTTGAATTCCAAGAAATGTACAGACAAAAGTCTAATTTTATGTATATAGATACGGGGAGATCCATGTATTTAAATAAATTCCACTCACAGTGGGAAAGTTGGTGTACCTACTACTAGGCTCCCCATAATGAAATCGAACTCCGGCCGCCAGGAGTTGAACCCGAAACCGGAGTACGGTGCTTTACCCACCATACAACTCTGTCGACTTCAAAATAAATGTTAAAGCGGTTATCTTTTAAACCGTTAGATATAGAAACATACTTTCAGTTAGAAAAGTTCGTCAAATAAAGAGTAGCTTTCGGGTGTGGCAATTTTTTTCACTAGGGGACTGTACCTGCATCCATATTAAAATACTAATTTTAATTTTTATACGGTCCCTCATTTCCTATCAATTATACATAGAAAAAATTCTTCACTAAGAAGGTAAATTTAAAAAAACTAAGTTCGGCGCCTCTTCACTTTCGGTGTTCTTATGGGAGTTGAGCTCATCCCACTAGGCCACTGCAGAACGCAAACTTATTACATCAATAATAGAAAACTTTACATCTTATGAATTGCAAAATAATGGGCGAAATACTTATTACAAGAAAATAAGCTAATAAAATGTTTTATTTTATTACAAAGCAATCTTAAGAATTATTATGTAGGGCGAAATACTCCTAAAGTAAAACTCGTTAAACTAATTTGTATTATTTCTGGATGATTCTCGTTTCAAAACACATGAGTTTGGGATGAAATGATCATCGGTAGTTAGCATTTTGGGCTATTCACAATGTTCCTGCTCTCCTGGAATATTTAGCCATTTAATGCATTAAATTGTGGAGAGGAAATGAGGGAGCCTCCTGTATTAGCAGAATTCCCTCAGCTGCAAAACTTCATTCTCATCACGTGCTATCTTCCCAAGTGGAAACCAATGACACTTAATATATAAAAAGTGAAAAACTGTGTAGAAATCCCATTTGTAGAATGAACTCATTAAGTATTGACTTTTACTTCCATCAAATTCTTTCGAAATGAATGGCTTCCTATTTAAATTATAAATTGAATGCCATTTGTGGAATTAACTCGTAAGTTAGGTAAACTATTCTGTGTGCCCCGTTTCATGGTCTTTAAATAGAAAATCCGAGAGACATGGTAGTATTTGAATGGCTGTACATATATACATATCCTTGATAATGTAATTAGGTTTCTTTTGTGGTTTAGCTATCAATATATCAAGTTGAAATACGCTTGAAATTAGGATTAATTCACTTATAAACTGTTCCGAAACACTTCTTAGCATTTAGTAGCCAAATCATAAAATTTTAACTTTATTGCCTTCATTTTCCAAGTAAATTGTAAGTCGTATTTTGTGATACATTAAATACATGCAATAACCGCAGTTTGTGCGATTGAATTTGTTAGGTTATTGGTTAAAGCAAAGCTACACGAAGGCTATCTCCTAAGGGAAGGGGATGCATGGAGCGGAGGACTTTTTAAGCGGTTCTAACGCGCATTCGCATTGTATCGGAAGATAACAGCCCGAAACTCTAAATCGTTTGATCGACAGTCACGCAATAGGACAGAACCCTGACATTTTACACTTCAGCCATATACCGTGATTGAATTTAACCCTTTGAGGCGCAACCCTTTCCGAATGGTGAAAAAAGGGCACCCGTTGCCATCGCTCGACTTAACTACCAGGAAGATGGCGGACGATCGGAACGTTCATCGCGTGCCACAGATCTAGAGACCCTTTTTTGACGACAGCTGGCTGTGCACAGCCAGCTGTCGTCATAAAAGGGTCTCTAGATCTGTGGCACGCGCGCAGCCGGCTGTCGTCATAAAAGGGTCTCTAGATCTGTGGCACGCGATAAACGTTCCGATCGTCTGCCACCTTGCTGGTAGTTAAGTCGTGCGATGGCAACGGCTGCCCTTTTTTTAGCATTGGGCAATCTATCCAGCTGTTCTCGCATTCGTCCTTTTTTCAGCAGATGCCAGTGCTGTTAAAAATAATCGGGACATTTTTTTACGGGAAATGACGTGCTTAAAAATAAAGGATTCTCGTGGAGCTATGTCACCCGCAACTATTTTTATAGAAATCAAATCTATTCTTCGTGACTGGCAAACAGTCAAAACGTCAGAGTTTGGTGTTCCCAGAGCGGGAACACTGCGCATTAAAGGGTTAATCATTTTCTGACAGTTTTAAGTCAGTTCAATTGAAAGAATAGATGAAACTACATTAATTTTTTCAAGTTCCATACTTCATCGCATTCTAATTCCATACTTTAGAATTCAAATCTCTCTTATATGTAAAAATTTAAAAAGAAATGTTGTTAAAAGTCTCCTATTTCCCAAATCCGTCTAATTTTCATTTTTTTTTTTTTTTTTTTTTCAAACGAACCGCACACTCTGTACCACATGCAACAAAAACCCCGAACAAGTTACGAACTACACAAACTGGATGCCATTCATTTTTGCGGGTAAAATAAGTTTGTTTCGAGCTTCTTTACGTAAATAAATTAAACTTCTATTTGTCTGTGCAACCGGCCGAACACAGCAAACAATCCCGGATGAAAATTTTACTTGCATTTGCTTTAAAGCCTCGAAGTGTTCCAATTTATTTGGGAGGCTCCTCTTTTATTTTATTTTTTTTTTTCCTTTTTGTGGTGACGAAATTAAAAACTTTTTTTTTCCCCCTCTGTTGTTTTGACGTTGATCAGTCTAACTCCTCTCAATTCCTGAAACGTATTCCTCCTCACAATTTTTTTTTCCCCCTTCAACCTAGCTCGGGGCTAGATTTCTAAAAACACTTCCCCGTACACTTTCAACTCTGAAAAATTTAAAAATAAGAATGGATAGGAACGGAGTAAAAAAGAATGGAGAGAGATTTTTGACGAGCAGATCGATTTTGCTGTTGTAAAACATTTTGTAAATCCAAAGAAAATGACTGGATTTCGATATACAAATATTTTCATGTGCATGCAAAATAATAAATAAATAAAACAAACAATGCAGAAATTGTTTGAAGTTTAGTTTATAGTGCAATGGATAAAAAATAAAGTGTTATGCTTTTCGAAAGACAAACATTTCTCATTAAATGCCTACTTCAATCGGATGTATTTTATTTCTTTTATTTTATGATATATAAATGTTCATAAAAGTTTTACTTTGTCCATCTCTTGTAGAATAAAAATGTTTATTTTTGATGTACTATTTATCTTGTAAAATGAATAAAAAAGTGTAATATATTAAGTATGATAAAACGTTTTTACGTATACGTCAATCATAGGTTCAGACGACACTTTTTGAAATTTTTTCAAAAATTTGAGTTTTAGATTCAAGCATTGTATCAAGGTTTTGTCATTTCTCCTTCGAACTTTTCTTTCTTTAACTGTTTCTTCATGATTTGATTTGTTTATTTGCATAATGTTTATGTCCATCTTACAATTATTGGTTGTTAAACACTGATTGATTATAAGATGCACATACCGAAGAAATATTTGTATTGAGTCTTCGGTATGTGCTTTATATTATGGCTAATAATCAAGATGTAAATTTGGTATATGTATATGAAATATATTTGTAGAGAATATTCAATTAAAAGCTTGTCAATTTAAGTAGAACATACTAAGTAATTGATTTTTTAACTAAACTTTAGCATTTAAATATATGCAGTTTTAGAATATTTTGTCTATGCAATTATTACTTTTATATGCTTTGTTGGACATTTAAAAAGTAAATTTCTGTGAAAAAATTGAAAGCTTAGTGATGAATGATTATTTTATTATATTAATCTATAGTATATTTTCTACAAGCTCGATTTAGATATATACAGCTCGCTCATTTAAATAATTTACACATGGGTAAAATATGTAGTTTTGTGTAGTATGTAATTTTTCTGCATTATTTTGCATTCCGTTTTTCGTTTTTCATGGTAAAAACGCTATTTTTCTTAAGACTCATTTTCAGCTCAAAATTTCTTAATTTTAAAAATATTTAAATAATTCTGGATTGTTTGACGTGTGATGAAAGGTTTTAAAAAATATGTTGTGGTTAAGGTTATTTGAGAGCATTTTTTGCATTATTTTGAATTGAAACATTGTACTCGAATATTAAATAAAATTGGCTGCATTTCTTAAGAAAATGTTTAAGTTATAAATCTTCCTAATTAAATAAACTTAGTTTCAATAAGCGTATAGATAACTTATATTGTTAAATCAATTACAACATATGTTATTTATAACATTACAACATTTGTTATTATGTAAGTATATATATATATATATATATATATATATATATATATATATATATATATATATATATATATATATATATATATATATAAATTCAGGATAGTGAAGTTAAGAAATTAAAATTTGTACTTACCTATATTTATAAATGTTCAAACATCTTCATTTTGTGTATTCATAGCATTCGATGTCAAGTAAGTGCCGCAAGATAAACACATCCATATATCCTGAGAAGCAAATAAATAAATATATCATTTTTACGTACATAGTTTCATGCAAACGGACGAAGAAAAAAAAAGTGGGAAAAAAAAGCTTCAATCTTTTCTTAAAAAGTAGATAAATAAATTACAGAAGATATATCTGAATGGATCGGCTAATTGGACTCTTGATCATTTTTCAAAAAATAATCTTCTCATTTTGAAAAATGATTTTCCGTAAAAATGATAGAAAATTCACAAACAGCATTTGAAAACTTCCCAAGAAATAAAATAGCCACCTATCCAAAAAAAAAAGACTTATAAGATGAGAAAGAGCAAAATGTTTAATGTAACATCTCAGAATTTACCGCACTTTTATATGCTAAATTTTATCCAAATATCGTGAGCAAGAAATGTGTACATAAAACATAATGACCGTTTAAAAAAAAAGACGTAATCATTAGTCAAAAATAATCTTTTTTGATGCACCATTAATCTTTCGCAAAGGGATAAATATCGACTCGCCAAGAGAAAAAAAAAATCAAAAAAATAAAAGATCAATTTTCGCGGAAATAACGTTTTAAAAATCTGTAATTCCTCAGTGTCACAACACAAAAGGCCGACGTTTAAGGCAGTTTCTTCAGTTTAAAATATAATTTATAAAGTGTAAAAGTCTCACTAAAAACCCATTCTTTAAGGAAAAAAAAGTATTTTACGTCATTCTGTTGATGCTGCAAAAATAAAGATAGAAAGATTGCACTTTACATTTTCTTTTCTTTTTTTTTGGCCGTGTATTTACGTAATATTTTCACAGGCAACTTTACTTCTGATTCGATTTCTTCTATTTTACATTTTATATCACATATTAAATATTTTCTGAAAATTATGTTAGCTTTTGTTCTTTTCATTGAATGATGTCTTATTCTGAATGATTAGATTACACCGCTCTTCAATTTGATTCCCCAAACTTTGCTGATATTCTCACAAATATGATTATCCATTGTCGATATTCCTTATATTTGCAATCTCCCTTGGCGTACCAATGAAAGGTCAAAAGTTGTAAATTTATTTGCATGGTTGAAGAGCTTTTACGTAATTTATAGAATATCATAGACTTTTTGAAAATGTTTAAATATTTTGTACCAAGTATTTTTGGTTTTGTAACGACAAAAAATTATTTATCATATATTTTTAATGTTAAAGTGACTGATTTCAGTACTATTTCAGTCAATTTCATGGAAGTAATGATTAAATTTTTATAAATAAATACTTTTTAAAATAAATATTTTGTATTTACTAAATTTAATATTTTGTTTTTTTCTATTTACAAGTAATTAATCTAAACAATTTTATTTTAAAATTCTAGTAGCACTTTAGCATACCATTATTACAGCCTTGCATACGGCTGTAAAACCTCATTGATTATGTTTCGGTCAGATAACAGAGAATGGTTTTAGGCTGATAAATAATGGTTTTGTTATCTTCCAGAGCTATTAAGATAGTGTTTTATTCAGATATCTGATAAAGGCTACACTAATGAATTTTAGGTCTCTTATCCTCTAAGCTCCACTTTTTTAACGCTTTCTCGTGAAAATAATGGCATATAATCAGTGTGGTGCATTAACTTTTCATTAGTTGCATTTTTTAGTTCTTATTTTCATCACAGTATAATTACTGCTAAAATGTTTTTTTTTATGAATGAATTTTCTTTTGGTAGCCTTCCTTCAAAATTTTTAAGTTTGTAGTCTCTGACCTAATCTGTTTAAGATTGCTCAATATGTATTTTTTTCTCTTTTCATAGGTTACTTGAGCAAAAGTTAACAATTATCAGCAAGATTTAAATTAACATCTACATTTACAACAACTATGGTAACGTTTCTTTCTATGCGATATGAAAGGATTTTTCATTGAGCTATGCTTCCATCTTTTAATTTCAATCTAATTAATTAATAACGAGGGCACTAATCAAGGAAATTCTCAAAAAAAACTGGCAGATTAATTTGGAGGAACACGCGTGAATTCCTAGAGAAATTACTAAGCACAAAGTTAGAGAACAACGTGCTAGGTAAGATGCATTTGCTGCAAGACAAACAATCACCACATGAAAACTTGTTGAAATGCCTTATCAAATGAGTATTTCATTTTGAGAAAAATTAAAGATATTCTACTCCAGAGTTGTTCAATATTTTTGTTCAAAAATCCAGATGAAAATTTATCATTTGCACGAAGCTCGTAGGCCAATGAGATGTGGTTTCTTGGGGAGATGGGCATGAAAAAGCGGTTGAAGATACTTTTTTTAGGATGTGGAAATATTTTTCTTTATCGTCCTGAATGGTTATCATTTAACTTCCCCTATAAACAGCATTCTGAAGTTGATAGGTGTGACCCAATTGCCACCAAATTTCACATATGAAGTGTACACAAGATGAGCTCAAAATAATTTCTTTTTGGAACATTTACTTCAAAAAATGTCTACTGGGTAGCGCTTTGCATGGTCAACTCAGCTCAAAAAATTATCCAAATTAGTTAATAAGTGCTTAGAAACTATTGGATAAATGTTAAAATTGTTTGTACATTTTGAATTACTTTTTGGTTTAAATATTGCTGTTTTTCATGCAAAACGCTACCTAGGGGACATTTTGTTAACTTTTTTTTTTTCAAAACTCATTGAGCGCATTTCATCTATAATCTATGTACCAAATTTGGTTATAATTCGTTCACTTGTTTTAGCTACAGAACCGCGTTTTTAGGAGAAGTTTAACTATTAGTATCTTGTATATGCAAGAGAAATTTAAGGGTATTATCAAAACTCTAAACGTGTGTCGAGGGAAGGTCATTAAGGTTAAGAATGGCTGAAAGACGAAGAAAAATCGTCTTGCTAAGCTCAGCAACTTTACTATTTTCAGTGATTTCTTCTTGTTCCTAAAGAATTTATTTTCCTACATTTCCCTCATTCTTTAAAACATGTAAATAAAAAAATTAATGAAATTTGAAAAATAAAATTCTGAGGACAAAAATCCAAATATTACTAAGCTGCCAGAATTCAATCTTTTTGCTGATCGGATTGGGATGATCTGCGAGCTATATGTTGGACAACACTGGTCTACACCCAAATAAATTCACTTGAGCAGCACAGACATGTGGTATCATATTATAATCTTTTTCCTTCAAGTTTTAACTGAGCCGTTCCTTTCTTTTATTTTTCAGAAACGATGAAATCATACCCGGTGACCACAGTTCAACGTACGTCATCAACAGAGTCACCAGGGATTACAACAAGGACACGATCAGCTGTGAAGTCAGCAACGCTGTGGGAACAACAAAGTCCACACACACGCTCAATGTCCTATGTAAGGATCGTGTTACGTCAGTAACATTTGTTTGTCGTTAACCCCTAATGAGCTGAAGGTCATTTCAGACTTCAATAATGGTTTTGTATTGAGCATTTTTGCATTATGCTAACAACAGTGCTCTACTGACCTATATGTTGATCTCCTACTTTTAGCTGGTCTTTCTTTTGTTAATTCTTTAAGCAGTGAAAATGTGTGAAAATATTTGTGTTTCGTTATTTTTTTTAATTGCATTGAGTTTAAAAAATCAATTGAGTACGAATACTAAAATTACCTAAAGAAATAATGGAGATACATTTTCGAAAAAAAAGGGGGAATGGCAAATCGTTCATTAGAACAGTTGAAACATCTACAGTGACCATCTAATGTGTTATTTTTGTACATATAAAGGTTTATTTTAATTAATTTCAGTAAAAGTTTTAGAATAACGTTGTCATTTGAATAAAAATTTAGGAAATTCACTGGTTATAGTTCTAATTAAAACTAATTGGTTCTAATTAGTCTTTTCACAAAATCTGGTGTATGAATTAAATTATTTTTTTAATCTATTCGAATATCACTAGGGGCATAACGGAAAATTCCTTAACGAAGTAAATTTCTATGGGATTCTTGGTTAAATATATTGCATCATGCCTTAGCATCAGAGAGAATCAGAGTATATTAACTCAAAGTTAAAATCTGTAGTAATTTTATATTCTTATTATTATTGTTTATATTTTAACTTTAAATACTTAACTTACAAGTTCAAACTTACTTTTAAGTTTGTTTACTTATTCAATTAATTACTGATTGGTATTTATTTATTTTTCTTCTAAAAGTTTAATATTAGTGAAATACTAAATTATACAAAATTAGTTTATATGCATCGCATCATAATACATTCATAACATCCCTTATAACATAGTTTTAAAACCTTATACTTTTGATAATTATAGTGTTGTTGTTTTTTTCTCACTCTCATGAATTTTACTTAAATAAATCCTTAACTTATGAAAAATTTCTTCAATTAAATGTTCCTCAACCTTAATATCATTTTTCGTGAACAGACGGTCCTGTTTTTCGTACTACAATCGAAAACGTGGCAGCGGACATCGGTTCTGAAGTATCTCTGTCGTGTGACGTGGAAGGCAATCCACAGCCTAGTACAGCTTGGACGTTCGAAGGCTCTGACGCAATCCTCAGCAAAGATTCTAAATTGACGATTTCCCAACTCACTTTGGACAAGGCTGGAAGATACACTTGTAGAGCAACAGTGGCAGGTTTTGCGGAAATCTCTACAGATGTACTGGTCTTTATAAAAGGCAAGTTTGTCTCTCAACAACTGCTACCTCATTTTAAGCCAGTCTTTGAGTGTGTTAATTTGTAAATGAGAGGTGACTTTTTTTAAGATTTCTTAACGTAATTCAAAAGTGTTTGACGTGATTTTACCTGTTCATTTGTGCTAACTACGTTAAATTTAAATACATTGGTAATAAATTTCAAATATTCTTCTGAAGCATGTGTCTTCTATTAAAAATGCTGGTTACAGAATTTCCAGCTCTTGAGCAAATGCACACACAAAAAAAAAAAACGAAGTTACAGCCTGTTTGTCAAATGTTTGATATGTTCATTAATTAAACTGTCAAACACGAGGACTATTCCATATTCAATAAAACGAAGGTTGCTGAAATTCCAAACAAAAATTAAAAGCTGGCGTTATGAATGAAAAATTTTAAGAGTTTTTTGCAATATAGCCGCTATTCTCCTTCTGAAACATATGCACAAATACACTGTTAAAAGAAGTTCTACATTTCACCGTAAAATGGTGATAAACTAGCTGCAACGTTTCCATGGAGAAACGTTGAACAATAATTTGGTTCCATTCAAGAACTAAATCATTTCAACGTTTCTTCACTGCACGAAATGTTGCAGCTAATTTAGCAACATTTTATGGTGAAATGTTAACTACTTTTATAAAGTGTATCTATCTACATACAGATTCCGACCTATTGTGCAGGGATGCTACAGACGATTGTGCAGTCGTAAATAGTTGCAGGTTGAAACATGTATTTGTTTGTAGAATTATGTATTTAAAAAAACAATTCTAACGCGTTAACTGCTCAAATTTTACCACTTGCCTATTACTTATGCAAATCAAATCAGGCGTTTAAAGACAAACAGAGCAGCACTGGTCCACAAAGAGAACCAACAGCCTCCTCGACTGACTTAATTATTCTCGAAGGTCTGTTCAACTTTTCCTTTTCCAGGAACGAAATTATCTTAAATGAACAGCACGTGCGAAGGGAGAGTAACGAATCCCGATTAAAAACTCGACATCGCGGCCGAGTCACAATGCAACTGGCACTCTAATCACCGCTAATGAGAAAAAGAAAAGAACTTCCAAATGACCGCCACTTCTTTCTGGCCCGTAGGATTCCCATCATGCAATTTTCTCGGCGACATTCCACCTTCGGGTCATCGTTCGGTGGTTCGGGTAGCGCCCGAGGGGCCCCTGCCCTGCCCAAACAAGACCTGATACAAGTTCTTAATGCATCAACAGATGTTTCTTCGGGTGATAATACCAATAAATAAGCCCTTCAACATCCCTGTAATTTGCATGGAGGTACTTTCTTCACCAGACTTGTTTAGGTCTCCATGAATTAAGTCTGATGGAAAGCGGTGCTCTGTAATTAGTTTATTCTTCATATTCACATCGTGATTGTTTGTTGCGCTTGCCAGTCGTTGCATTCTTCGGAAGGAAAATAATTTTTAACAGGCTGTTGCGATCAATCCACTGATCTATAAACTGTTGAAACATAAATCAGTATTGTTACTGAGAATTGAATATAACGTGGTTGTTGCCACCTACAGGAATTTAGGGAAAGCAATATTTTCTGAATCTTTAGGCTTCCATTAAATTAAAAATATATATACTTTAGAGTTTTAGCTTGTGCAGCCACAAACGAAAACAATTCAGTGATTTTTTTTTCTGTGTGTGCGCATGTGTTTGTGTGTGAACAAACAAATGAACTCATCATAACTGAAATTATTTTGTGTATTGGGGCAATATTTGTTTGGAATTCATCAAATGATTATTGAAATAAATTTGCTCACTTTTAATCAGCTATGTTAGAACTCTAGGTTTCCCATTTCTTAAAATTTCAAGTAAATCATTAGTTTGCGTTTAAGAGTGTTGTTCCTTTCAAAAACCAACTGGCATCGCAGGACTTTTGAAAGTTTCAAAAACTAACTAATCGTGTTAAATACTCGAAAAAATTAATAATGCTTCTTCACCTAATGCACTATGGAGTAATAAATGCTTGAAGTGATTCCCACGAAATGGTTTTGCTTTCGGTCTGCAAATATCTTAGGGCGATAATGTATAAGCCCTTGTAAATACAATCTTTTCAGCAAGTTTATGTTAATTTTTATAGGATCAAATTCGATTATGTGTGGTAATCATGACACACGAATAGTCGAGAGTTTTACATAAGAAATCAGAGTAGTAAAAATAACTGAATGTTTATACTTTTTCTATCGTATTTAATTTAATGTAACAGTTGAATTTTTAACAAATAAATTTTATAAAAGAATTAAGTTGAAAGTATACATTAATACTATACATCCAGTTCATTTTCCAATAAGTAACCTTGTTCTTTTATAATAAATTCATAAATCAAACACGAAAAGCCATTAAATGCAATTCTTTGATCTGTTTTGAATCGCCGAATCTAAGGCTCATCAGAACAAAACAAGCCCGCATAGTTACACTGTGCTGGCATTAACGAAGAGAAAGTCTGAAAATAATTTTGTTTTATAAATTTCAAATCCAGCATTTGAAATAACCAGAAAGGTGAATCATGCGACACGCATTGGTTGTTAAACACTTCATTTGACAAGCTCATTGGCTGCTTAGCGAACAGTTGATGAATTCGCACCGACCATTGCACGCTAAACGCTTGGCCATAGCAAGATATTGAGTGATCCATGGCGGGAAGCAACGCTAAGCAAAGAAGGGAAAAAAACCTCTGTCGCGGTATCTTTTAACCCTTTTAGGCGCAACCCTTTTCCAATGCTGAAAAAAGGGCAGCCGTTGCCATCGCTCGACTTAACTACCAGCAAGATGGCGGACGATCGAAACGTTCATCGCGTGCCACAGATCTAGAGACCCTTTTTTGACGACAGCTGGCTGTGCTCGCGCACAGCCAGCTGCGTCAAGAAAAGGGTCTCTAGATCTGTGGCACGCGATGAACGTTTCGATCGTCCGCCATCTTGCTGGTAGTTAAGTCGAGCGATGGCAACGGCTGCCCTTTTTTCAGCATTGGGCAATCTATCCAGCTGTTCTCGCGTTCTTCCATTTTTTCAGCAGATGTCAGTGCTGTTCAAAAGAATCGTGACCATTTTTTACGGAAATGACGTGCTAAAAAGTAAAGGATTCTCGTGGAGCCATGTCAGCCGCAACTATTTTTATAGATGTCAAAGCTATTCTTCGTGACTGGCAACAGTCAAAACGTCAGAGTGTGGTGATCCCAGAGCGGGACCACTGCGCGTTAAAGGGTTAAACAACGGAATTGAACTGATCAAAGCGAAGAAACACTCAGGCATTCAGGGAACAGGGGTACGTGCCCCTTCCAGAAGAATTTTTACACTTTAGAGGATCAAGATATTTTGTAAATTCAAGCAATTTTATAAGAAAAATGCGATTAAACAAATATGCGCCCCCCTCCAGAAATTTTTTCTGGATCCGACACTGATCGTAGCCACTTTTCAACGTTATCTGAAAGTTTTAAAAATGAGCTTTTTCATGTTTGAAAGAATAATCGCATTATTAAGAAAGTTATCTGAAAGTTCTTTTAATTCTGCTGTTAACGGTAAAAGAAATACTAGCACCAGAGCGGAGTGAAAGAAATATCTTGACATTCTGCTACAAAATAAAAAGATGAATTCATTTTACGAGGGAAATGTTGCCTCCATTTCCGCCAAACGGAAGTGTTCTCATCTTTATGTCTCTTAAAGATACTATTAAGTGTTTATACAAACAAAATGCATCCAAAATCGCAGAATTAAAATATTTCACTCAAAGCAAAATACATATATTCTTTATTTACAAAGCATAAGATATTCAAGGAAAACAGTATGCTAAAGTACACACTTTCGCTGAATATCTAAAAAGAGTTTTAGTTGCTAGCCTCCGAGCGTACTGTTTTCGCTTGTTCGCGTCATCCAGCCTGTTATTTTAGCGCCCCCAGGCAATCATGATGGTGAGAAGAGCGAAACTGTATCGAAATTGCTGTTTGGCATGCTATCCACCATTTTCTACATTCGGTGCCGTAGTGCTGCCATCTGTTGAGCATAAATACAACCACGTTAATGAATCTCCTTATAAATGGCCCCTGCCCTTAATGTAAGACGTTTGATGCCTTTAATAACAGAGCTTTAAATTCAGCCATTGAAGAAAATCTATTTGTTTTCTACCCTCAAAATACTTCCATAAATTTTGCGAAGGGATGTTTTCTATATTTGCTCCATTTTTTTTTTAGAGCGCTGTAATCTCCCAAATGCCTGTTTCGTTTGATGTTATTTGTTTCATGTTTTGTGTATTTTGTGAAAAAATCAGCAACTGAAAATTTTCTGTTCAATTCTAGGTCATTCTAAGAATTAATTGTAGTTCTGGTTCTTAAATAATGTTTTAAGGCAGATATATTTAAATAAGATATCTGAAAGTTAAAGAATACTTACATTTTATTTAACGCGGGAAAAAAATACCCTATTAACTTGTACTTTTGGCAGTTAAAATCATATGAAAATGAAGGAAATATTTGTAATGTTAACATAATCTTCATGCCGAATCGAATTATTGTTTAGTAAAAAAAAAAAAATAATAATAATAACAAGTTATATTTCATAAGTATTATGCAATAATTTATTTTCCTTTTTAAAAAATCTAACTTTTTTTGTTCTAATAACTGTTACCTTCATTCTAAACAATATACGTTCATTAAACATTCCATCTTTAATGTTAATAATAAATTCATTTTTCTTTTTAAATCGGAATTTAAAACGCAAAGTAAATTTATACATAAATTTGGGAGCTATAAAATTGCCAACATTTACAATTTTTACTGAGGCTGATTGCCAGCATATTATAAATGTTTCAAAAGTTACAAAATGAATGAAAATATTGGTCAAATTATAATTATTAGCATCTTTTATATGATCATAAGACTACTGAGTATACATCAGTTTATCTTAAAAACCCTACAGACCTTATAATTTCGTGAGCCTCAGAAACCTCATAAACTGCTTAGTTTTCAAACCATGTAAACGTATGAATGGTTATATTCTTACATCTCAAAAGCTTTATGTATCATAAATAGTTACCTTCTTAAACCTCATAATTCATCAAACTCTTGAGTCAACTTCATAAACTTAATAATTCCTCAACTTCCCTAATATAATTAACTTCATGCTTCATGAATGATCATCTTCTTAAACCTCATAATCTTCAGAATACGTCAACCTCTTAAGCCACAAAACCTTCATAAATAGTCAACTTCATAATTCGTATGCCTCTTTAACCTTTTTAACTTCATAAATGGTCAACTTCTCAAACCCCAAAAGTCTGACTGCCGTTTCTCACATGAATAATGCCTTTTAAGGTTCATGTAAACAGCCTCATTTATGATCAAGTTTATTTTCCTATTAATGTATTATTCCTATTAATGTTTATTTTCCTATTAATGCTTTATTGTATTTGGTTTCGTTATTAAATAATTAATGTTTTCACAGGTCCACCAAGAGTGCGTAGCCCTCCAGTCCAGTACGGAATGGAGGGTGAAGTTGTAAAATTAGAATGTATCATATCTTCTGTGCCTCCCCCTACAAGAACTCTTTGGTTAAGAAATTCACAGGTAATATCGAAAAGCTTTTTCTTTTTCGAATTAGTTACTGTTCTTGTTTTACTATTTTTGAAATTTTGCAACCATTTACAGAACTGCTATGTAGATTTTCACAGTTGTGCTGAAAGTTCTCTAAGACATCATATGTCCTTTAAATGTAACAGCAAAAAGAAGTAGAGGAGATTGTTTATACGCTCGCATTTACCAATATCTAGTTTTTCAAGAAATAAAAGCAACGTAAGCACAAAATTCAAAATAATCCTAAATTTAAAACTTGAATTATCTTCCCCCAGTCTCGTCTTTAATTTCAAGCATACTTTCTATAAGCAAAAATAAGTCGAAATTAACAAAAATATGGGGTAAATTTGTTTAGAAATGCTCTAACGTCAGAGATGGCCAGTCGAAATACATATTTTTTTTAAATTCCTCTTCCGAATAATATTTACTTACTCTTTCGTGCTCCTGATTTTTAGATTTTTATTGATAGCTTTATCGCAATTTCCTTTATCGTAGGGATTATCATACATCCCATTATAATTACTTACCTAGCCCGCACAATGGAGAAAATATACATTCTTCAAACCGCGTGAACTTCTTCTTACATTGTTTTTAATTGATGTAGTTGTGAAAAATAGACAATTTTAGAGTTCTTTATTTTAAGTTATTTTAGTTCATAAATATTTGCTTCTTGCTCTTCATAATCTCCTGAAAATATCTGGCAAATGACATTTAGTAAACATCTTCTTTTTGCATAATCAATCAATGATAAAATCTGAAAGTCTTTCAAGCTTATTAATCTGTCTCGTTAATATTATAATAATTCTGAAATTAAGATGTGATATTATTCATCGGTATCATTTCATAAACTCCCGAAATCTCCCCAATAATAATGCGTTCGGACCTTCTAATATTCCAAGAATTTACAACCACCTTCTCAAGTTTTATCACTTTGCCAATACCATAACCCCCCTCTTCTAACTCCCCCGCTACTAATTTATCACCCCCTCAAAATTTAGAGGCTTCAGAAACCGGAACAAAAATCAGTGCATCGCACATGCGTTTTGCCGCCCCGGAATGATCGAGCGCCTGTTTCACCGGGAGTGGCGTGTAAACTTCATTCCGGGCGTCTTTTCTCCCGTGACGTCCCTTCTTGTTTTCATTTAGGAGGCGTGTGTGCTGTTCCTCACTTTACCCGAAACGAACTGTGAGAAATTAAACACCTGGACTGAAATTTTCGCGATTCTACCGTGAGGTTAACACGCTTTTCTCCGTGTGTGTGTATATATATATCTCTCTCGCTTTTCCTCTTTATTCTATTTTATTTTTTTATTGTTTGGCTTCATTTTAACACCGCTTGCTTCTCCGGAAGGGGTCAGGTTCGTTCAGATTGCGCTGTATAGTACATTTTGAGAAAAGAAAGCCGCTCGAATGGGTGCCTTATTTTTGAAATAGAAATTTGTTGGAGAGAGAGAAATACATCAAGGAGAGAGAGAACATAATCCTGCACGCACGCATACACCTTTTGCCGTTTTCGTTTTCTGCTGCGTTCGAAAACGCATGGATCGAGTAGAGGATCAGTTAGCCTAGCCTGCGAAACGGGTCATGCGGGGGTTTCGTTTTACGAACACGCGCTTAACTCGAAATGAATATCTCATTCTCACGGACTAAGAGGCTTTAGGACGATCATCGGGAAGCGGCAGACGGGCGAAACTGCGTCAGCCTCTGAAAGGAAAATATGCGACCCCTTTTTAATGATTAACGGCATGGGCGCCCTCTGACGACACACGGCGTAAGCATCTCCCGTGGGGTGCTTCCGTTTATATTTGTTTACGTTTTAGCTACTAGCACACGTCGCATGCGCCAAAAAATTAATGGGTACGACTCCCAGCGCCACCTTTTGGGCAAATTTCATTTAGTTCTTTCACAATGCTTGGATGATTGTCCTGTACCCTCTTAGTCCGTGCTCATTCTCCAACTGTCGGTTGCAATCAAGGGCATGTTTAAGGGGAAGGGGGGGGCCTGGCTCCCTCCGGAAACGTAAAGCAAGTATTAAAAAACAGCTGTTTTAAAATATTTATATTAATACTAGTAACAATGAGGTTTAAAATACCGGATCGCCCCCCTGGACCTATGTACGCTACCTATATACCCTGTAGAAACCTGTATACACTACTGGTTGCAGTGACGGGCAAGCACCAAAATGCCAGCATTTCAGTTTTGAGGCTTGTGTCTGAATGGTACTACTGATATGCGTATGTGAAAAAAAAAAATTCCACTTTTTTCGAAGGCTTTGAAATAATGTTCTTCGAATATTTAATGCGAATGTTTGAATGTCTTACACCATGTGTCCAATACACAAATAGTGAGAAAGTATTAACTATTATGCATATGAACTTAAGCTAAAAATTTATTTTTTTAGCTTCTCTGTTTGAAAGTACGATCTTTGATTATGAAGTTTTATTTTGAAAAGGATATGGTTTTTCCCTCTTCAAAAAATAAGTTTTCTTTTGCCTTTCTTTAATCCCGTATTATTAAGTATTTCTTATAGTTTATAGGCTATTACTGTAAAATTTTATTACAAATTCTTTTTTTTTTCATACCTCAAGGAATCAAGTTTCTCCCGCTATTTCTGCGACATTTAGTTGAGGTCAAAACACCTATTTCAGAGATTTCTTCAAAAGCAAATACAAACTTAACTATATGAAAGGATTATCTTATCTGACAATGTGTATTTAACTGATATACACAGTAAAAAAAAATGATTTATTGAATTCAAATAAAAAAATGGCTCTATTTTAGCCCAATAGTTTTCGTGAATAACAACATGTATTGTTACTTATACGTTGTAGTAAGCAAAATAATTATTTATATGAATACCTCTTATTATCTTCTGAATGCCGTTCTGTTCATTCATTTCAACACATTTAAAAAAAATGTGTATTGTAAAGCGTATAAAAACACTGCAATAATTCGCGTTTGGTGGCATTGTTTAAATATCTTTTAGTTCTAATTAATAAATTTTAAATAAAATAAGCCGAAATTCCGAAAATAAACTTAATTTTTAACATATTTAACGCTTTTCTACGTTTTAAGAACATTCTTTATAGTTTTTCAGTTGTAAAAGACAATTCTTAATATTAAAGCATTTTAAATCATTGAGTTTTTCTTTCATTATTAAGCGTTATATGCATGTTTATTTTTGAAATACATTCAGAGAATACGCATATGGAGCATATATTACATAAACACAGGCCTAACAATTTTTAGTGACTTAAATTGTGAGGGTAATTGTCTCTTACTATCCCATACGTAGCAAAATATCCCACTTAACTGCAACAACTATCGTTGGAAAATTAGCTGTTTCATTAATGTATCCCAACTGGATATTGTTTATCATCTTTCTTCATTTCATTCCCTGTGATCTACGTACACTATCATAATTATCCTAATACTTACATATTTAATGACTCATGTGTTGCTCGCATCCAAGCCGCAATAAATCACTCTTGTGTCATTTTCAATGCTCTTATAAATGGTGAATGTGTCAAAATACTCTCTCTACTGCTCACAAATTTTAATCCCCCCCCCTCCTCCTCTGTATCTATTTGCAGCATGTGGACATTGATAATAACGACGGGTATGAAATCGTGGAAGAGCCGCTGCCGGACGGGCTGAAACACAACCTCATCATACACAACGCGGACGAGGACGACTTTGGCCAGTACAACTGTTCGACGTGGAACTCGTTTGGCCAGGACAGCATGATCATCGTACTCAAAAAACAAAGTGAGTGCCGGAATGCATTTTTTTTCTCCAAGAGTACGCTTTTTATTTCATGACTTTACTTTTTGTTTAGAATTTACTGAATGTAAAATAATAATATTTGCAATGAAAATTTAAGTACAGTATAAAAAAAAAAAAAAAAAAAAAAAAAAAAAAAAAAAAAAAAATTAGACGTTCTCATTTATAAAACTACCCATGCTTAACCCTTTAACGCGCAGTGATCCCGCTCTGGGAACACTTAACTCTGACGTTTTGACTGTTGCCAGTCACGAAGAATAGATTTGATTTCTATAAAAATAGTTGCTGGTGGCATAGCTCCACGAGAATCCTTTACTTTTTAGCACGTCATTTCCTGTAAAAAAATAGTCACGATTATTTTTAAACAGCACTCACATCTGCTGAAAAATGGAAGAATGCGAGAACAGCTCGATAGATTGCCCAATGCTGAAAAAAGGGCAGCCGTTGCCATCGCTTGACTTAACTAAAAGCAAGATGGCGGACGATCGAAACGTTCATCGCTTGCCACAGATCTAGAGACCCCCTTTTTGACGACAGCTGAAGGGTCTCTAGATCTGTGGCACGCGATGAACGTTTCGATCGTCCACCATCTTGCTGGTAGTTAAGTCGAGCGATGGCAACGGCTGCCCTTTTTTTCAGCATTGGGAGAGGGGTGCGCCTCAAAGGGTTAATTCAAACTGCTGAATTTTTCTCCCTTTTCGGACTAAATTATTGAACATTTCCTGGGGGTTTATTATTCCCCTAAAACATTCCTTTATGATAAGTCCGTTTTATGCATCTGACAAAAATATTCTTCAAGAATCATCGACGTCTCAAACCCGGTAGTTATGAGAGCATTAAACAAAAATTATTTCAGATAAAATGCCGTATCTCTTTTTCAATCGCACCCTGTATACGTATACTCATTAAACGGGACTTTACGACACTGTACAACGGACATTAAAAACCCCCCACCGCCTATACTGCATGCAGTACTACTTTCAGACTTCACACGTCTGTCCCCCGACGGAGCCCGGCAACATTTCGATGTTCTTTGTTTGGGGGGGGGGGGCTTAACGACTGTTTCAAGATGGCCGCCTCCACGCAGAATGTGCTTTCGTTATCAAACCAATGTCCGTGTCTGATTTTAAGTTCACTCTCTCTCAACTCCACTGCCCGAGATAACATCTATGTTCCCTCCACCCCACCGCACCCCCCCACACCCTCTCTCTGGGTGAGCGATAAGGGTAATAACAGGGCCGCACACCCAGTGCCTAATTATTCCGCTTTCTCGATTCGAACAGGGATTTTATGCAAATTACGGAAAAGCGCCATTTTGTCGGTGCGAATTCTTTAATTGCTGCATTATTTCAAATGTTTGGGGGAACTCGAGACACTAAGAAAAGAGGGTTTGGGAATCTGCAGAATGGGAGAATGTGTCAATCACTGAAACTCCCCCCATGCACATTTTTGGAGCTTTTAGGATGCCGTGGGTGCAATTTGTCGAGTCTTTTCCATTTGGATGTCGTTGGCGCTTGTAAATGGATATTTTTCTGGGTTAAAACTCCCTGAAAGTTTTGAAATGGTAACTATTTAAAAGAAAAAAAAATTCTAGGTTTTTTTTTTCAACTTTTTAAAAGTAAAAACAACAGCCGTTTCTGTTTTCTTTTATATTTCTTAATGTTATGAGCAATTATTATTTATTTTGCGTAAAACTGTTGATAGTTAACAAAACTGGAAAATTGTTGTTTTCTATTTTTTTAATAAAACAAAAAAATAATAATTATAATAACTGAATTATTTTATAAACATTTACTTAACCTTATTTACATTTTTAATGTTCTTAACTTTTATTTATTTTTTACATTATTTTTTTCTTTAATTTTTTTATTTCTTTTACCTTATGAAAAGATAATTTAAATTGAAACATTTTGTAACAATTAAAACACCCGATTTATTACTGTCTTTACTTATTTGCTTTTTAAAAAATGAAATAAAATAAGCAAATTTTATAGCTGTAGGCTTTCCTATCAATTGATTTTTTTTTCCATCATCCAACACTTTGTAGATCCGCATACTACTCATACAACTTTAACGACAAAATAATATTTGACAGGAACTCTCATATAAATGTTTTTACTTCATTAAATAAAGCCTGTTAGCTTGAATTATTCGTTAAAACGCAACCTTTAATTTAAATTTATGCTTCTGCTGTATTCCAAAACACATTCGGCGATAAATTAAAACTCCGATGATGAATCGTCTTTTTCCTCTGCAAAATAAATGCTAAAAGTCTTAAATTAGTAAGGTAATAATTAGTTGATGTTTTCTTTAAATTCCATAATTGTAAACAAATTAAGCATTTAACTGCCAATAGGAAACCTCATTAATCATAATATTGATTGAAAGTTTTTTTCCCTAATTACACTGGAGGTAGAATATTTCAGAACACATAATTTAACACAATCAGAACGCGGTTATTACTCTCAGAACAATAATAAAAAAAGTTTTTAAGATAAACAAATGGAATTATCAATGAATTGCGCCCGCTTTTTTTCCGCATTTCAACAAGCATTAATCACGTAAGTGTTATTTATGTCCGACAGAAAATATGTCGCATTCCACAGATTCTTTTTTATACAATAACAATGAAATAACTCAATTTCATGATCATATTTAAAAATTATGTCATAATCAGACTTGAAATTTATTGGAATAAAGATTTATAAGTTAAGCATCTCACCGTTTTTCATAAATATTAGATTGCTCATTTAGTAGAAAAATAGGGGAAGATGACCCAAAATGAGCCTAGTGGGCAAAACGCCCCACATATGCTTTCTTAGATACAGGTAGCGCTATCTAACGGGTAACACATAAACTAGTTGTGCAAAGTGAAGAAGAAGCAATGGTAGTATTAAAGCGGTCACAGTATTGCGCGTCTTAATAGAATTCTCCGAAAAATTGGATTTTAACCTTATAACATCTGTTATAAAATAAGCACTACCTTTATTTAGGAATACAGTGTTTCATGTATGCGACTTGGTTTACTGAATGGCGTATGTTTTTAGATGTGAATTACACTTGCTAAATTTGTTATGTCATCCAGTAGTATGACCGAAAGTGGGTAGCTGTACTGACTGGTAAAATGATCCATCGACTGAAGAAACTCTACCAGGTCTTAGCCATCATGACAATCCTTAAACCGTTCTCAAAATGCGTGACTCCCCATTGCATTATTTAATTTATGTCTGCTTTTATTGTAGGTCATAATTTTTGAGTTATAATTTTGAAATATTCCATTTTATTGTTTGTATTACTGCACGGCTGTCGATCTAACGGTCTGGAGTTTCGGGAGTTTTTCTCCCGATGTAATGTGAAAACACATTTGAAGTCCTGTCCAAGGCATCCCCCGTAGGTAAATGCCGTTCTTGTAGACTTGCCATAAAACAAAACACTCTAGAAATCCGTTTTACAATGTAAGTTTTCGTATTGTAGTTTCATTATTGTGACACTGTATAGCTTGTATTCGCATTAATAAATCCTTATTATTTTCAAGGTCTCTTAAATAATTGAGGATTTTTAGGCTTTCTTTTTAAATAGTTTGAGCTCCAATATTGTTTCCATATTAACATTTGGTTAGAGATATTTCAAAATATTGATATTTCATTCATTTGAAACTCTCCAATGTTCTATAAATATTTCACCACCTATACTTATCTCTGAATATTGTTTATTGGAAATATTTCGCAATACTGGCCTTTCCTTGGAAGATTTATTTAATATCCCTCAACATTACGTCACATTTTTGCATCAATATTTGTTCATTTAATGCAATTTTGAGAAAAACTTACGACATTTTTATAGAAATACACGTTTTCAGGAAATAGTTATTCTTATCTTTCTTTTCAATTCTTCGTAAACATTTAACCAGAATTTCCGCCTTATAGTTTTATTACTGAGTACAATGTATTGATTCATTGCAGTTATAATTCAAGAGATATGTTTTTGGTCACAAAACTTAAGTTTCTTCCGAAATAGAAAACACCAAACATCAAATTTCCAGCAATAAAACAAACTGTTTTGCGAAGAAAATGCTGTGTTTTTTTAATATGTGTTATGTGCATATCCATATACATAGTGTCCCAAAAAGGTGGCAACGAGCTGTAACTGTTATATGTATTGGAAATAAGTGGAAAATGTAAACTGAAAAGAATATTCACAATAAGATAGGAAAAACGACTATGTTAAAAAAATTCCTCTCGTAATTTTTTTTAAAGTTGTGTTTTTTAAATTTGCATACGACCCCACTGCAAAAAAATCCCTGTTAGTAAAATGTGCCCCATACATGAATGAGGTGCTATCAAAAGAAATTATAGCATCGAATTTATCGCCATTTAAAAACAATAAAATAAGTTGCATTTATTCCGCTTTAATAGCCTGTCAATGTATCTTTCCAGCATGGACAGTATCTAAAAGGGAAAACGCTGTGACCAATATAAACGCACAGTCGTTGTGCCATTGAAAAATCAATATTTATATGAGACTTTAGGAACAGTAAATTATCTTACACATTAGTAAATGGAACATTAACAATTCATGCGTTTAAAATTTCGAAAATAAAAAAATAATATAAAAATTTCTTTATTCGACTTGGAGCACCGTGCAGATTATAAACAGTAAATAGTGTTGTTTTACTCTTGATTCATCCATAATCAAAAATGAACCTTACATTCTTCTGAGAAAGTAAAACGAATAAGTAAATCTTGGAAATTTATCTAAAAAACTTTGAATTATAAGTATGCTTTGCATTTTAAAGAGAAATATTCAAAACTTAACATATTATTCCTTTAAAATTTTTTGTTAAATTGATTAAACAGCTTTGTTGATTTCAAAATATACATTTTAAAAAGCTATTCAAATGACTGTATTTCCCATTCTTTAGTTATGTTTGTTTTTTTAAATATGAAACCTTGCGCAAAAATAGAACGTTCTTTCAAATAATAATAATTTCATACTGTATATAAATTACCTGTGGTTTAATATTTGTCAACATAATTTCACTGAAGATTGGCTCTAAAGTTATTTTAAGAATTTTTGAAATGTTTCTGTTCTACTTTTATTTTTAAACAATGGTTTTAAAAGATTCCATTGATGTTTTTTATTGTGATTTTATGTCACCTTTTTATTTTCCTAGCTTGTAACAAAAATCTAATGAATGCTTATATCTCAAAGTGAAATTTTGTATCTTCATGTCTTAGATAAAATAAATCTTATTAATCAAAGGAAAACTACTTTAACAAATTAAATATTTTAAAGCATATTGTTATAAATGTTTACTTGTTTTATAATTTACTATTTTTGTTTCACCCATTTAAATTAAGTAACTTCGCTGCATTTACAAGGAAATATTTAAATGTCTTCGCTTGAAGGAATTAACAGTTTACAAGGACAAAGGACTGGTAAAAAATCTGGGGACTAGCAAAGAACATTGAGCAGACAAATAAAGTAACAAAAAGACATCATACTAGTTATATGTATATACTTGAAAATATGAGAGAATTACTTTATTCTAAGAGATAATATAATACATATTAGTACGTAAAATAATACTAGAAATACCATATTACAATTTAACTGTAGTCATATTTACATCTGCTTGTGATTAATCTTAAATATGAAGATTTTTTAATGTAAATGAAAGTATTAATTTCATTGTAGGCTGTTCAGTTTAAGAATATTTACATTCAGAGCAAGTATTAAAAATTACAGCAATTTTATAACATTGTATTTAACTTGTGCATTATTTCATAATTGTTTCAACCCAGTAGAATATTTTTTATAAGAAGATTTATTTTTAAAAAATACCATTTATTCGTAAAGTTTATAATTTATTGCAATTTTCAAGAAAACTTCCTCTCGTTTTATTGAAATTTGCAGACTTTTTTTTAAATTACAATTGACAGAATTATTTCATTTATTGCGTATACTATGCATTTTTCTTCTACTTTTAAACTGAGCACAGTTTTCGTTTTCACAAAAATGTTTTACATGCATTTTTTTTTCAGTATTATTATTACTGTTGTTGTTTTATATTTTGCCAAAGAGACTCCCGTTACTACATTATATATTACGTAGTATTTAAGAATGCAGTATAAGTACCTTTGAAAAGAAAATTGAAACCCCAAATGCAACTTCCTCTCAGCAAATGCTGTAGCTTAAAAGGACATTTAAGTACTCACTTCAGTCTTCACACTTGTTGGAGATTTCTAATGTTTCAAAAATTCTACTTTTTTTCATATAATGTCCCCCCATGTCACATTTACATTGTGGAACCATTGAAGGAAAAATAAAGCGTTACTTCTTTTACTCTACCTGCGAATCACACTTAAAGTAGCATCTCGCCTCCCCCTTCCTTGCCTAGCCCCCTACTCTGTTACGCTATTTCTTCTTTTAATAGGAGAGGGGGGGGGGTTTCCAACTGTTCATAATTCACTTCTTTCATACACCTGCCAAAAGTTTGAAAGATGTAAAAAAAAAAAAAGGAAATCTTGGAAAGTCAAATTGAAAATACAGAAATCTGACTTTTTATCAACAAAGTGCTGGAGCTCGCTCAAAAATGACCATCTCAAGAAATAAACTTCTGATGCCACTCTGATAACAAAAAAAGAAAGAAAAAATTCCAACTACGTTCTATTTCATTTTTCCAGTTCCATCGCCTTTCACCCCCTTGAAAGAAATACAACTCCCTGAGCAGCGATAGCGAACCTTGTCACTTTATTTAAAAAAAAAAAAAAGAAAAGAAAAGAAAGAAAAAGAAAAAATATATATTTCGAAAAAAAAGAAGAAGAGAGAAAGAAAGAAAGAAAAACCACTCTGCCGAGTTATGGTCCCTTATTTTCAAGCTACATTTCGATCAGATTCGTCCTTCTTCCTATTAGAACGTTTTCACAGCCGTACACGCTTCGATGGGGAAAGGGATTTAAATTCTCTGCTTCAACTTTCACCATTAGTTCGTAACTCTAAATCACTGCAAGATAAGTCATTAAAAAATGTTTTGAAGTTTTTTTTTTTCTCTCCCATCCCTTGCTTCGTCTTTTTTCTCTTAATGACTGCATTATTATTTTCTGATGACTTTCATTCGAGAGTTTTCTAGAATGTGCGTTTCTCTTCACTCTGCGCTTTTGTGGATGCAAATGCACTCACTTTTCCCCCCTAGAAACGATTCCGTACCTTTTTACGTCATATTTTTTTACACCATGTTTGTTTGTTTGTTTGTTTAATTTCTGTTTATATTCTTTAAAGATGTTTAAAGTCTGGGAAATACTTTGTGTACGCCAAGTCTCGAACACATGAATTTTAAGAGTTTAAAAGAAAAGAAAAGTAGTTCTTATTTTTAAATCATAGTTTGTTTGCTTTTTCACACTATCACTGTTTTTCAGCTATTTTTAAGTATACTTTTAACTAATGCTTTAGAAATATTTATATATTATTTTACGCTCGGAGTCGTCTTAAAGAGATACAAAATTGAAGTGCACATTCTGAAGTAGAGGAAAACTATTTTCTAATGTTTCTATTTAAAAAGGAAGGTTTATTTAACTATAAAACTCTTACGGAACAAAAATAAATATTTTCTATATTGCTATGAAAGTAAAAGAGTAAAGCATCGCGTAAAACAAATCTGATATAAGCTGTAGATTATATGCACATCACACGCCTTGATACGCCGAATATGTCCCACAAAGTTAAGAACTACAAACAGCCTTGAGTATAGGATGGAAATCGTGGTGTTTTCTGGGAAATTTTTCTTCTGGACTGTCTTTAAACATAGCATTCATTAATCATTGCTTCTCATAATTCGTAGCTTAGTGAACATTAAAACTTTCATAAGTGAGTTCTATTAAAAAGTAAAGTTTAAGCGTCCAAACTGGTTGTTACTTGAATATTTTCTTGGTTAGAACTCTTTTTCAACATTCACAACGGTTTAAAGTACAAAAGTTAATGGTCTTCAAATGTTAAAATGCTTATAAAACTTTCTTAAAAGATCGTTCTCTGTTGATCAATAACACTAGCGCGCGTCTGTAAATTCTTTCAAAAGGGTCTTTGCATCATCAAACAGTATGCATTGTTCAAAATATATTAATATATACAAACTTTAAAAGATAATAGTTAACTGTTGCGGAAAACTTTTCGAAAATGTAAAATTTCTTGTATTTCGATTATCCCCAAAACTCAAATACCAATCTTAGAGTAGATGTGCGTAAACACCTTTAAATTACGGTTTTTGTTTTAGACACGCGTGCTACCCAACTTCAAACTGCTATCTTCTGTATCGAAATCTCTCGGACTGTTTTTACTTCTATACTTCATTGACTTTTACTGTTGGATTTCTTATCGTCATCGTCCTCTTCATCATCATAATTATTATTATTGTGATAACGCATAAACACTCTACACAAGATTCCATACGAGAATTCAATATCATTCGTGAAGTAAGAGCCTCTATTTTCTCGTAAATTAACTCCGCTAGTGCTAGTTCCGCATATCGATATTCAGGATCGATATCCCTGAAAACATTTGCAACGTAAAAAAGAAAAAAAAAATGAAAAAACAATCAAATTTCGGAAGAGGAGTTAACATTTTCGTACGCAGTCGACCAGTCATAAATATGCTGCCCCCGCTCCTTTTCTAGGCATCACGTGACAGTAGCCTCTGCTACATTCTATCAATCAATCAAAATCGATGAAAATTTTCCGTGATTTTCATTCCCGACACAGACACATATATCATTTCTGGTTTTTTGTTTTTGTTTCTTTCTTCTTTTTTTTCCCTGCCATAAACATTATTCTGTATGTATCCGTAATTACTTTCCCGTGGCCATCCCATATAGATTTAAGGTCACCGGACAAAAATCTCTTCCCACTTGTACCGCGCCAAGTGAATATCGATAATTTAATCGATTCTTAAAAGATCATATGCACCCCTCCCTCGCGCTTAATTAATAAAACGTTCAATCGCTGCTTTTACTGGAACCACACACACACACATACACAAAAGTCTTGATTTTTCAGACGAAACCAGTTAACGCTTGGTGGAGCATTTTCATTATACGCTTCTGCGGGTTTAAGCTCGAATGCCCAATATCGCGTAAATAGGTAATTATGGATCTTTAAATATTGCGCCCGTTTTATGGGGATGGATTTTTAAAAAGGGAGTGTGCGGAAGGTAATGAAAAAAAAAAATACATATATCACATAGAGAATATTAGAAGAGCTCACGCAAGCTTTAATTTTATTTTAATGGTGTAAATTCGGGATTTGCTGCATTGAATTTTTGTGCGCGAGCGTATACTTTATGCTATGCGGTTGGATTTTCTCCAGGAGAGGGTTTAATTTGTATATTGAATTTCCGTTTGTAAATATTGATTTATTTTACTTTTTTGTTTTCCTGTGATGTGTTTGTTTGTAATTAATTAATAAAATTAAGAGTGTTTGCCTAAGTGCATTTTAGACTGCTTACAGGAAACGTTTGAACAATTTGACTCTGCAGACTGTTCGACAACTAAGCTTCAATTTTTGCTTTCCAGTACAGAGTTTTTAATTAATTAATGTTTTAAGATAAGCATATTCTTGTTGTAAAATTGTATTTACGACTGTAAGAAGCATTTAGATAATTTGATTCTTTCGGCTATTTGAATAATTTTGGTTTTACAGCTTTGTGTTTTTAATTATTTATTTTTGGAATTAGGAGCATTCGTATTGACAAAAAAGTATTTTAGACTAGTGTTTCTAATGCTTATTAATTTGCTATTAATTTATAAATTTATAATATGATATTTAATAATATTTATAGTTAATAGCATTAATTCGTTAGTAATATTAATAATTGATATTATTAACGATATTAATTTGACTCTTCAGACGATTTGATTGCTAAATGCATTTTGCTGCCCATGTGGTATCACTGGGAAATGCTTCAAATAATTTTGTCTTGGTATTTCGAAGCATGTCCTGATAAGACTTGAAATGCAAAATTCGCTCATCTAGCTCCTTATCCAAAGTGGAAGGAGCTTGCCATTAAACTCTTTGACTGCTGTCTTATGTAATACATATGTATTATAATACATAAATATTTTTTGTAAATTATGAATTCTTTTTCTTCCTTTACAGAGAGTTTGCCAATGTTGATCATCCTGGCGGGTGTCATCGGCGGAATAGTTTTCATAGTTTCTGTGACAATAGTCATAATTCTGTGTCTAAGGCGGAAATCCGTAATTAAAGGTAAGTAGCACAAATGACGCGTCTCTTATTATGTGTAACACAAGCCACGTTTAAGTGTTTTTCGCAAGGTAAGCCGATTCATTATCTCTGTAGTCGAGTTCTAGGAAGTCATTTTTATGAAGTTAAAAATGCCTCGGTAGTTAGTTGTGGTTTCAACAAATGATAAATTACCGTGTACTAGGGCTACGTCGGTCCAACACGAAAAAAAACTTTTGTGCTGAATAAACAGTACACGATAAAGAGTTTATGAGCTAGAAAAATACTTTGTATCCTGTTTGGGGGGGAGAGGGGGTACAGTCACTCCCGGTTAATGGACTAGCCAATTTGTCACGAAAAGTTAATCTAGTAAGCGGGATATTCCATTATACGGGATCAGATTGGCTAATTATTACGGTATGGTACATTTAAAATTATATTCCTTTAACTGAAATTCCATTAAGCTGGTTCGACTGTACTTCAAAAGTTTGGGGATAAATTAAATTTTTTCTTACTGGCAAAAGACAGTTTTGCCAATAACGAAAAATTAAGGTGTCAATTTATTAGCAGGTTCTTCAGCTAAGGGTTATAATAGTCTAACATGTGAAATCTATTTAATTTGTATGAAATCAAGTGAACGGCCCAAAGAAACCCCAAGCTTACCTACTTTGATCCAAAACTTTAAAAATAGTAATTATATGGGGTGGAAAAAGAGGAAAAAGATTTTTTAAAGTCATAATTTTCTTATTTATTCCATTTTAATTGGTTAAAACTAAATTTGGACGTTGGAAATCCGTATGTTATTTTTTGTAATAACAGAAATGTTAGTGAAAGCATCAAAAAATGGCCCATAGTAGTCCCAGTTGACGATAAATCAGCTGTGGTTAACACTGCGTCTATTTCTGGCTCTAATATTCTTGAGAGTAGCACTTTGACTACCTTACATAATAGTTAGCTCTAACAGTGGCAAATAAACAACAGTTAAAGATGACCCTTCTGAGCCAAGCGTTGCTTCCTGTCTGTGGTCTTTCGAATATTCAGAGAGCAAAAGGGATGAAGCAACGAAAAGGGACACAGGGATAATCTCCGATGTTCTGTTTTTGCCTTGATGATGGCGAGAATAGTTTACAGCTCTCGCTTATCATTGCCATAAACTAAATATTGATATAGTATTTGATCGATAAAATGCGATGAATAGCTGATTTTTAATCTTTGCCAGAAGTCAAATTTATGGTAATTTAACAATAAAGTAATAATAATAATAGAAAACATTCTGTATAAAAAAAAATCCAGCATTCGGTTTTTGAAAGAGTGAAAATCCGACAATTCTCTCTTTGATGGAATGGACGTTTACCTTATTTGTAAGAGAGCGTTGGTTAACAAAAATAACATTTCATTTCTAAGAAACTTTGATATCAAATCTTTCGAGCCTTACATATCATTTAGTTCTCCTTTCATTCATTGTATTACAAAGTATTCTAATTACAAAGCTAGCATAAGACACGTGTGCCATAAAATGTTCAAATGTCACTTTTAGCGAGCGTACCTCTGACTTTAATAAACAGAGAAATATACGATACTTATCTAATAGTTCAGAATATCGTGATGCTTGTTAAATGTGATTTAAGTTCTTATAGACAAAATATAAAAGACGAAAACTGTCTTCTGTAATGGTTGTTATTGAGTTGGCAAGAAAGTAATTTCGCTTTGCCTGCCTAACCGACTGTCGTTACTCTTCAGTGTTGTAAATACGCGTTGATTGCTGCGCAGTTTATATATGTAAGTGCTGTATGCTATGCCACGTACCCTATTGATAATGGTGTATACAGGTTATCCCATAATGATTGGGACAAACTTTAAGGGGAGGTAGAGTACATAATAAGGATTCAGAATCACATAGCATTATAGGGTCGGAAATGTCATCTTCATGTAGCTGATGGCCAGGGGGGGGATATCGGGATATATCCCCCCCCCCCGAAATTTTTGGATTAGTGAAGAAATTCCGTCTATTTATACAGATATAAGTTCATATCCCCCCCGAAATTTTTTCCAGGCGCATATCCCCCCCCCCCGAAAAATTTTCCTCGCTACGCGCCTGCTGATGGTAATCACTTTGGAACAAGTGCTGAAAAAATAGTGAACTTCCCGATAGACACAACAAGTATTATATTATCTTTCACTAAAAGCACGTGACTAAAATGAATAGTTTAAAAGTTCTCTTTCATTTAGATGAATTTCTTGGAAAAAAGCCCACTGTTTATGAATCTCGGTTAAAAAATCAGACGAACACTTAACACTTTTCCCTAAATGACTATTAACATGCAAGTGAAAACGGCGTTTTCTGCTCCACATTGCTGTGTTATTCTTATTCCTCATTATTTAATAATGAGGGACACACATAAAGTGTGGATTGGGACACACATAAAGTGTGTCCCAATCATCATGTGTTAACCTGCATAACATAAACAGTTCTTTTTTCAGGAGCAATTCGAAAGGATTCCAATACATTACACTCTGTGAACAGTCTTTGTTACGTAATTGTACTTTGAGACGTAGCCCCAGTTCAAACACACAAAACAAAATTATTAATATAATATGTTATTCGGGTTTATGAAAAAATACTGCCTCCAGAAAAGGTGCATGCAGCATCTACATCTCTTTTAAAGGAGCGCACATACGAATGCATTGCAGTCTATCTCAGTTTAAAGACATTACTGAAATTCAAGCCCAATGAAATAAGTATGCATAATAGACGTTTGTAAAAGTTTATGAGTAATAATGCACTTCCGGTTTTTTAGTGTGAATCTATTTGTGCAAACCGATACTTTCTTGTCAACTCAGTATACAGTACAATCACAGAGGAAATAAATAAATACATATCCGATTAAATTAATTAAATGCATGTGTCCCTACTTCACTTTTTGAAAAGCATATCCCTTGCGAAAGAATAGTTACTAAAAATTATATGATCTACAGATTACTACCTTCAGTCTAAAGTACCCTAGAAGGCTAACTTAATGATATATTTCATGTTATCTAATAAATACCTCACTACATTTTTTGTAGGGGGGGGAGGTACTTTAATTAAAATTGCATTATATACATTACCATTATGCATATTTTAAAAGTCATTTTATTTTTTTATTTATAAAATTATGTTGAAATCATTCACTAATTTCATGAAATAAGTGAATTCGTCTAAAATTCGTCGTCTGTTTGAATATTTCGTCTGTCTTCTGTAATTTTCATTTTTCGTCTGTTTGAAATATTGATTACATTAAATTAATTGAATCATAAATTATTCATCAGAATTTTAGTATAATCAGGTATAATTAAATAAAGTATTTAATAAAGAAGATTTAATAATAAAATAAACATAAATACTCTTAATTTTTATACTGTTTTAAATTTCAGAAAATTAAACTCTGTGTTATTTTCTTACATAAAGTTTTTTTCACAAACAGTTTTTTTTCTCTTTTTTATTATGTTAAAGTTCGTAGAAATTGGCTAAACTACATTATATTAATTTAATTTCATTAGTTTTTTAATTTGTTTAATTTAAACTGCAGGCATTTATTTTCAGAATACAAAATTAATTCTAGTATCACAATTTATTAACAGAACTCGGGATATTACTTATCATTCGTATAATTTATAAATTAAATTAATTGAAGCAAACCTAGTACTATGAATAAATTATTTAAATTTAAATAACTAGTGTATTCTTTAAGAATAGGTAAACTCGTTTAAGTAACAAATAAATGAATTTTTAAAATAATATCTCATAATCACTTTAGAAAATGTTATGACTTTTTTATTTAATAAAAAAAAAAGATATTCATAAGAAATTTTGAATAGATATATGAGGTAGTCTTAGATTTAAAGGAAAAGTTTATTTAGCAATTAATTTTATAAAATTCATCAAGCTCTGTTTGAATCATTTATGATTTTTAGCATTCTCGCCTGCCTCATCATCTCAAATTCATTTTTCTTAAATTATTTATAATTTTCTAATGCAAATATTTATTTAATTTAGACTTACAAAATTTTGCATCGCATAGCTAATTACTTGCCTGTATACATAACATAAAAATTCCCAATTTAGTAGGATATAATTATCGTTCAACAGGTTTTAAAATTAAATATACCTACTACATTTTTGATATGGAGTATTGCTTTCATTCAAAAGTGCTTGTTTGCGGAGTTAAACATAGATCCTGTTATTAAATTTCAATGAAACATTGTATTTTCTATTCTTAAAATATAAAAATCGATTGCATCAGAATAAATTACATGCTTTCACTAATTTTTTTAATTCAAGTGATTATTTTTTTCCCTTGATTTCTAATTTCTTTATAATATAACCTTATCAAAAAAGTCTGATGAAAGTTTAAATTTTTTCGCATCTCTCTATTCTAAAGAAAAGTAAGAGCCGCTGTCGTCGCCGCTGTCAAAAGCTTGTTCGCCTATCTTCTCACAAACCTTAGGGATTTGAATTTCGACTAAGGTGCCCACAGATTCTAAAGATTCCGAGGAACCTGCTAAGCTGGCTTAAATTTCGAAAATCGAATTATTTTAGAAGATATTAATAAAAGAAATAAACATAATGGTTGCCAGATTTGGCATAAAATCATTCATTCCTTTGCAGCAAAGCGTTTCCAAGTACCTAGAATCGCGTGAAATTTACAAAAAATGAGTTATAATTACGCCTATTTTACGCCAAAATAAAAACTATATGAAATAAGTAACTCAAAATGTGTTACACAAAGTTGACAATTTTCAAATAGTAAGTTCGCATAGACAACAGGAGTTTAGAATTAGCGATTATTCGTTTTTCTAAAAGAGAATAACTAATATATTGAAAATGAAAAATAATTAAAATGCAGATTATTTTAAAGCCGGTTCTCGTCCAGCTGAATTATTTGCTACCAGTAGAAATATTTGGCGGCGTTAACTATGCCATTATAGCAGTTATAGTACAGCTTACACTTGGATATTTGCTAGCGCGACGAGATGGTATAATTCGTGGTGTTAAGTACGCCAATCTGCAAACGATTATGTAAATGAAAATATAGATAACGGTTTTCCGGTAACCTTAAATGAACAGTAATTATAGGTTGTGAGCATGTGTAAATCGCCAAATAATGAAAAGTCGCCATTGGTGGCAAGCTATTCTATCTGTTCCGTAGCTTTTATTAACTTTACATGTACGCAAGTCGCCAAATAATGAAAAATCGCCATGGGTGGCAAATTCGCAAGGTGTCCAATAGGTTTTACATTATTAAAAATACAGCTGAAACAGATGTTCTGATTTTATTACGCTTTAGCTCCTAATTAATATAAATTTGAATGGCAGCATTAAATATCATTGTGTTTCTGAGGAGTGCAAATAATTTTTCCAGCGATTATAAGCGGAGTCCGCCCTCCAGGTGGAGTATAGCTCAGGACCCGTACAACACGGATTCCGATAACAAAATATCTTCCGTGTTATGAGGGGGAGGGTGTGATGAAGATCACATATCTAATTTAAAAATCATTTAATTTGGTTTTCTTTAATGCAATCTATCCAAAATTCAAGAATTCTAAATCACTTTTGTTTTCATTTTTCTGCCATTTCGGCTTTAAATCTGTATTTTCGCTTTTCCCGTATGCACTATTCTTTTTCTTTTTGTTCTTAATTGTTTCGTCTCTCCAGACCGGTGTGCTAAAAATAGATTATATTGCGTCCGTTTGCAAAATCAACGGCCTTTTTGAGTTTCTTCTTGGCATCCTGCTGGCGTAAGTTATTTAGTTGTTCCTCTGCGACGACTTTAAAATTATTTGCTCGCGATTACGTCATTGTAATTTTATTGGATTAACTGTTAGGGTTGCTCTGGAATTGGCGCTATTAATCTCAGCCAAGTTATTGTTCTCGCCAATGTGTTATTCTGTGCTGGCGTAATTTTTAAATTATACCACCTTAATTTCACTGTCCATATAGGACGTATTTTTATTTTCGCTGAGCCACCACCGCCCGTTATAATAATGTTTCAATAGTATATGTTTAATAAAAAAGTTTCAATTATTTAACGTCTTTTTATTTTATTGCAACTATAAGTGTAATTGAACCTGGATTATCATGTATCACAGCGCAGTCTTTAAATTTAAATCAGCTCAACCAAATAACCTTCTTTACAGAGGGTGTCTACTGTAGTGTGAAGTTTAAATTTTTATGTACCAATGAACATGAAAGAACCAATCAATGTGTAGCTCAGTAACATTCTATCTGATCCAATCTTCGGGTTTTGTCTGTTGAAAATATGTCTTTTTTACGAATAAGCCTTATTAGGGGCCGAATGCCTCATACGAAATGCGAGCGTAGCGAGTCTGGGGCCTTGGCCCCTAGTTGATTAAAAAAATACGAAAATCATTAAGATAACTTTCAGAAAAAAAACTATCAAAACTTAGCACCGCAATTTTTTCTTGTGAAGAAAAGGGGTATCTCATGTTAATGTCTGAAAAGGAAGCATTATTTTATCTATGAACATATAATCAAATTTTATATGAAAATTCAACGCAAATTTTAAATAAAATTTTTCCAAAGTGAATTTTATTTGTTACTTTCATTTTATCATTATCATTAATCGCGATTGTTTGATTTTTTAAACACTACCGTAATCAAATTCTCTGTGCAATAAAATTTTAATTTTCACCAGATTATGAAATACAATTTTATTTATTACAATACATTTTAAAATGTCAAATGAGCATTTAAAAAAAATTATACTCTTACATAGTTCATAGAAAATTTTTAAATTTGATTTACTTCACAGAATTTGGCTCACGACATATTTCATTATGTATGATTTTCGTAATGCTGCGTATATCACGAAAAGTGCTGTGTCTGCGGGGAAAAAGAAACACAAAATCCGACAGAAAATAATTTATTACAACATGTGCTACTATCAATCACATTTTGTGAAAATTCGCTGAAACAAAAATATGATAGGTCATTCTTCTAAAAACTTAGGGAGGCTCGTTAGGGGAAAGAATGGAGTTGTAGTTCACATTTTTTTCCCTCTGATATTAGAGCTTTCCGTATTTTTTTTCACCGCAGAAAAAAAAAAATGATGTGCCATGTAAATTTGCACGAAACTGTATGCATATATTTCTAGACCGTACCGAGCTGTCTTAATCTATCCTAGCATAATAACTTAGCTCAAGGCTTATAAATAATTCCAGAAAAATGATAGGCGAAAGAAACGGGGTGCACATTTTTAAACCAAATATTTGTGAGAAAATTTTTCAGCAGTACTTATCACGTATTCTTAATTTTCAAAAGGAGAATATTTGGGTTACTCAGGTAAAACATAAAAAATTTGTAATGGGTAACACACTGCACATTGTAAAAAGTATCTAGAAGTGTGTCGCAGAAGAGAAGAAAAATGAGGAATTCTTTTTTTTTTATAGAAGTGGTCTTTTTTTTAAATGTTGCAAAACACGTCTCTTATCCAGGACTCAACTACAGCCTGTGTAAAAAAGTTTTGTAAATGCGTTATATCGCTTGACTTACCTACTAACGTATGCACGTTTAAAAAATGATTCTATGGCACTGGCAGTAGCATGAATTCTGTGTTTGTTATACCCAAACAATTCTATTTCTAATTGGGAGTAAGCACAAGTTATGTTCTGCGGCCATAGTCAGTTATCTTTCCCTTTCAGTAGGATCTAAAGCTAGACTAGATTATTAAAGTAAGATTTTTGCAGGCGGGATTTCTGTGAGCTTAAAAGATAAAACTTACTCGTGAATCCATCTGCCTAAGGTACATTTTTTTTTCCCGTGCGAATTTATCGAAAAGTGTTAATGGCAAAACTTGAAGCATGCAGATAATACTGAATTTTTTTAGTACTTCTGCTGCATTTTGACATTTCTAATTTTATACAAAAAATTATTCAATGTTCTTTAAAAACAGATCCATCGAGACTGTTTGACCTATGAATGATTCTTTTTTTTTCCTTCTTTATGAGTAGTAGTACATCCTAGATTTCAAAACTTTCCTTAAGTAGCACTTTCATGCCTAACGAAAAAATATATATAAAGTAAACTGCACTCAGATTATGAATAATAACCATTGAGTGCACTAACAATCTAATAAAACTTAGTATTTTTACATGTTTGTATAAAGAAATTTATATTAAAAGCTTATAAACTTAATAACCATTATTTCAAATTTGATTTACTTAGTAGAACCTTCAATCATGCATTTGAGCGAAAATTAAAATTAGAGCGTTTTAGTTTTATTTTAATTTTATATATTAATTGTTTTATTTGTTTATTTCAAAGCACATTCTTTTGAAGTTGTACTTAATTTCAATTTTGGAGGCCCTACCATGGCCGAGTGGATAAGACACTAAACATGGTATATGGCTGAAGTGTAAGGGTCCCGCTTTTGGACTTACCTCGCGGCTTTCAATCAACGGTTCAATCAAACGGTGAAGTTTTGGTCGGTTTTCTCCAGATATAACATGAATACGCGTTAGAAACCCTTAAAAAGTGCTCCGACTAAGATAACACCCCTCCCCCCATAGGCAGATGCCTTTCGTGTGGGCTTACCATAACACAAACGCAAATCAACTTCGGCTAACGAAACGTTATCCAATGTAACCATTAGTAGGGTGCATTTTTTCAAGTATCTTTTTTAATAGATCTGTATTTTTGTCATATCTGCAGTTCCATCAAAAATGTGTTACAACAGCAGTTTATATATAAAAAATATATATAGTTTGAAAGAATTCTTTGTTAAAAATAATTCTATGTTGCTCGAAATGTTGTTTTTCTCTTTCTGTTTGATATCCTGCGCTTGAATTTTTTTTTCTCCCCTGGATAAGAATAAAAAATAGCCACCGCAAAAATGAGCGATTCAGAAAAAAAGTAGCATGACAGTAATAACCCGTTGTGGTGGTGGTTGCCGAATTAAGTAGTGGTTGTAAACCAAGCCGTAATTGACAGTTCGGCCCTGTAGTTTAGGAAACAGGCCGCCGAAGGAGACACTATTAGATGAATTGCTATCTCATAAAAATCAATCATAAGGCTCTACATGGGTTATTTCGAAAAATGTTTTTCTGCGAGGGTTTTTTCTTTCCTCCCATTTGGTTCTAATGGAGTAGAAATACTTAACAAATTAGATTCATGCTTTTTTTTTTCGTTAAAATTGTTTCAGTATAAAAATGTACGTAAAACTGTTCATTATAACTATTGATTAGTATGTTCTTTTTTTCGGAGTCTGTCGCTGAAAATGGTGCAGCCGCCAATTTGGCGATTTTTTTCCGCCATGCTTTTCGCATGATGCCAAATTACGTCATGCACTTAATTCAAACTACTATTATTATTTAATATTAAGTATAAATTTTTATAATCAATATCAAAACTGTTATTATTATTATTATTATTCGTTAAAAGAAGAAATTTCATTCAACTTGGTAACCATCTTGGCGCTTTATAGCCCTAGCCCTTCATTTGGCGGGCTTACCATGTTCTGCAAAGAACCCTATTTTTGTAGTAATCCCATTATTAAGAACCAATAAATTTTTGATTAAGTCCAAAATTATCCTCATAGTCGCAGGATTCAGGAGATAAATTTAAAATCTGCCATGTTTTCTGAAGAAACAATGTACGAAATAAGTAATCAAAAATTCGTGATATTCAGGTACTTGAGGCATTAGAAAATGTTAGCATGTTGTAAACATGCATTAAACATTTATGCAAATGTATTTCATGCATGCTGTAAAAATACTTAAAATTTGTGCTTTGTGGGTTTAGTTAATAGCTAATTAGTGTTCTTAAAAACGCCTAATTCTACAACAATGATACTTTCTAATGAATTGTGCATTGTATTCGATGAGTACATTAATAAAATCGGCTTTGAATTTAAATCTCAAATTATTCCTAGGGTGTAAATTCAATTAATTTACTTTATGTAGAACTAAGTGAGGTTATATTGTATCACTTTCTGACATAAGTTGTATTTTCAATCATCTACAGTAAAGTACAACAATGTACAAGAAGTATTCATATTTGCCATATTTGTTGATTATTTTGTACTTTCACACGGTTATTCTGAACAGATTGATATTCATATAATGCATATCAAATATTTTTTTTCTCATTTTTCACTTTCTCTGCTGTTTTCTCGCCGAAAGTATCCACATTTTTAGATATTAATTAAATAAAATATTTATTATTTATTCCTCAGGTCTTGCCAAAGTCTTAAGACATTTAAATACCTTATAGGCATACATTTAAGAGCAGCATAAAGTGCTCACTTGAAAATGGGAATAAAAATTCATGTTTGTTTATTTAATAAACACGTACAAATTCAAAATCTTCATTTATTTTAATTGAATTCTCTGCTCCCTCTCGTCTTCGCTTCAGCAAATTGTTAATTTGTATGATGCACTTTTTGGAACTGGAATATTAAATTACCCACTTCCAGAAAATAAAAAGTCATTCATATTCCATCGAGAATCCCCGTTACCTTAGTAAATAAAACTATGTTAAACGTGTGTTTTAATTTTTCAGCTGTACAAATGATCTCTCAGATTAGCGTTATTTTTAATGCATATTTTAACAGCTTCAAAAATGCTTTGTCCTCTCATTTATTTATCCGTAAAACAAGCATCTTTAATTAAACCTATACTATTTTAGAATTTTAAACAAAAGACGAATTGTCCCCTAGGATTTCGTTTAAAATTTTTAGATTAAGCAAGTGAAGATTTTTTTTTTCTTAAAAAAAAGTACACATATATTGGATTTATTCAAATTATTTACATCGAAGAAAGGGAAAAAAAACGATGAAAAAAAGAGGAAAATACTTTGTATTCAATCTCGTTTCGTCTCAATAAATAAATGCAAATAGGAGAGTTTTTTTTATGAAAAAATACTGAATTATGTTTTTGCTTTAGAAAAGAGAAAAGTTTTTTAATCTAGCATCATTTTAATAAGTAAAATAATGCCATGAAATTGCATTATGAACTCTTTTTTTCGTCTTGTTTTCTGTTTTTCTATTGGTAAAATTTCGTCGAAAAATCTCTTCTGTTTATCAATGATTTTAATTCTATATGATTTGCATTATTTTTCGTTTAATTACTTTAAAAATCATTCCCAGATCTTTATTTTTAATTTTACTTGATTTCAGTTCAGTTTTAAAGAAGTAAATTGAAAAAAAATACCAACTCTTCTACTCAATTTTTAGTATGTATATAATCTATTCAATAAAAGGTTACTCTACTTAAAATAATTCTAGAAAGTTAGGGAAAAAAATTAATTTTATGACGATTTAAACGTCTAGAATTCTTTGATAATTTTTTCGTTTGAGAGAAAAATCAGTTAAAAGCCAATTTTGAATAGGATCTCTGCCTTTTAGGCAGAAAAATATACATAAATTATACGATACCAATAATTATTTAAAAGCTTCATATATTTTTTGTTGAGCTGTATGATAAGCTTAAACAAGAGAAGTCAGTTTATTCCATTGTATGAATTATTTAGTGACGAAATTAAACGCATACATGTACACGGTTTACAAATTTGCCAGAAATATTTGGCAAAATTGTAGAAAGTGGTAGAAGAAACCAAGACGCTTCAGAATTACACAGCAATGCATGGTCAAAACCATTGTCTTTATATAGATGTTAATGATAGAGCAGCTTTTTTTATACAAAGGTTGCAAATAATTTAGCATCATTCCATGGTTAAATGCTATACTTGTTGTATATTAACAGATTGACTAACAAAAATTTTGTTGGTTTAACTTTTCTTTAATAATGCCAAGTTTTCCTTGAATCGATAAAACCTTTTTTTCGGTGCAATCTTATATTTGTCAGTCATTACAGTTAAACCTTAGGAATAAAAAGTACCTGATCTTGTAGTAATATAATTATCCCAAATCTGTGTGACTTATATTTTCAAAAAAACGTTTCCCTTCACTGTTGCATCAACTCAACCACTGCAAACGTGTTGATAAATGAACTCGTTTCTTCGTTTCTTTTGGGAACTACAGTTTCAGAACGAAGCTAAAGACAGTGTCCAAGCTTCGTTAAGATCAGACCAGAGACTCCACTTTTAATCATACCCCGAAATTCCTCGACTCACTTAAACACGTTTCCTTTCCTTTATAAAATCAATACGTCGTCGTCTCCAATCAAGAACTGTGCTCTCTTGGGACGGGGGACATAGTCCTTTGTCTAATTTCTGGGCCTCCTTTCGCCTAGAGAATTATTGTTTCTACACTCTACAGTAGATGTTATTAGTTAATACTTAATGAAAGAGATCGATCGGACTAAACTTATCTGATTTAGAAGAATTAACTCATTCGCGTTAACGCTGGGTTGAAAAGTTATGAAAATGCATTTTAGTTACGTGTCAGTCCAGCGTCAAAAATTAATTATTTGCGTTGGTATTCAAATAAATTCAAAATCCATGATTGGTTTAGTTTTACTGCACTTGTTCCACATTTTAAAAGAACTTTGAAAGAAAGTGCATATTTGTGGTTTAAAATACTTTAGCTTTGTATTAAATTAAACCTTAGTAAAGCAGATACCCTCAGGCATTCGTAAAACTATATTTTTTTGTTTACCTCTGGGTAGAATAACAAAAACGCAGTGTGGGTAACGCTCGTTGTGTTTATCGCTACGATTTATTAATTTAGCTCTAGATAAACCAATAAATTATGATAAAGTTGTAGAATTTCTTCACCGTCGTTTAGTTGTCAATTAAATGCAATATTCTTACTGTGAATTTTCACTAAACCATAGCATGGAAATCTTTTAAAAAGGTCTAATAGTGCTGATAAAATAACAAATCATGCTGATAATAAGACACACTGTTTTTTAAATAGTTACCACAGGTTAACAAATAAAAACTCACTCTTGTCACAATAATTTGAAGATGTTTGCATGAAAGTGCGACTAGCAAATTGCTTTCCACAACACATTGCAGTTTCATTATTTTGAACTAAATTATTTTCAGATACTAATTTTTAGAAAGGTTCAAGTTTCATTAAGTTGAATTAGATTGCATCTCTAAAATTATCATTTCGAGCCAATGGCAAATTCAATCACAACCACATGAATTCCTTAAAGGCAACATACACAGTCTCTTGCTGTAGATTATGCATACAAACTTTACTTAAAATTATCCATAAATATATAATCGCTTAATTCTGAGGAAGAAAGTAAATTAATTTAAATTTAGTTCGCAACAGCATTATTGAATGGCGGAGAAAAGTAACAGGGAGGCCGAAGCCATTCGATTATCCTGAGCATGTTTCTATGTTGTGTGCATGAATTAAGATTACTTTCAAGCAGTTCTGGTGATGTAATTATTTGCTTACATTCGCGTTTGCTTTAGTATCACTGAACTTGGAATAGTGATAGTCTGTGTTTGAAGATTAATAAGGTACTGAATGTAAAAACGTAACATGACTTTCATTTAAAAATTACTGCTCAATTAGAAGTCTTAGACTAAAAATCACCTCTAGAGTTATATAATAAACACCGTGAAGTTAGTTCATTATTTACTGTTGCTTTTTGTCTGAGAACTCACATATGAGAATATATATATATATATATATATATATATTATATATATTATATATATTATATATATATAATATATATATTATATATATTATATATATATATATATATATATATATATATATATATATATAAACCAAATTTTTAGCTACGATCTTTCCTCACTCTCCTGAGTGAGTCTGACCTCCAGTGCAGACATTGGCGGTCAGCCTCTTCTCGGACGGGGGGATATTCTATAATATACTAAATCAAAAGCCCGTTAAAATCACAAACTGCTAAACTGCGTAGTTGAGAACTTAGAAAATCACCAAATTATCCATAAAATATAGAGATATCGGCGTTAATTTATTGATGTACGCATATGATGTCTAATTTTATGGATTGTTGGAAGAGGCTTCAGTCAACTACTTCAAAACTTTTAGCTCCTCTTTTTCAATTTTATTTCTCTAAATTTTCAAATTATTTTCTCTTCTCCGAATGAACTTTCAGTATTCTTTTAAGTTATTCTACTCAAATTATGTCATTCATTATTTATCTAAACTCTTCTAATTCGACTTGGGGCCCGTGTTTTTGCTGTGTGTTACGTACCTGTTTGTATGTGTGTGACCCTAGCTTCATAATTTCGAGATTCTTCCTGTGGTGTAGAATCCAGTGGGAGACATTTTATATTTGCTAAAACTAATTTATGCTATTTTATCGTATAGTGGAATTTACGCAACAACCAGGAACCCCATGCCGATAGAGATGTTTTATTGACATTATCAAAAATTAAAGGTTAGTTAAGGTTTGTGCGGTGGCTGGAAAAATAGCGACACGAAACGTGACCTGTTGGGCAGAGATCAAAGCATGAAGTGTCTGTTAAAAAAGGTCCGAGAACCGAAAGCCAACCTGGCGATGGAGCTGAGCGCTAAAAGGAACTGCCGCCAAATAAATCGCCAGAATGTAAAAATGAAAAGAAACGTTGGGCCTTACGTGTGTATGCTAAAATTTAAATGTGAGACGCCACAGGAGTGATCAATAAAGATATACTGTAACCTATGCAAAATTATTAAGCCCCGTGGGAAGGAAGGAAATAAAATAAATTCTCAGACGCAAAGCACCAACAAATTGTATTGCTAATGCTAAAACCAAAGTAATTTAAGAAAAAGTTAAATAGCATTATGGAGAGATGGGAGATTTAAAAATGGCAAAGAGTATTAAATTTAGAATAGGTGAAGGGAAAACAGTAGTAATTTAAATGTGTGAATTAACTGTAAGAAAATTAGTTATAAATATGTGATTAACTGCATCACACTTCCTAACCTCTAATCTTAAGCAGATAGGGGGTGCGTCGTTGTTTGGGTAAAAAAAAATGGTTAGCTTTCTTCCTATTGTGCACCTTGACGAATAGGGATGAATAGCTGTGGCCGTGTAGGGGACCAACTTATTCTTCCAACAGGATATGCAAAAAATGACATCTTGTAAAAGACAAGATGTGAAAAGCAAAAGGGTTATTTGTCATACCTGTGGAAGTTTTATCAAAAAAGAAACATGGGGAGGTTAAGGAGTGGCCATCCCAAAAGAGTCTTTCAGCACTATCAGGGTTCTCTACATTTTTTTTGTTTTGTTTTTAGCACCTATGGTGACTGAATTTTCAAAAAAGAAGAGTAGCAAATTTTAAAGCTACTTGGGATGACTTCCAAAAACTAAATTTAGAGTGGGGGGATAGACAGAGGCTTCAAGAAAGAGAGAAATTACGAAACGTAAAGAAATTAGAATTCTCAAATTCGGTAGTTTAATTCTCAGATAAAAAAAACAATATTGAAATAAAATAAATAAACACATTTTTTTTGTATGTAGAAAACACGTAAAGTTTAATCACCTAATGTGAAGTCAGGTAATGTTAGGGTGAGTCAGGTGATGTTAGGTGGGAGGAGCTCAGAGACATTCTTCAGAGAATATTTAGAAACTAAAATTAGAATTAAAAATGTATAGTCACTGAATAGAAACCCCGTTGGTTTTTTTGTTTGTTTTATTAATATAATATACACATCCAGAGTTTTATATATATATATTTATATAAAACTCTGGATATTTGAATTACCCGAATATATATATATTCGGGTAATTTAAACTTCTGATATAGTCACCTTAAACAATAATTTTTTTTTTTTTTAAACTCTCACCTAAATATTTTAGTTGCTTATTTGCAAACACTATGGTCTTATCATAAATTCTACTTGTTTTCACAACATAATTTTAAGAAAAAATAAATTTATTTTTACACTACGCGTAATGTGATCATATTTTCTAATATTTAAATTCTTCATTTTCAAACTGGTAAAATTTGAAATTCCTCAAAGAATGTTATATATATGTATATATGTATTTAATTGTTATTTCCAGTCCTTGGAAATAGTTAGTTTTTCAGTCAAGTTTAACATTTAAGTGGGGGTATTTTGTGTGTTTGAACAAGTAACTTTAGATTTACTCAATTCATATTCAGTCTCTGTTATTTTAAATAGTTTAAAACGAATACACTTGAAATCTCGAGTCTTAAAAACTGAAAAAGAAGCAAATCCATACCAATTTGTCACAAACAGAGTAGTTTAGGATCTGCTCAACCTATGATTTTATAAATCATTGCTGCAGTGATGAAATTAAATTGCGCCTTCTAAAGAATTTTCCACAAATGCAGTGTTAAAACTATCAGCTGTATCGTTCATTTGAGAACAACGGAAAAATATTCTTGCCCAAATAAACTTATTTAATTACGGGACAATATCTAGAAACCTTCAATTAGGCAATTCACTTACAAAATCAAGGGATATTCCATCGTCAAACTTGTCAAATTCAGTGACACCTAGTTAAGATTCTACAAGACTCCTCACTTTTAACTGTGAAGCCTAAAACTTTGACAATTATTCCTCCTCCCTTACACAAACAGCTTTCCTTCCGTCTTCTTCCCCGTAAAATCAATAAGCCACTGCTAATCAAGAACTTTCCACCCCAAGAGACGGGCTTTAATCCTTTGTCCGATTTTCCAGCAGACTCCTACCCTCAGAGTAAATACCTTTGAAATTTCGTGTAGAAATTATAAGCGCGCGCCGCTAATAAAATGTAACGGAGATATTTAATTTCATTTGAAACGATGCCGTTCGTGCCTTAAATTGTAATCATTAATTTTGTCTTGCAAAACATGCTTAGTTAGCTACGCACATAGCAGTATGCGTCGAAAACTATGAATAAATATTGCGTTAGTAATGCTCGAATACGTTCCCGTTCATCATACTTATTAATCTGTCCGTACAGCATCGATGGAAGCATTGGAATAATTCAAATCTTGTTCGAAGTACCTTGTTAAGTATTTGATGAAAATTTTTAGCCTCACCCATACAAGGTATTTTAATTTTGTTAGCATTTATAATTATATGTTTATAATTATAAGCCTCATAATTAACATTTTAAGTTTATTATCAAAGCAAAGCAACTGTTCAATTAATAATATTGCCCAAAACAAGGAACTATTCGATTATTCGATTTAGGTTTTTTTTTTTAATCCTCTAAATAGTTCAATAGACTACTTTCTTATATTATTCACAATGTTTTCTCCTTCTAAGAAGAGTTTTATAGTAATAATATTTGTAAACAGAACTTGTTAATGTTTATGACTTTAGCTTTTTTTCGATAAAATTAATAATAAAAAAGCCGTTTTCTTCAACTGTGATTTAAACATTCTGTTTGGTGTGTCAATTAATACAAATAGTAATTACTTTAAAACTTCTTTGAATACATTTTATATAAAATCAAATGCTAAGTATAATTTGTTTCTTTCGCCTAGTTTTATTGTCAGTGGTGTAAAAGATCAAGCATATTTTTCATGCGTACCTCTAAAAAAAACTGTTCTTACACATTGAGTGTTTAATCATTAAAATTCTGATAATTGTATCAGCAAAATCATCAAAGCACATAAATTTAAAAAGGTAACGTTTGTATTTAAATTAACATAATTTACATTTAATATTAAATTTATATCAAGTTAGAAAATAAGTTTATTAATTAATAGTTTTATGAATACCAACATTAAAAATTATGCGTTTCGTTAAACCAGATTCATAGCGTCAATGATGTAGTCAAACAAATGTTAATGTCATGACTTTATTGAACTGATTTCCTTTTTTTAAATTGAATTTAGATTACTTTTGAAGACTTTATTGGGGAGTTTATTTATTTGCTATAAAGAAATAGTTGAACAGCAAATTATCAATCCTCACAGAACTCTATCATTGTGGGCAACTTAATGCTTAAACCACAAAGCTCTAGTAAATAATTCTCAAATTACACAGATAACAATGTTAGATTTCTTTAAGCAGCTTTTGCCTAGTTAAAATAAACAATGATTAGCAGCCAACTCATTTGTAGGATGTTTTGTTATTAATAAGCCATATTGGATTTTTGTTTATGATTTATATTTCTTTTCTTTTCTGTTTTCATTAAGAGATTTTATTTTAAAATTTAAAAAAAAATCTACCATTTTCAGATTGTCATACATGTAGGTCCCTACAACTCTTTTTTTGATTTCTCTTATTTTGATTTTGTGCGCTTCTTCCAGATGAGGAGTACGGGTCGGAGAAAAAAACGAAACAGTCGGACTCCGCCTCTTCCGGAGATTCTGACTTAAAAGTAGAGATCCGGACAGCTTCCTCCATGTCCAACAATGAGCATGAACGCAGCTGGGAAGAGAATAGCGACCGGGCAGCACAGGACCACCATCACCTTTACAAATACAACCCCAACGAGTATCCGGAGACAAACTTCCCGCCCAAACCGGTAAGAAAAAAAAATAACAAACAAACAAACAAAAAAAACGAACTTTCGAACCAGCATAACCAATGACAACCCATTCCATACTAAAGGCCATGTGATTTTCTCCTGCCTTTCCTCAAAATAGAAAATCCAGTATATGCATATAAGAACTCTTGTCTTTTCCAAAAGACTATCAGCTTGTGTCCTCTGTCTTTTGTATGCTTTTGTTTCCTACACCAAAATGTACCACAGCTTCGTCAATTTTTCTATTCGCCAGATCTTTCTTTTTAAATATTCCTGTATTCATTATTTCTTCAGATCTCTTCTCCACCAGAAAAGCTTATTTCCAGATTGCATCTGAGTGTCGTCAAGTTTCCTCCACCAATTACTGACAGCAACATACACGAGTACCAAATATGTGTACATTAACAGGAAGCCCGTAGAAATTCAGCATGTTATTTTCATATTCAGATTTATAAACAGTAATCGCACACTTTTCATAAAAATGTATTTTTTTATATCGGAAAACATAAGCATTGTCGTTCATTATCTTAACAGTCAACATACATTTTCAACCAAAAAGGAATCAAAACGTTTAGATCCTCATGAGCTTCGTCATTTCATACATCCTTTAGCGAAATGTCTAAAATAAATCATACATAACATACTTTTCTTTTTATTTAAAAAAAGCATATGTCTTAGAACATCGGTGTGATCCATTTATATTATTCATTAGAACACAGATACGGCTTCCCTAAATATATATTCATAGTATCTCATACAAAATTTACGCCTGTTTTACTCTTAAAAGATTAGTTTTCAGTTACTTCCTCAGAAATGGTATTTTTAAAGCTTATGCTTCACTTCTTTCAAAATAAAATAACCTTACTCGTCTGAAATCATCCAATGAATCACAAAAAGAAAAAATATTTGTGAGTCGAACAGAATTTTACCATTCTCTTAACTTAATTAAATGAGCCAAATAAATGACTTTCATATTATGCTGCAAGTGTCATTTGATATTCTTACCTGTTTCGTCGAAATAACTGTTAAATGTAGAATATTATTCAGATTATGCAGGGATAAATTTATCGTGAATTAGCTGAATTTGCACGCTATTCTTCGCAGGATAACTAAATTAATCAATTTTCATCCTGCATTCAGTAATATTTCCAAGTATTTACTAAGACATTTGTAATTTATATTTAACATAATTTTTTGTTGTTTTACTTTAAAAATAAAAAATAAAACTTTTCAGAAGAATATTTTTGTATAGCAATAGAGGAAATCCTTTTTAACTCTAAAATTCTTTTTACGTTATCAAGAAGCTGGTATGATTTAAAACTTTATGCATGCTATCTTATTAATATTTTATTAATTGATAATAATCCTTGAATCATGATCCAAGAATGTTTCGAAGGAATGGTATTTTTTTAACATTCCCGTCACTCTTATGTTTTCATTAATTATTATTGTAATATATGTATATATACAGTTTCATTGATTTATTCACTTAAAAGACATGCAAATTCGACATACATCTCTTTAATATTTCACCAGATTATCGCACCAAAAAACTTTATTGCATTTTTTGCCAAGATTAGTCACTTATAATGTTTGTTTCAAACAATTATTAAGATTCCTGTCTACACTGAGGTACGTTTCCTATAAACGGATAAGAAGAAAATTTTAGATGTAAATAAATAAAACATAAAAAATGGAAAAGCTACTCATCGTTTCCACTTTTAAATTCTGCAGTCGTCATCTTAAATTTAGATTTTCAAATTGACACCAGTTAGTTCCAAGAACTCAGTATTACCTCTGGCAAACATAATGCGCCTCTTCTTTTGAAAGTTTCAAGAAAGTCACAAATGAAAGTTCCTGAGAGAGGAAAATTTTTACTACTACTGAAAGTATTATTTCTTATATGATTGTATGCAAACCATGTGTAAATAATACATTCGTAATTTTTTAATATTTTTTCATAAAATTTTATTTTATTTCTGTACCTTTTTTCTTTGCACCTGCACTTTCCTTTCATGCACTAAATAATCCTTTTTCCCTTCCACATGCGATCTCTCTTAAATTCATTTAAGAAATTAGAAAAATGAATTGTTTTATTAAAACAGAAAAAAGTAATGGCATTGCAAATTTACCTTTTTCTATTTGAAAATCTTCAATGTGCTCTAAAAGTAATTTTGAAACTATCTTTATCTAAGAATTTATAAAAGTTAATTAATTATTAAAAGAATTCACACATTTTCAGAGATTTAATCGTTTGTTTTTATTTACCCAAAACATTACTGCATTTATTTTGGTTGAACGTAAGTACAATTTTTAAGATTTCACTCTTTCCTAAATAAATGCCTACTTTCCTAACTAATTTATTTTAAAATTAGTCAGAAAAGAATTACAGATTTAAAAACACTATCAAAATTTCATTTAAATTTCAATCATTTAAAATAATTTATTTATTTACTTTAAACAAAAATTAAATCCAGAGAAAGGAATTTGATTATGAATGCTCTTTCTTAAGAAGAATATTTTGCGTGTAAAAATTTGTATTATAATTTACTGATTTCTGCTATAGCGAACAAAACATTACCTGAATTCTGCAATATAAAAATTTGTTAAACTTTAATATTATTAGTAAAATTTGAACATAAAAAGTAGCTACACGAAAAATTGCTTTTACTGTATAAAATATTAACTGCTTTGTTGTAAGGGAGGTAGAAATATTTTATTAAACTAACCATATTGATTCAATTCAATTATTTGGTATCTACGATACAAACGCACATTTAAATTTTAGAAAATGCTAAAATTAACGTAATTTGGGTACCCTAGATGACTTTAAATTTAAATTTCTTTTCTTAAAATTGAAAAACTCTCATTATATATAATACTATATACTTGCTTTGAAAAGCTAAATAATATTAAAGAATTAAAAAATTTAAACTTGCCTGATTTCGTGTATATGAATATTTTTAAAAAATTAAGTTTTGAGCTTACTGAAAATTCTTAACTTATCCACTTTCATCTTTTTACAATATAGGCTATTTTCAAATTAAATTCAAACATTGATATGGCGTCGTATTATTGAAAATAATCTACTAATATAATCAATGAATTTATCAAATACATGGATTTAACCATTTCTGTCATGATCCAAGAATATTCAAATTTCATTTGCTCAGTAACCTGTTCATTTCTTAAAATTACATCTTTAAATTTGTAAAACATTCATACATGACCCCTTAACAGTGTAGAATTTTTTAAAGCGGAATCACCAGCGTTTGGATTGCTTTCCTCTGAAAATAATGCAATTTAATAGTTGCTGATGCTCATACATTATTCATAAATGTCACTTTAAAACAAAACTTGGATTTTTTTTAATATGCTTAAGGTACTTTAGACTAAAATTTTAAGTCATGTGCTTTTCCGGTAATTGGAGTTCTCTTTTGCCATATTTTTTCGCTTGTACACACTAATGAAAACTATGTTATACAAAATGAATCTAAATAACATTACTATTTTCACTGAAACACAATATCCGCTTTTTCAACTAAATCCTGATCTTTTCGAGTTCTTAATATGAACAATATTTCTATTGATAAGCTCCGTTCACTTTGGTGTTCCTAAGATTATGTTTTATTTACTTAAAAAAAATACTGTGCTTTACGTTGCACTTATTTAATAAATTGTAGAGCTTTGTTTTTGAATTCAGAACGTAGCTCAATCTATCATTCGGTTGGAATGTATTCTTTAATGCATAAAACGTAACTATCGTGGTTCAAAATACAGTCCATTTACCGATAGTGAAGCCCTAAAACCAAGTACGTCCGCTTGAGTGAGAATAGCTGGTCCATTCGTTAAACAGGGAAGTCCGTGTTATCTTGAGATGTGTTTTATGTGCCCGATCAGTGGGAAAAGAATCGTCACTGCGAAATTCCCCTCCTTGCTTTCTCGTTGCTACCATCCCTCTCTGTGCCATCTTATGATCGTCTCTAATCAAGCAGCTACGTACGTTGTTTCAGAGAGCGTTGCTGAATCATTTCCATGCCGTTTGCCATAGCGTTGCCGGACAACCAGTGTTCCGCCTCGTGGACCCTCATTTAACCCTTTAACGCGCCGTGTCCTCGCCGTGAGGACACAAAACTCTGACGTTTTGACTGTTGTCAGTCACGAGGAATAAATTTGATTTCTACAAAAATACTTGAGGGTGAGATAGTTATCCGAGTATTCTTTACATTTTAGCACACCATTGCCCGTAAAAATTGTCGATTATTTGTAAAATTGTCAGGATTATTTCTAACAGCACTGGCATCTGCTGAAAACTGCAAGAATACGATGGAAATACCTTGATACAGAAGAACAACTGGATAGACTGCCCAATGCTGAAAGAAGGGCAGCCGAAGGACATCGCTCGATTTAACTACCAGCAAGATGGAGGTCGATCAAATCGTTTATCGCGTGCCACAGATCTAGAGACCATTTTTGACACAGCTGGCTGTCAGCAAGAGGGAGGTAGATCGAATCGTTCATCACGTGCTCATCGTTCATCACCAGCCAGCTGTGTCAAAAATGGTCTCTAGAACTGTGGCACGCGATGAACGATTCGATCGACCTAAATCTTGCTGGTAGTTAAATCGAGCGATGGCAACGGCGACACTTTTTTCGATATTGGGAAATGGTTGCGCCGGAAAGGGTTAACACCAATTCTTTCACAAATAACTCACTTTGTCTTTTATTCTTTTCCTCACACAGGCATGAGTGAGGTCAGTCAGTCTGTCCAACCTTTTGCGCCTACTACCGGATTAACAACCAACAACCGTCCTACTAACTACAACTACTATCAAAACCAGAGAGCAACTTCTCTTCCACAACCTTCTTCTACTCCGACACACTCCTCACAATCTCCCTACATTCTTAACAAGACTGCCTGCGGTGCCGGGGAACCGACTGCAGACCTCACAGAGTACGCATGGGGTCCGTGTCTGTCTAACTCTTTCTCTCCCCCCTCTTTTAAAGAATGTCCTCTCACTTTTTTTTTTATTTCTTTCACACGGCATGTTTCCTCAAACTTTTTAATGTATTTTTTATTTCGAAATTCACTAGAAATTGCATGTTTGTTCTTCTTCCTTCAAACTTTGTTACTGCTTGTTTGCATGTGTCCTCAGTGTTATGCTGTTCTTGTTCTTTCTTTATTTGTTTTGCACATAGAGATATGATTACAAGGAGACGGCGTTAACAATCTGATAGTGAAGCCGAAACTGCAACCGATCCGCTATATTGCTTTGACCACATTGCAATATGGCTGTGTTATTCTGTGTTCCAAATTTAAAGAAGTCATGTCGCCAAAGTTGGCGCTAAGAATAATTACGTATTTGACATAACTCTAAAACTTTTAACTGCTGAGTGCTGAGATTTTGTATTTACTACTATTGTAACATACAATTGTGCATCTTTACATTTTAATCCGTAAAATCGGACACCTTTCTTTAAAAGAAACTAGCAAAATGATCCGCCATACTTAGACCAACACAGTTACTTCATTTCGTCCAGTGCTGAAGATAGCTAATGCCATCTCCTTGTACACCCTCCAAAAAAAGTATTCGAGCAAGAGATAAATTTCCTATTTTAGATTTGCGAATAATAATTGAGTTTTTGAAAAACGCGCAACCTGACAGAAATATGGAAAGTCATATTTATACACAGCCTAATTCATATTCTATAATAAATAATTTTTAATACAAGAAACCAACGTAAGAAATTTCTCTCTTGCTCGAATACTTTTTTTGGAAGGTGTACTCATATCTCTCTGTTTTTGCATGCTCTTTCATGTTCTTTGCACGAGGTAGTTGTGTTGAGCAAGAGTTCGTTTCTAGTGTCATCATGTTGGAACATGGTTCATTTCATCTAAAAACCACAGCCAATCTTCATATCGGACCTGGGCATTGAATGACATCTCTCAGACTACTAGAGTCAGGTGATTTTCCACTGATTACTGATTGGCCGTGAATCGTTGCACGGCCAAGCGGTAATCGAGTGGAAGTCACCTGATTCTACTAGTCTGAGAGACGCCATTGAGTGCCAAGCATTGTTATATTGCAAGTGTTTAGCAAAAGATGGATAAAGTAATTTTAAAACATTCACCCTCTCAATAAAGAATTCGAATTAGAGATAAACTTCCTACGATGGTTTCGTGTTTTAAGTTATTTATCATAGAATATGAATTAGGCTATGTTTAAGTTTAACTTTCCGTATTTCTGTCTAGTTGCGCGTTTTTAAAACTCTATAATTATTCGCAAATCTAAAATAGGAAATTTCGCTTATACTCGAATACTTTTTTGAGAGGGTATACAAAAATTGCAATAATTTTATCAATAAAACTAGTTAAAAAATTAAAGCGATTTATATCAGCTGCTCATAATCAAAAGCTATACAGTTTTTGATGGAAAATAGCTATTCATCAGCACTTTTCTACAACCCTCAAAGTTTTTGAATTTTTGAAAAATATATAAAGTTTACGGAATAAAGAACAGAATTAGAGATCCCCCCCCCCTCATCTCTAGTAACTGCTACATTTTATCGACATTATAGATGCATTTGAAAGTGTCCATAAATATTTTCCATCCTAAAACAAGTTAGAGCTGTATATTAGTACATCAAAACACTATTTATTGTAAAGTAATTATTATTTTTTTATTGTGTGTTATACATAAAAGTTTTATTCTTTTTTTGCAATGTATTTAAAACAATTTACCTCGAACTAAAATTTATTGTTTTTGTGTAAAATATTTTAAATTGTCGCACGAATTCTAATACATAATTATTTTTCGCACTGCAGTTTCAAAAAATAAATGATTTCAATTCGCAAATTTAAGATACGTTGCATGAATACTAAGTAAAAAGTAATAAAAATTATAAAATGACAATAATGCAATGTAATATTTCAAACGATACTTAATTTTTTAAACAGATTTTTAACAAAAGTAATTTGCATAGAATAGTAAATTTGCAGTAATTTGCTTAATTACAAAAAAGTTTCATCAAATACTAAGATAATTTTAAATGTGTGGAAATTTTTTTTAAAGAAAGAAAAAGGGAAATAATTTATTTCTGATGCTTAGAGAGAATATCTTGAAATGAAAATATTACAGAAATAATAATCCAATTATTTTCTCTTGTATGCTTTATAGATATATTTCGTTGATTTAGAAATAAATGCATCTGAATATAATATTTACGTTTCATTAATTTTAAAATTTACCATCCCATAATGAATTAATTAGACATACATCTTGTAAAAATATTTTTAATTCATTCAAACTAAATATAAACATCCATAAACTTCGTATAAATTTTTTAAGTTGCCCCATAATTGTTATAAAATTGTGGCATTTGGCGATTTTTACCCCAGAATTTGTATGTCAAAAGAAAAAACAAAGAAACACTTTTTATATCTCGCAAATTTATTAAATACTGCATCAAGTTATCTGAAATCATATTACACGTCCTCCAAGTGTACAGCAGAGGCTTATGGAAGTATGGAATTTGTTTGAAATATTTTCCAATTGTGTTGGCATTCATTCAAGTCTTCTATTTGTATTGGGAGTTATAATTTCTTTTACGTAAATCAATTCTGAATTGCGATGCTGATCCCAACAATCTATGCAAAGAGGATTATAAGTCTTAAGACTCCCTTGCATCCAAGTTGAAATGTTCATTACCAGTTTTGCAAAGATGCATCTGTAACGATCAAATTTTTTTATGTACTTCATAATTTTTTCTTTCCAACGAAGAGCCTCTTAGACATCATAGAAAGCAAATTCCCTACATATGAAATTTTGTTCCTTTACATTTGTAGTAAAATTTACATTTTTAATAATTTAATTATGTCTAAGGCCTGAAACTACATATTTAAACTTACATAAGACAAACGGCTTAGAATATTAATATTAGATCTGTAAATATATCCCAGTTTTTTTTTCTAATTTTAACTTCCGCTTTCATAATTTTTTTCTAAATACAAGAGTCACCCTTATACTGCGTGAATACTGCCAACGCAAGATAACTTTGCATGCGATTAAAATTTTATTCGATGCTAAAATTTATTACTAGTCAACTTTTATTTAATAGCTTAGAAAATCGCTTTGTAGTGTTTTTATTTGAAAAGTTTTTTTAGACGTTAGCATATTGTTTAAAATGTAATTCTTAACATACTACGCTTTGTTCAGAATTTACATGTATTTTGTATTAAAAGTTACTAACATTTCTTTTCTCAATAGAGGTTAGCGAAATTAAATTTCTGCTACTCAAAGGGTCCTGGAAGCGGTTCTACTAATCCAAAGAAAAAATATTTGGACAATATACACTTCAGAAGATATGCTCAAGGGAGTTTTCTGAACAGTTTAGTTCAAATAATGTCCACTAGATGGCGCTTTACGTGGAAAAATCAGCATAAAAAATGACCCAGATTAGTTAATAATACTCTGTTGGTAGTGGACATTTTTTGAACAGAAAAAAAAACACTCAAAATACTGATGTTAAAAGATGAAATAAATAAAACTTTTGTGTAAAAAACACGCATAAAATGATACTTATAACAAGATACGATCGTTTCGACCGAAAATTTATTCAGTCTTCATCAGTCGTAGCCCTTCGTTCAGTGAGACGAAGGGCTACGACTGATGAAGACTGAATAAATTTTCGGTCGAAACGATCGTATCTTGTTATAAGTATCCTTGTATGTAAGTTTTTATTTTTTGAACTAATTTTTTATTTTGGAAATCTCTAGCTCTGAAGTGTATGTTGCAGATACATTTTTCTCTTCGGAATAGTAGAACGACTTCCTGGGTCTTTTGAGTAGAGGAAGTTTAGTTTCACTAACCCTTTACTTTCTAGTATAGCCTAACATTGTATAACTCAATCATTCTAGTATACCTGAAAGTTTGAACCTAAACTGTGCAATTCTTCTATAAATTCTCTTCATTGTTGATTCAGCTTAAGCCTTAAAAAATCACAGTTTAAATTAAAAAGTTACTGGATAAGTTAGTCAAACTGTATCAAACACACTTCTCAAAATTCATACATTAATAAATATTTAAACTAAATTATTTATGTAAACGCTTTGGCTTAGAAGATTATCTGAAATACATTCGCAGCATAAATTAATATTAGTAATGTTTTTATAGCTTATTTTAAGAAATAAGAAATAAGCAACAGACAGAGAAATAATCAATTTTTATTTTATTTCATGTGCTACTGACGAAAATCATCAGATAAATTGTTAATAGTTTCAAAATTAATTAATCTCTCTATGCATTTTTCATTATAAAAAGCCGTTTAAACAAAATATGTGTATGTAATTAAGAAAGAAGCTGAAAGTTTTCCATGTAATTAACTCATTCAGCTAATTAAATCATTACTGAATGAAAATTAATTCTAAACAACTTACATATTTTGAAAAATTCACGTTCTCAGTGTACCTTATTGTGCTATTCTTTCGGTACTAAAATAAAATTTCATGATGTACTTAATTTTAAATTATATATGCCTTTAAGAGAAAAATATATTCATTACGCACACCTTTTGCATACATTACTGCTCCAGTTTTATCAGCCAGAAACGCTTTTAGAAAAAATGAATTTTTAAATAATCTTTCTTCCTTCAAAAAATACATTTAATGAATTTTCCTCTGGCAATAAAATTTTAATAGTATGTTCTTTATACTTTTTGCTATTGCAAAATTGAGCAATCGTAAATGGCTTGGTTTATTGTACATATTGTTTATTATTCTGTATCATAGAACAACAATATAAAATAACGAAAAAGGATAACCATTACTTTTATTTATATATGATGAACATCATTTTATTTATATAAAATAAAAACTCTTATACGTGCAGATGTGCCATAGTAGGATATTTGCCTGAGTCGCAAGCTTTTTAGGAGTTTATTCAGGAATACTTTTCCCCAATTTTGTACATCAGACTCGCAGGATCAGTTTTTATTCCTTTCGAGTTGATCAGGCTCAAGAGCCAGCGAGCATTTGATTTTGGAATAATGTAACTAAAGTTGTTTCTAAAAAATGATATTACATTAATGAATATCCATTTCATTATTTTCACTACTTATCTTAAAATATATTAGAAAGTTTAAAGCTCTATGAGTAATAAAAGTATTTTCTGTTGCAGAATCAGATACTGTTACAATTTTTAGTGATATTCGATATATTTTTGTAATTTTTTGATATGAATCATTTACTTCTTATGTACTTTAATTAATGTTTCCTATATTTAACTTGCATTATACGAATCAAGTAACGGAATAATAGAGCTAAGTTTAAAGCACACGCATGGCATTTAAGGAAAGAAACAAATTATAATGTTTGTACTGATTATTTTATGCCGAAAACATATGTATAAGAAATTCGTCTTTCTGACAAGGATAAACAGGTGATCTCGGGTTTTTATATTTTGGAAACTTGGCACATCTGTATGTAAAACCGGAATAAAATTCCAGTAAACGCGTACATGTTTTTGTACTGCCTTGGCAGCGAATGGAGCAGGTTGACTTGTGTATTTTTTTATGTAAACAACTTCATTTGTCAATTCTTGTTCTAAAATCATTGTTCGTTTTTGTTCCAGGAAAGCCAAGTTAACAACGGCTACATCCCTTATGTGGACTACGCTCGTGACTACACCCCTCCAGCCGTCCCGACAGCCGGCGTCCGAGACAGTGGGGGGCCTTTCGGCAGCCCTCAGCCCCTGGGAGACCTAGACCCCAGATACAGGGCCTCCTTTGCGAGCAACCACCCTTACATGCGGAACTCAGGGGCACCCCCGGGCCCACAGACAGGCGGCGTCTTTGTCACCCCGTCGTCGTGGGCAAGCGGACAGAGTCCAACGTCTCCAGGCCAGAGCCGGTACATAACGGCGCAACCTCAAGGTCTGAAGCCGGGAACGCTGGCCACGCACGTCTGACGCTAGGCGTCATCATGGACAAAGCAAAAAAAAAAGTTTGATCTCTGTCGGTTTTTCTTGGTTCCCTTGGCATACTTTGTCCCCAGTGATTGGACAAATCGGAACAGGAATTTCGTACCAACTCACACAAAAAACAAAGCCGCTTTTGAATTAACTAGCCGGTGCTTCCAACAGGTTCAGCAAAATATAGCGGCATGGTACAGCGAAGATGGCCTCCAAGTCTAACGTCATAGTCGCAAGAGGCGTTTTTCTTTTGTTTCTTCGTGTTCGTTTTGCTCGAAATGTGTAAAGAGAACTCTTGAACACCAGTGTCTGTAACCGTAATATGTCAAGATAACCGGTTAGTGCTTCCACCCAGGCACAAACAGCTGGGGAAAACATATAAAAACGTCAGCGGCGTGGTTTGGCCTAGGAAACATTCGTCCCAGATGCTACTGAAGAGCTGTTTCTTGGTTTATTATTTTCTTGCATGTGTTTTAGGAAAAAACAAACAAATGAGGAGCTTGTGTGAATGTCCGGATTGAAGAGGAAAGCTGCCTTGTGTATATCATAAACTAAAAACAAATTGCTAAGTTCTGTACAAACACCACAAAAGACTTATTTCTCGGATGCCGTGGAATTAGAGCTGTTATGTATTTAACTATGCAAATTCTTTTTATGATTGTTGGACATTTCTAAATAGACACACTATCACGGAACCAATGATGTCCGCTCTGAAAAAGGTGCGGTTCCTGAAACTTCTTAGTCAAGACGAACTATTTGAAAACAAAAAACAAAAAATGTTTTCCAGATGCTTTAAAAGATACAGTTAAAATACTCGTGCCACTGTTTTATTCTGGATACAGAAAAAAAAATTGAAAATTCCGTGTTCCAGTAAATTTGTGCCACTTCAACTCAACTCTAGTATTGTTTTTTGTTCTATATTTTTCCTCCTCTAACCACTTTCTTCGTTTTTTTTTCTTCACATCAAAGTGTGTCAGAGGTGGAAAAATACTTATGAAAGAACTTGTGAACTCTTTTTAGAAAAATACGTGTGTTTTCAAAAAAAAAAAATTCAAAGAAATTGAAAGGTGCTTATAACCATTTTTCTGCCGCCTGATGTAGAAAAATATTAAAAGCAAATCCTACCCAGTTTGCATGATCTTTTACGTATCAGTCATTATATCATCGTCACCCGTCATTTGAAATGAGACTCTATATTTAAAAGAAGAAGAAAAAGTAAATGAGAATTCTATCACAAACCGATGCTTGTTTGTAACTGTATCTTTTTAAAATCCTTCCTATAAACGCATGTCAATCCAGAGAAGATGTGAAAAGTATCACTACAACTCTTGGCTTGGTATTCAGTATTTAAATCCTTTTTCTCCAAAGATCTCGATTTTTCTACTTTCTTTACTTCCTAAGGATCTTTATTTCATAGATGTTATTTCCGATTTCTGCTCACAATTTTTGGCTGTGATTGCAACTTTTTGAAATGAAAAAAAAAAAAGTTATTGTTAATTCTTCCAAGTATTTAATCTTACAAGCTCCTGATCACTTGTTACTGTCTGTCAACTGTTGCAGAGTTTTTGAACGTGCATAAATTTCTCTAATTTAAGGATTTATTTTAAATTGTTTATACTCTCTTGTATCATACTCATTGTTTTTCATCATTTTGTGTTTTGTTTATTTAATTTGTGATTGTTATATAGTACGGTGAAGCTACTTCATGTAAAATAAAACATTCATTTTTTTCTTCAGTGTTAAGAACGCTGTTTTAAGCGATCTGCTCATTTCCCATTCAACAAAGTGCCAATTTGTTTTAAGACTGAGTTTTACATTTGCTTTTCAGAACATGGTGTTCCCACTAACTTTTTAAAGTACCTTAACATTTTGAGATCATTTAATAGAAGTTTCTAAGTATATATTTTGTTCATCAGTTTGTTATTGTGGCTATATTAGTTTCAGTAAAATTTATGACAATGCAACCCATTTAATAATTTAGACTATACTTAAAAAAATAAAAGTTCCAAAATATTTTTTAAGACTCATTTTTACATCTACTCATGAAAACATGGTGTTCTGTATTATTTAATAAATTACGTCAAAGTCTTGTGATAAGTAAATAATTTTTTTTTCAGTGAAAATCATGATTCTATAATTTGTTGCATTTCATTAATTTATTAAATAACACAAAAAATAGTTTTAAAGCTATTTTAGGACAATTTAGAATTTACTTTTCAGAACATGGGGTGTTCCAACGTCTTTAGTATATAAACTTATCTTAACACCTAAATATAATTTCGTGAACACCTTAAGATAACAGAAGCTTCTATAAAACATTTCATTCTGTTAATTAATGCACTTCATTTTTTATTGCAGTATTATTCATGAACCTACAATTCATATAAGAAATTGCATTCATACAACTGAAATAATGCATCCTTCTAAAACCTAAGATAGTTTGTTAATGTAACAATTATATTTAAGTTTCAGGTTAATTTAGACACACTCCTTATTTTCAAAACTTCTAACAAACATTTTTAATCGAAAGATATTGCTGTTAATAGTAATATGGTTTTTTTTTTTAAATTAATTTTCGTTTATCAACGTTATAATTAAAATTCCTCTCTTGTATGAAAAAATACTCTGTTCCAATATCAAAAAGCCATTTTTATTAGATATATCCCTTGATAAAAATTTATTATATCTAACGATATTTAATTGGATTCTTTAAACAATTAGAATTCAGTTTGTTTCTAAAGATTAAAATCCAATTAAAATATTCAAAAATTAACTAGAATGTTATTGAGTTTTTATCTCATCTACATATTTCCTTTTTAGAACAAAGGAAAGGGTAACTTCATTAAAACGTTTTATGAAAGAAATATCATTTAAATTATTCTTTTATACAGAACATCCGAAAATGAAAGATAAATACGGTATATGTTACATTATTAGTTTCTAATTATGTAAATTAGGGGAAATGTATAAATATTCAAAACATTGCAATTAAGTCAGGAAAATAAAATACAAAATTCGGTTCTTCACAAAACATTATCTTAATATATTTGAACTTGGTTATAAAGTCTTCTTTTGTAATTACATATCACTTATAACGTCGAAAAGTTTCTCCTATTAAAACAATATAATTAAAATTTTAAACTTAGTTGATAAATATCATTGGCTTTATTCGCTTTGTGTACATCCCTTACTTCCTGTATCATATAATAGCAACGGCATAACTAACAAAAATTTAGATTTAGCTACAGTATATAGATATGACTATTAAATAAAATGAACATCTTCATTTTCTTTGAAAAAAAAATGATAGTGAAGTATTGGTAGCTTGAAACACATATTCCAATTTTTTAAGCAAGGAATTTCATTAATCTTGTTCATATGTAATTCGTTAGTGTATTTCGCTGTTCTAATCCAACCTCACTTAATAAATCATTCTATTATAGCGTCAAAAAGAATTGACGTCCCTAAGTTGGCTTTATAATGAAGTTCAACAATGTGCTGAAATATTATAGAATAGTATTCAATGTTTTCAACTCTTTTGTAAATATTTTTTTTCTATTTCTACATCATAGTACGAATCCTAAATTTCATAGTTTATTATTTCAATCCATTCAAATTTTAGAAGAAAATAAATGAGTAAATCAGCTCCCTATACCATCGATTAACTAATATTTCCGATATATTTGCTGGATGATTCTCCTTTAGCCTTCGTTCTGTTGTATAGTAAATGACTCGAAAACTAACATATTTATTCTGAGTTCTGAAAAGCAGTTATCTTCAACCTCATCCGTTCTGTGCCCCCAGGAAGTTGCTTCATCGTATTCTATCCAAAGATTTATGGTTCTTTTTATTCATTTTTGCTTGGCCCTGGAATTTGTCGACATTTTAGTGAACTGAACACTGGAAAAATAAAATAAAAACGCTTTCTGTCCATCATATCCATTTTACCCTGACCTAGATAGTGCCAGTTGCCTTGTAAATATGTGTATAATAAAAGACGAAGATGTATCACACCGTTACTGTTAGTATTTATGACGGTGGAATCCAGACGTGAACTGACATTGCCATCATATATTTTTCACTGTGAATGATGTAAGCAATAAAGTTTCCTGAATTAAATGTTTTTGTTATAAGTTCATGCTTTGTTATTTTATTTTTTGTCTTCGCTTGTTTGTGTGCCTTTTTTTTTTGTCTTATATAGTTACACTGCTCACATAAAGAACAAGAAAGGTAATTCATGCCAAAAGCATCAATTATAAAACTTTCCAACGCAATAGCGGGAGCACACACACACACACACACGTATCCCCTAAGCTGATAGCCCTTGTGTAGCTTTGCCTTAACACAGCACAATACACTAAATTGGTTAATTATAACGCGAGTAATGAATTTTCAAAATCAGCATACCTTAATATTACCGCATTAGGTATTTTTTGATTTCCTGCCAAATAATAAAAACATCGCCAAGCTGAATTAATTTTGACAAATATTGACCAAGCTGAATTAATTTTTTTCACCCTATTTGGCAATTTATCGCAAAAGTCGCCAATATTGGCGACTTTTGGCTCTATTTTTGAGGGAGCACACGATCGTCGTCGAACCATTTGTTAATATTACATAGTAGAATAGTCTTGTGCTTTAAATGGATGGATGTATCAAATCTGCCATTGAACGTAATGCATTGGAATTATTTTGAGTGCTCTTGTAGAAGAACTATTAATGATACAGACACTATTTTCGATGGAGAGCTTTATCTTGCAATCCTTAATAACATTTCATTTCGAGTAGCTAAATATCTCTAATATACATTTTGAAGAATGACTTCCCACAGAGCGTAACGTATTGGAAGTCTTTTGAGCTCTTCGGTAGAAGAATTATAAATGCTACATGCACCAATTTCAGTAGGGTAAAGGGTACAGTACTTAGAAATAACATAAATAAATTTCACAGTAATCGGTGCTTATTTACGGGAGTTAGATCACAGGCGGACAGACAGACAAACCGAAATCATAAACACTCTTCAACCTTGTTGGAAAGTGTTGAAAACAAAATGTTTTGTGAACCCATTTAGGAGGAATATGTATAGCGAGAGTCCTGTTGTACAGGTGTACTGGTGATGTTTTTTATTTTTGTTTTTTCACATAAAATTCATGCAAATAAATTTTCAAGACGGTTTTAATTATAAACAAGCTGTGGGTAAACAGATGATTCATATCTGTTTCATGAGCTATACTTTTCAATATTTTTTTTTTCAAAAAACTGGCCAGCCTCCCCTTTTTTTTTCACTTCTACCTTCCTTGGAGGATTATATTCGAAATGTTCTGAAATCGATATTTAGGTATCCGTGAATTTTACAGCCAAGAATTTTACGATTATCTTTTTTTTCTTCTGCGACATCACGTAGGATGTGTTAAGAGCCTTTAGGCAACCTATCCTCCATAAGTTACGAATTTTGGAAAATGCACTCTAATCTATCACCCATGCTAAAAATCTTACGTAGCCGTGTGCTTTAAATGGTCATTTCGTGTGCTTTAAATGGCCATGCCAAATTTCGTATTATTAAACTTCAGTAGTTTCGGCTAGGCAAAATACTTTCGAAAAAAAAGGCATCACTTTCTGGTAAACCTATTACTTTTCAGGAAAAGTTGTAAGCTAAGATAACAGCCTCACAAGGAAAGATGTTTATCGCCATCTGTCTCACAAAATCAAGCATCCCCCCCCCAGAGAACAAAACGAGGTATGAATGAAATAATGAAATGCAGGATGTCCGAAATTAAACACCCCTATTTTAAAGTTGTCTATAGACGAAACGATTGTTGAGAAAGTTGCGAAAGTTCGTGCAGGACATAATGAAGGTATGGGAATTTGTTTGAGAAAATAAAAGGAAAAAGTCCCAAATGTTCACTAGCAGGGGACGCTTTTTAATGAATTACACATTTAGCATGCATTTATGATACTTTGAAAATATTACTCGCGGCCAAAATTATTGGGGGGGGGGGGGGTTTCTGTGTGTAACTAAGTATAAGCTTATTTCGCTGTTTATTTAATGTACAACGCATTATAGATGTGCTTTCAATGTAGAGGGGTTTCATAGTTAAAATTTGCCTATTCAGGGCGGTGGACAATAAAAACTACTGCTCAGAATGCAACGAAATTTTCAGGAAACATCATGAGACCATGGGAGAGAAATCTCCTCAGAAAAAAAAAAAAGTTCAAAAAATCACTACCAGGGGGCATTTCACAACGTTTTAGTAGTAATAAAACCGTTTTCAATGGAAGAAAATTATAAGCTGATATTTTACACCTCTACGCGGTGGGAGAATTTGCATATCAGCAGCTATAACATAGCAAAATGCTACCTGGTGGTAAATTTACAAACATAACTTTAATTTAAAAGTAATAACATGAGATTGAAATAGTTCTTCTGAGGAAAAGAATTCTGCAATTTGCATCATAATAGCATTTGCATCATAAATTATAAGAAATTAAATATTTCCCGGCACAAAATTACTTCCAAATTCTTAAATCTGCCTCATAACTGTAAGTAGAATGCGCCACTGAAATCACCCAATGCTCCACGATTCGGCTACCCCTGGTTTAAAGGGCATATTGAAGGAGTAAATCTATTTCAAACGAAACGAAATCGATATAATTATATTGCTATTAAAGTTTATAAAATAATGTTCTCCATGAAAAAGTGTGCATGCAACCATTATAGTTCTTTTACAGGATTGCACAAAAAGAATGCATAACGGTCCGTGACAGTTACAAATTCAATCACAGTGAGATAAATGTAAAAAATAAAAGTTTATGACAGCTCACTGTACAAAGACAAATCATTTGCCGCTCTTCTAGAGGGTATTACTTTATCACCGGTATATTAATTCATCATTTAGAGCTTATAATCAAAATCTAGCCAAATGGTCGCCAATTTTAGCGTCTATTAACAATCTATAAGTACATTTCTATATCAGTACATATTATAATACACTATCTCAATCAATCAATCATTGCAGATTTAACTTTTTTGTAGAATTGCTCTCTTAAATACCTATTATAGTACCGATTACAGCGATTGTGATAGTTTTGTTTCAGTGCCTATGTTTCAGCTGTACTATGTTTCATCCAAGATACGTGAAATACGCTCGGTAAAAAAGCAAAATATTGCTTTCAGTAGACGATAGTCTTTTTTTACGTTATTCATGAACCTACAGAACTCTTATCAGGTGGGGAATGTCATGTCATGTATTGTTGTTTCTTATGCCCTCTGGCAACCGCGAAGAGATACCAAATCCTCCATTTAGGACAGCAATGGGCGAAAGGGAGCGGCTTCCCACTGAGTCCCAGTGGAAGGTCTCCTAATTTTGAACCAATTCCAGATGAGAGACCTAGTAACTGAAATCGGCACCCCCTGAGGTATCCCTTGAACGAAATTATAGCAAGCAATATTTTGCTTTCTTTATATAGCAAACAAAATATTGCTTGTTATATAAAGAAAGCAATATTTTGCTTTTTTACCCCCAGCTCCTATAAACTTATACTGTTCCACAGCAACCCAGAAAAGGAAAGCTTTCACCCTTCCGAGCACTGGCCAAGTCGGTGTTGCTTCACTTTCCATGTTCATAGAGAGTCATGTTACGAAATGAACGTTCACCATATTTGTTTCGAGATAAAAATATAATGTATAAAAGGACTTATTTGGCACTTGCAGTTTTTAAACTGCAAAGAAGACAAATTCACTTTTTTGGTGTCCTTTTCATACTCTTTTTTGGTGTTCGCTCTCATATAGAACGAACAGATGATTATTTTGTGTGTCCCAAAACTAGAAGAATAGATCATAAATAGTATATGAGTGTAGGTGATACACACAACTGGTACAGACGAAATGCTCAAGATTTTCTAGTCCGTAGTATTCTAGCTAATCACCGAATGACTCGTTTGCGTAACGAGAAATAATCGTTCGACTTTTTGGTGCACTAGAATGACCGTTTGTGAGTCTTCCCCTAGCGTAAGCAATGATTTACAGACATTTCAATCTGGGTACAAGCACCAGCTTTTACAGGAGAGATCTAAAAATTGGATAAGTGGGTTCAGAAGTGTCTCCTTACTATGAAATAGAATATTTATAGAAGTACATAGACTCATAAAGTCTAGGTCCACGAATTATTTTCTAGATGTCAGTAGCATTTTTCCCACAGAGTGCGTTTCAGAGCATATTTGCAATCTACTTTACGTCGTAGAAAAACACTTTTTGAGAACACTAAAAAGCGTGAATTCCAAAAAATAAAAAATAAAACTACAGTAAGTTTTCAAGCATCTGCCAGATCGAGTATCTCTTCGTTGAGAGATAAAGGAACATCATTTTTTTTCCGATCGATAGCAGAATATTATGCCAATTTTTTGGCAACGTGCTTCCCCCCCCCCCCATTCAGGAATGCAGCGGGGCAGAAGCCAGGCTGCGTTTTGTATGATTGCTTTTATCATCTGCTGAAGACATCCATCTTTATAAGAGGAGAAGTCGGAAGTAAAATGACGCCACTGATATTAGCTTCGGGGACTTTTTCACGACTGGCTTGAACTGCTGAAGCCTTGTTGATTTTTCTCCCCCCAAAAATACTTAACAAAATAAAAAAAAGTTTCTCCCTCTGCGAATTCTGATGATATGCTACATGAGTATTATTTATGTAAAAAAGGGAGTTTGGATTTCTTTTTTTTCTTTTTGGTACAGTGCACATGGCTCACAGGCGAAATTTACTGCCAGTCTATCGTGTGCGTCTGAGAAATCAATACTTGGTACGAATCGGAAATCGAGAATTTTCGTGAACACCCAACTCATCATTTAACGGATGAGGTGAGAGTTATGGAATTATTTTAATCGTATTTTTACAAGGAAACCCACCAAATATAAGCTAACATTTTTTTTTTTCGAATTAGTTTAGTGATTTCAAGTTAGTTACATACTTAAAGCAAATCTATAAATGTCGTTTTACGCCATTTATAATCGATGAGCGGCAAATATATACAGGATGTCCGAAATTGAACGACCCTATTTTAAAGTTGTCTACTGACGAAACTATTGTAGATAAAGTTGTGAAATTTTGTGTAGGATATGATGAATAGTATCGAAATTTGTTTGAGTGATTAAAAAAAATTATTCAAAGGTTCGCCATCAGGGGACCTTTTTAATGAATTGAACCTTTATCATACATTTATGATAACTTTTCAAATGTTTTTACAACAAAACATGTTCGACATGACGACTATCATTGTCAGCTACCATCTGGAATCGCAAAAGCACGTTCCACAGCTGACTGCAGCGTGTTCGGGTAATGTTACGAACATGTTTTGAAATGCTGTCTTTAAGTTTGGGCAGCTATAAACGATTTTAAAATTTCAAAATTCTGAGGCTCAGGTGGGCATTACCGAAGTCATGGTCTTATACACTCAAATTTTCAAAGCTCTGCGTGGTGTGAATTTGTCTGGAGAACATTCATTTTTATTATTATAATGCATAGATAGATCGTAAAACTGACGCAATTTCCGTGGTATTTCATGTTTTCCAACTGCATGCGATTCTTCATTGAAATAATAGCATTTCTGTTAGCTCAAAACATGAATAATTTTATACTTGCGAAACTCTCCAACATGGCAACGTAAAAACGATTTTTAATTAATTAATTAAAAAAGTAATTAAAATCTAAAATTCTAAGTAGCCTATAAACATCTCCAGGGTCCCATCTATCTCTATACCAAAATTCATCCCAATGAATTGAGCGGTTTAGGTGTGAAAACGTAACAAACACACTCACTTCCGCATTTATAATATTAGTTAAAATATATAGATTGATAGATAGATACATAGATAAGTAGAGTGATAGATAGATAGATATACTATTTTTTTCACATGGAGTATACTCTTGCGGAATTGAGCTGTACATTAAAAACTTAGAATATGTCAGTTAAAATGGCTGAATGAACTTTAAACTAGATAATCAAAGAAAATTATTTTTGACCAGATACGTATAACGATAAATTATTTTTGACACGTATAACGATACTCATAATAATTAGAATGTCATTTAAAAACAAATTTATTATGTAACTATTTGTGAAAATGTAAGTGAGATGCCTTCTTTTATAAATATACTAGCTGCGTACCCGTTCTCCGCCCGGTAGGGAACGAAACTTTTTCTTACATATATAATTTGAATTGATTCCAGTGATTTGGAATCTCAAAATAAGCAAAATGATTTGACACTTGGCGTAAAGTTTCTCATTCGTTATTCGTAAAGTTAGTATAAGTACTGACCTGAGACCATTGTTAGTATTATGACAAAAACTATGTCGGTGTCACTCCCGATCAGAAAAAGAAAAGCGTGACGGTTTGCAGCGAAAATTCCTAACTTTCAAAATGTCTCATTTCTACATCATACTCTTTTTTAGATTTAAGTTATACCACCTTAGATACTACATGATGTGGCGAACCGTTTTATTTTATAGTTAAATTGTTGTGTACCCGCTCTTCGCAAGGCAAGAAAAGAACATTTTCCCAAAATGTGATCATGACTACTTGTGACAAAACAGAATCTCCAAAAAAAAAATGTTCAGTTACAGTCTTTTCTGTTGGAACTACCGCGGAATATATTAACGTGACGTAGAATTACTTAATGTTTAGTTAGCTGTGAAGTAAGATGGTTGTTGTAAGAGGAATAGAACACTTAGTTTCACGAAATATTTATTAATGCGTTATATTGTGCTTTGATAATTATTGCCCTAGATTTCTACTAACTATTACTTATACTATCTTTTATTGATACCAATACAATATATTTTCGTTTTCCAGTCGTTAATACTTAATTTAAAGAAACGGCTTAGATATTTGCCACGAATGTAGTCTTTTATTCTTTGGTGACTTTTGCAATTTACGCATTAGTATAAACGATAATCATTTCACTTTATGATTGCCACTAAAACAGCTCTCCATACATTTGTATGCTTAATTATTGTCAGATTGGCCTATTTAGCACCAGGACCCTATTATCTCACTGGCAAATTGGGACTTTGCCCAGTGCCTCCGGTTCGAAATGGTCCCCAATTTCAAATGTTGTTCTGAAATATTCTTTTTTATAAACATATTTTATGAAAAATAAAACAAATTTCATAGATGGAGGCCCCAAAATTCATCAATGCCCGGGGTCCCTGTTTGGTATAATCAGGCCCTGTTTAGCACCGCAAAATATTTCTTGCGATTCGAAAACGTGTCCCGTTTAAAATCTCAATTGAAAATAATGCTGGATAATTCACTGGTGAAAAAACAGCATTCAATTATTTTTCTAGCAACGTAAAATAAAATATGGAATTATTTCATGCGTGGTGTATGTTTTGCTTGTGGGTTCGTTATTCTGATTGAGTTTCGAAAGGGGTTTTAAACTCGTGACGTCAAAATGACTCGTGACGTCATTTCACATGTGAAAACTCTGTTATTTTAAAGTAATTTTATTTATTTTTTTTCAGCAGGCAATTTTAATCATTGTTACTGTTTCCAAGACAACCAAACCGCAAGATATGCCGAAATTTTTAAGCATTTAAGCAGCTGCGATTGAAATGAAAATCCTTCTTCACTTAAAAATTCGTAAAAATTCTCCTAATTTATATTTTTGCTCCGTTCTTCTTTTAAAAGTGGGCGAATTGTGTGCTCCGTCTTTTGCCTAAATATAAAAAAGTTATGACAGATAGAATTCAAGATGCAGCAGTTTTAAAAATATTTTACGAAAGTCAGCGTCAAATTTAATTTGATTTGAAAAATTCCCAAAAATCTGCAAATTATGTTACACAGTCCGAACGAACAGTTTTTAAAAGAAAATTTTCTCCTCTATACGATGCTGTAAATATCGTTTTCTTGCGAGTGCAATTACTGGCGTTATTATGTATTACGCAAGAAAAATCGCTAAAAATCGGACAAAACATAAAATAAAACATTTTCTAATTCGAATTTCGAAAAAATCGCTTCGAGGTGTGTCGAGACCCGTCTTGGAGAATTTCCGTACAAAATTTGGTAGGTCTACGATCACCCGTTTCGGAGCTACGCGAGACACAGACAGACAGACAGACAGACAAACGGACAGTTTACACTCTGTTTTATTTATATATAGATGAAACAAACAAATTATTATTGCAATTCGCAAGAAAAGAGATAATCGTAATTTTAATTGACATTTTGTCGTTATTTTAAAAATAATTTCTTAAGGGAAATTAATTAGCTGACATGTTCTATAATCAATTACTTTTTTACATTTTAATCAAATCTATTCAAAGAAAAATTAATTTTATGCTAATCTGTGTGAACTGTATCACAGAGGGATAAATTTAAATAATACCTGTGGAAGAATTTAAGCATTAAAATATATTATTACTAAAATTGTAATATACTACATAAAAATACGCATATAATATATTTTTAATTCGCATTTTGTATTTTGACAGTATGTGAGCAGATTGAAAAATTTCTAAATGCTTTACTGGAATGAAACCTAGAACCTAAAAAATTATTGGAACTATCTGCTTATCGTCAATACAGGGAAAATTTAAGCGTACGTCATAATATTTTTTTCTCAAGACACGTGTACACCCTCCAAAAAAAGTATTCGAGCAAGAGAGAAAGTTCCTACGTTGGTTTCGTATATTAAAAGTTATTTATCATAGAATATGAATTAGGCTATGTATAAATATGACTTTCCACATTTCTATCAAGTTGTGCGTTTTTCAAAAACTCAATTATTATTCGCAAATCTAAAATAGGAAATTTCTCTCTTGCTCGAATACTTTTTTTTGGAGGGTGTACATCCAGACATTTTTCTGTAATTTCCTCCAAGCAGCTGCATTAACTGGTGGACTTACTAACATATATTGTATACCGAATACATTCGTGATATAAACTATACAAATTCCGTAATTGTGTCCATATATGAGCTTGCTAATACACAGAATGATGAAGTTTGTTAGGGTAGCCTGTAATTGTTGTGAGTTCCATAATAGGCATGGTTTAAATATTTATGTAACGCATAAGCTGCGTTGCGTGATCTGTAACTAGAGTAAATTTGTAATAAATCCCATCTCTTTACACTTGTGCACAGAGAGAGAAAGTTATATGAACTGCACAGTTGTTTAACAAGTTTTATCACTTCCATGAGCACGTAACTAGTTGCGAAACAAATTACGCCCCGTTTGTTATGTAACGAATTAAATCGGAAATTAATATCGGTCATGTAATACCCTACTTTTAACTTTAGAAATGTTAAACCATCGAGGACTTTATGGAGATAATCTTTTTGCTCTGGACAATGCATAGCTCTTTTGCCGTGTTAGTTAACCAATACAAAAACAGCTCACTACACTCAAAAGTCGGAAAATTTTAAATATAAATGTTTCGATGCGTTTTCACACTTTTATAAATTTCCACCTCAAATAAATATTGCTTTGATGCGAGAATTTTTAAAATCCATCTCAGTCCATCTCTCGCATTTAAATGTGTGTTAACTTTGTGGTACAGGAGGACTCAAAATTCTATTATACAGGATGGTCCTAAACTATAAGTCAAAAATGCAAAGGGTCCATGACGGTCCAGAATCACATAGCAATATGGGGTCAGAAACGTCGTCTTCACGTACCTCTTAACCCTTTATAAGACGAGTTAATGTGCAGAGAGTCGAAAGTATTTGGGATTTTTCTGGCCCATTTTTTTAAGATTAATCCATGTATTTTCCCTCTACTGTAATATCCCACGTGAAAATTGGAGAAACAAGTATAAAACAAATATAGAAATTTTTCTAGAGAATACATTAATTATTCACAAAATCAAAGTTGGAAAACTACCTGCTGTTTGTACATGGAATTAAACGCAAAAATATATAATCAAAAGCGATGATTCTTATGCTCAATTTTCGAGTAATTATTCAAGCTTTCTTTAAAATTACGAATGAAAGAAAAGTTCATAAGCCAAATATAATTTAGAATCTAGATGTATGCAAAAAATATACATCCAATATAACTGGACAAAAATCAGAAAATAACTTTTTTTTTCGCTGTTTCTCTAAATATTTCTGAAAATTACAAACTTATTTTGTTCTTTTACTAAATTTCATTTTTATCAGTGACCTCGAACTGGTTTCGTCAGGTATCTTAACTCATTGAGAGCAGTAAAATCGCTGTTAAAAAAACAGACGAAATTAACAGACTTTTTAAGCAATTAAAGATTACGAGTGCTTAAATTTAATTATGTCTGACAGTAACACATGATGGTAATGTATTCTTAATTTACTTATTATTATGAGTACGATAATTACATTAAAATTCATTAATTTTATCGTAAAATGATTTACTTAAAACCAAAAATGCGGTGTAATTTCGGGTTTTTTTTTTTTTTTTTTTTTTTTTTTTTTTTTTTTTGACAAGTTTAAAAAAAATAACGCAAATTGTTATTATTTCTTTTTAAAAAGTGTGAATAACTACTACTTTTTTCAATAATACTGAGTGCATAAATTTAAAATCAGTTATATGCTGTTTAAAGCATTTAAAACGTAAATCTCTATTCAACGAATTTTCCATACAGCGAACTTTTTTCCGAGCTTTAGCGACTTCGTTAAATAGTGGTCCAGTGTCCTGCTGTCCAGTTGAAAGCCAGACGCACGCCGGGTCCAGCAGAGCCGCAGCTTCTATTCATTTTTTAAGACACAATACTTGAATGACCGTTCGTAATATTTTGATAACTTTAGGAATTAGCTAATATATCCTATATATTTATTACCTTACCTACTGTACTTATTATTAACAATCTCTAAAATAACATTTTTAAGCATCATAGCAACTCTTATTACTAACGAAACAAAATCGAAAAAACAGAAATTAAGATCTTGCACAGTAAAAGTAAATGGACAAATCTTTAATGCGAGACAATAAATTATATAACTTAATTCTACAGAAAAACCGAAACTGAAATTTAATTTTGAAATCTGCTGAGGAATACTAACAGAACGAGTCTGTTTTTGGTCTACCGGTATCGAGATGGTCGAGCAACATTGAGTCCTAGATGGATTCATTTCCATTTAGCTTTACAGT